>JANRMT010062825.1:22864948-22934153 GCA_026402145.1 Polypterus bichir lapradei | reverse complement strand
TATATATATAAAATTAGTGTTCTCCCTAGCGTCTTTAGCGCCCGGATAATTTAATTGAGCACCCAGCTGACATTGCGAGATGACAGCCATAGACCTACAGGCACAGGCAGATCTAACGATCTGCAGAGATGGCAAGGAACGAGCGGGCGGGTGGGCAAATATTTTAGAAGCAGGATCGCATGTGGCAAGGGGAGTGCCGCGGGGCGTAATGTTGTCGTCACTCGATGCTGAACAAGCTAATAGCGGAGACAAGGCGGAGCAGAGTTCAAAAGCAAAGAGTATGGGGAGGTGGGCTTTTGAGAGGGGGCTGTACATGGTAATAGCAAGGGTAGAGCAGCTTAATACAGTAGCAAGGAGTATGGAGAGGTGGGCGGGCAAAAGGGGGCTGTACATGCTAATAGTGGGAGCAGAGTGGCAGTTCACTAGCAAAGAATATGTGGAGGTGAACAGGCGAGAGTAAGACTGATAAAATAAAAAAGTCTAGTGGAACCAGCCTGTCAGATATCAGAAAAAGGGCGTCAGGAAGTGACGTATCTGTTCTCAGTGGCAGTGTAGTCTGTGTAGCGTACAGCTGCTCTCTTCTTGTTCAGTACATAGCAAACATTATATATATATATACAGTTGTTTAAGCATTAGCTGTGTTTTGTGTGCAAAAATCCTTGTAGCACTCACTGTGGTTCCTGTTAAAGTGACTCCCTCTGCCGTTTTTATATTTCCTCATATTTGGACCTGTGTCCATATTGCAAAAAGTGGGCAGAAACCTTTGCAGCACATGCTGTATCCTGAGCAAATGTTTTGTCACTGAATTGCTGAGGGTTTTGTTAAAGTGACCCATCTGCCATTCCTTTTTTTGTTCATATCTTGCCCTGCCGTAGTGCAAGTGTGCATTGAATATCCAACAGGCTCCCACTTTCCCACTCAAAAGCCTTATTCATAGGTACAGTACTTTTAATATTTTTTCCAAACGTTTTACCAACATGAGTAAAAAAAGTGTTCAGAAAACAACACTGCTCAGTTTTTTCAGCAAAGACACGGCACAAACTAATTAAGGTGCAGCGTCAACTCCTGATGTGTCACTTTCAAAGACATTGCAGAGGCTGGTCCATCAGGGGAAATCTCTTCCGCACACACTCTGCCAATTGATAAATCTAAGCACCGCTTATATGGCATAAACAAACAATGGTTTTAAGATTTTAATTGGCTAATGGTCAAAGAAAATGGTATGTGGTGCTCATTGTCCAGGAAATATTCAAGCAAACGCCCCACAAGGATGGACTTACCTTGGGTAAACGTGCCATGCACAAGAATTCGAAAAGAAAGCTTGCTGGACCATGAAAAAAGTAACCCCCCCCCAAAAAAGTACACACATAAATCCATAAAAAATCCAATAAAAAGTGGAAATAAAAATCAATAAATAAATCCATTAAAAAATCCATGGTTAAAATGCAGTCTAACCTCCTGATCTCAGTCCACCTCCTTCTCTTTCTCCCCAGTGCACCCATTGTTCGTGTACCCAGCGGAGACTCAGCAGCCACAAGCTCCTTTCGGCCGACCTCCATCTTGGCTGACTCCAGGCATCATGGCCAGACCTTATGAGATTGGCTGTCCTCTCTTCTTCCTTCGCACTCACATGGTCGCCCCTCGGAAGCCTAGGGAGAGCACCTGCCTTGCTCGCCACACTCCACCTGGAGGTTCAGTGGGGCGAAATAGCCCCTAGAGTGCCACAGTTAACACACCTTCACGGGGCCCCAGCTCGTGCGGTCTCCTCCTTTCAGGTGGCCAGATTGCAGGAAGCCAATGAAGCAATTGAGAACGATCGAACCCACATGTGCAGGCACGACTTGCCCCAACCAAGGATCAAGACATGTTTGAGAAATCACATAAATCAAAGCACGCTAAATAATCTCATGCTAATAATAATAATAATAATTAATTCTTTGCATGTATATAGCACTTTTCTCACTACTCAAAGAGCTCAGCAATTGCAGGTTAAGGGCCTTGTTCTCAAGGGCCTAACAGAGCAGAGTCCCTTTTGGCATTTACGGGATTCGAACTGGCAACCTTCCGATTGCCAGTGCAGATCCCTAGCCTCAGAGCCACCACTCCTTGGAGGGCCCAGATCCTGGGGACTTTGATTATGGAAAAGCTGCAGACGACTGGGCCTCTAGGAAGAAAAGAAGAATAAATATTTAACTGAAGACACCTTCTGCATATACAAGTTGGCTTTGAATAATATTTTTAAATTTTTCTTCATTGGGTTTCCCATACTTTTTTTTCATTGTTTTTACTTTTCTTCCCAACAGCGACAATATTTGTGCCTCTTGGTTTATGTCATAACAATTGTCATTTAAAATTTTTGTTAGGGTTGCAGGATCCTGAATAGGATACTTTTTAAATTTAATAAAAATATTCTGGCGCAAGTGTCACACCTTAAAAAAGGAAGTTGTATTGAGCATTGGAAAATTAATAATAATTAACTAATAAAAATTGTGCACATTTAATTTTCCCCACCACCAAATTTCCCCGTCCTGCCCCACCCGGTTACTTTTTCATGCCACCCGGCTGGAAAAAATTTTTGGGGAGAACACTGTGTATATGTGTATATATATATGAGTGCCCCAATGTATGAGTTTTTTTGAGATACAAGCCATCGCTAGGTCGATTTTTTTTTTTTTTTTTTTTTTTTTGCCTTGAGTTACGAGCCAAAATTCGAAATACGAGCCATCCAAGAGCTTGTCGCCACACATTCTGAGGAACTGACGACAGAGGAGTTGACGGGACTACAGACACAGCAACATACAGAGGTTCTGCAGGAGATCGGTATCGCAGAGGAGCCAGTTACAGAGGAAGTTATCTCTTCAAGTGAGATAAAGGAAGTGTTGGCAATGTGGGAAAAAGTTTCAGACTTTATTGAAAAGAAACACCCTGAAAAAGTTGCAACTGGTCGTGCAGTGGCGCAATTTAATGACACTTGCCTAACACTTGACTTTATTGAAAAGAAACACTCTGAAAAAGTTGAAACTGGTCGTGCAGCAGCGCTATTTAATGACACTTGGCCTAACACTTGACTTGAAATGAAAGAAAAAAACATTACAATATGCTAATCGGCTCCGCCAACATCTTTTTTTTTCTTTAGATTATCTTTTATGTATTAGGTTTTATTTTATTTGTATATAATATTTGTTCATTATAAATACATTTTTCTTATGTTGAAAACATTTAACAAAAAAATTGGGATGGTTTTTTGGGGGCTGGCACGAATTAATCTCATTTCAATTAAGTTTAATGGGGAAAACTGATTTGAGATGTGAGCATTTTGACTTACGAGGTCGGTCACGGAATGAATTAAACTTGTATCTCAAGGTACCACTATATAGAGATAAGATGTATGTTTAAAACAATAGATTATGATTCCCTAGCTGCAACCTGGTGGCCATCCTAATAACACATAATTAGTGAATAATAATTAGGCACACGGCCAAATGGCTAAGGGGTCTTATTCTGAATATTCTATTTTTGGCACATTTTCTTAAGAACATGATACAGTTGTTTTTTCATTTATAATTATAAAAGGGTGATCAATCAACTTTATAAGCTAGAAGGAAACCAGGACTTCTTAGATGTAAAACCTGACCTAATTTAATTCATAATGCTATTCTTGACTTGAAATATTACTCAAATTATTCCTTCCATCCGTCCATTATCCAATTCGCTATATCCTAACTAGGGTCATGGGAGTTTGCTGCAGCCAATCCTAGCCAACACAGAGCGGAAGGCAGGAAACAAACTCCAGGCAGGGCACCAGCCCACTGCAGGGCAGGCACACACACACACACACACACTGTGGGAGGAAACCGGAGTACCCAGAGGAAACCCACGCAGACACGAGGAGGACATGCAAACTCCATGCAGGGAGGATCCGGGAAGCGAACCCAGGTCTCATAACTGCAAGGCAGCAGCGCTAGCCACCGTGCCACCCACTCAAATTATTTTAAAGTTTAATTCAGTAGTTTTTTTTTTATTATTAACTTTCCAATTTAAAGGTAGAATTAGGTATAGTATACAACTGAAGCAACAAATTTAAAAGCATCTTTGGAGACTAACTAGTGCCCCACCAAGGGTTGGTTCCTGCCTTTTACCCAAGGTACGCAGAATATGCACAAGCTACCTGCCATATTACACTAGATTAGAAGGTTAGAAAATAGATTGATGGATACATTTTAGAGATTATTTAGGGTAATTACTGTGTCCACCTCATAGTATTTAAAGTAAAAAAAATTACATTAATTGCATTACAAGTATAGGCTTTGCATTATTTAGATAATAAGAAAATATTAAACATTAATTGTCTTAACTGTTTTAGATGGAAATTTGCATTTAGATCAGAATAGCTGCAAATTCATGTTCTCAAAATATTACCAAACGAATGTCTAGATTTGAAGGTCTGGGTTTGTTTTCAGTCAATTGAAAAAATATTTAGACCTTACAATTGATTTTTGATATTTGAGTAGTTCTACAGAACAAATTAGGTATTTGTTAGCAAATGTCTTAATGTCACAGGTGTTTAATTGATTTAGCCATCTTTTGGTGTAAAACCTTGGCTACATACTGACAAAAAACAAGAAAATAAATACAAGAAAATGAATATCTAATCATGAATTTAAAATGCTGTTGAATAACTCAGCCATAGTGGTAATTATTTGGTGGTTGTGACAGGACATCTACAATTCTATTTGCTTTTCTCGTTAGCATGTGTTAACTGGAGTGCCCTCCCATAAGAACTAGAAATCTGCTTTTAATGTGAAAAACTGCACAGTGGATAGAGTTGGCCAGAGGTTTCCTTGGTTATTTAAATGCAGAGAATGGAATTGCAAAAAATGCATAAATTAGTACTTTTTCTAAGTCATGATTTTTTTCAAAAATAAAACATGAATTTTGTGTGATGTGTCTAATTATTTGCCATTTTAAGTAAAGTTTAATTATAAATAATAATGGGAGGATTTGTAATCTTGGGGCCCGGTTATCATATGTGAAAAAAATGGTTACCTGGATTAGTGACAAGGAATTGATTAAATGACAACTGTGTACAAATGTTGAAGATAGACAGCAAGAATTCCACTGATTACTATTTGTTAGCTGTGGGTTGTAAAGCTAACGTTTTTCCATTTATTCTTCCAAACCCACATTCTTCAGATGCTGTGCCAAAAAGATTTGTGTGGTAATATATGTTAAAGGATTCTATCAGAAATACTATGTACGCTGTGTATTCATTGTGGCTAGTCAGTCTTAGAAACTTTCTTTGATTAGTATTTGATAGTTCAGCATTGTAAAGGTACTTTTTTTTCCCATTCATTCTTGTAAGTTATTTTTATTAAGATTTGTAAAAAATAATCATTCTTTGTCAAACTAATGTTTATAAGGTGTTACATTTAATGACGTAATTAATTTGTATCTTAACAGGATTCTTCAGAAACTTATACCTATTACTAATCGAATATGTGATACAGGCATAGGTAAGGTCAGCCCAGTTTATTCTGCTGTGCTTGGTGATCAGGAAGACTGTTTGAAGATTCTTCTGCGAGAAGGTTATAGCCCAAATGCACAGGAATGCATGATGTTTGGTTATACATCTCCTCTTTCTACAGCCATTGCCAGAGTGTAAGTTTATTTCTTGCTCAATCTCTTTTTGTTTATTGATACTTTCTAGGTGTGTCTAGTATATTTTGAACAACATTTTTTGCTTGTTTAGAAGCATTTGGTAATTCAGAACAAAAAATATAATATCAGTGGAAGACTGTAATTTATAGCTATAGTACTCATGATTATATTGGTTATCACATAACTGAAAATAAGAATGAAATACATTTAAATACCTCACTGGGCATGTGTAAAGTACAAGAAACACTAATTTGCTTTATTAGTAAATTATAGTGTGGTCTGTGAAGAAGATCTGAAAAAGGTCTTTCTTTATGGATTTAAACAAAAGAATAGTTAAAACATTGCAAAGGATGGGGCACATAACGTTAAGGATCTATTGCCCAAATACAAGAGGTACACTAAACTAAGCTTGAAGTCAAAATATTGGAAGTGTGCTCTTCTCAGCTTTCTCATATACTGAGATAGAGGAAAAGGTCATTAGTACCACTTCCAGTTGCCCCATAATTTCTCAAATATCATATTTCTTTGTTTCTCATCAGAATTAATTGATAATATCAATACACAATAATTTATCTCATGTATAATCAAACTTTATATTAAAATGATATTTTCACACTTAGGGAGATTGAAAAAGGTGGTGGAATTTTTTCATGATTACATATGCATTACCTAGATTACGTGCAAAGTAAAAAGAGTTATAGTCACCTAAAAACGCAGAAAAAGTGTTAGTATTATATATTTGTTGCAATGAATTGTTATAGATAAAACTGCATTTAGCTGCATTTAATTATGATAATGATGGTGGAAATAAAAAAAAATAAAATTAAAAGTATTACCAGGAACATGACAGGGACATAGCAGCTTATTGTTCCCATTACTTCTCTATATTTATATGGCATGTTCTATGTTTACGCATTATTGTTAAACTTTTATGATGTACAAATTAAAATAAAATTAATAATAGTTATTGAAGGAATATGCGTTATATTGAATTTAGTACAATGTACACATTTATATTTCCATGATACAAAAATTTGGGGGATTGTTTGTTTATTTCTGATATTCTTTATTTCTGATATAAAGCAGGTATACAAAATTTCATTGACCTAGGTCAGAGCATTTTTGAGTTATCATGTGTACACACAGACAGACATAATTTCAAAAATTTTATTTTCAGACTCAGTAAGGTCTAAAATGTGAAGATTCGTCAAAATCTCGATGTCAAATTTTTTCTCAATTCCTATACTTTCTCTACACTATGTATTTGAGAAAGTAAAAACAGCTAAATCAATATCAGACTCTAAACCTAAATTAGTTGTTGAATGAGTATATGTCTCTCACAGTATCTATTCTTTATTTTCATAAAGTTTGGAAATTGTTTGATGCACACCTGTCTTTTGTGGCATAAGGTTTCAAATGTAATTTAGCAGGGATGCATCACATACCTAGCACAGCATCCTAATAGCCTGAAGCTCCAGAGTTGTGACACCCACAAAAACATACACAAAAAATGCTGGAGTCCATGAAAGAAAAACTTAAGAATTGGCCCAAGATAATTATAAAAATATGACCACATGTTAATCAAAATTATTAACATATCCCAAACAATAAACTGTTATTAACATTAAATTAACACTTTCCTGACAGGTTGCACTTTTATAAGCATTAAATTTTGTTTGTTGAATGTTCAAAAAAATTATGTGGAGAAATTCTAATTTCCTATTGACATTATATATGAATTATAACTTTAGCATTAAGTCTTTTATTTGTAACACTTTGTGTGTTTTTAAAAATAATAAAAACAATTACTTATTGGGTGATATACAGTATTATTGTATTATTTTAAATAATATAACACAACAACCAGTGCTAATATGTACTGGGAGATATTTGGTATAATCCTATAACCTCTTTGTCAAGATTTTATTGAAGGTTGTCCTCTCATGTATATTAAAATATTTCCATCCATCCATTTTCCGAACAAGGCTTTTTCATTATATGGTTGCAGGGAGCTGTAGCATATTACACAAGACAGTAACCTCTTAATTGAAAACCAGCCCATTGTAGGATATTCTTTCATTCTCACACACTCATATTCCATGATGCATGTACAGTAGAGTTGTAAGTTAAACATGAACATCTGTATGATATTGAACCAAATTACAATGTGAACACTCCACACATATAGTGACTAGATTGAGCGTTAAACCCAGGTCAGGACTAGTTGTTCAATGACTGTGCCATAATAAATAAAGTGTAATAATAACAGGAAAATGCAAATAATAATAATATGGACACCTTAAGATTAATTTCTTGCTATTATTTATACTGTTTTTAAATTATAAGGAAGGGTTGTGAAGGAGAAATATTTTAATTAACAATGTTTTAATTTCCCTAAAAGTGTATACAGTGCAAACGTCATACTCTGAAACTCGGTAAGAATAGGAGAATTATTTACTTAGGACACACTGATGTAGATGGATAGACAGACAATAGATAGAACTTTTATTTGTCCCCGGGGGGAAATTTGGCTTTTTACAGAACTGCATCAAATAAATACATAAATTGTTAGGTAGGTAAATAAATAAACACAAACACACTGTGGTCTGAACGCACACCAGAATAACTAAAAAGCAAAAACATTCTCATGGAGAATTAAAAAGTAAACGACTCTTCGAGTTAGTGCTTTTTTTTTTTCTTTTTTTTTTTGGAAAACTGTGTTTTTCTCCACTGGACAAATTGCACAGCAATGGAAGTTATGATGTTAGAGATAAAAAAGTATCAAAAAAGAATGGATTAGTTTGATATACTTGGTTCAAAACCTTATAGTAATTACACCTATAGTTGTACTTTGCTCAGTAGTAGAAATTCGGTTGCTTTTATTTTTGACACGATTTTTGACGAGTCTTCTTGGTGGTGTTACTGGAGTGACCTGATTGCTGCAATTCATAACTTCCCTCAAGAAGTATAAACCTCAGTCAGACTTTCCTTAATACAATAAAGAGGGACGAAGGTCCTTGTTTTACAGTAGTTTGTATGTAGCCTGCATTGAGCTTGACATGTCAAAATGTGCCACTGTGTTTGCCAGGAGCAACTTGGGAAAGGATCAGTACTGTCCAAGGACAGCTTTTAACCAGGTTAGTGCTTATCTCAAAGTCTGTGTTTCTCAGAAACACGACCAAGGTTCCAATTTGAGAGAAACTAGGTTGCTGACATCCTGAAATAAGGTGTCCACACACACACACACACACTTGCAGAGAGAGCAAGGAAGCTGCATTTGTTGCACTACTTTTTAGACTTCCCCTTTCACACGTCCAATCCATTACAACATCAGATTAAGTTTTCCCAAAATTTTGACTTCTCAGTCACTCATAATCCATTAATAGCAGTCCTTAAGTTTGACATACCCTCCATCTAAAAGTAGTGTGATGTGCTGTCAGCTTTAGTCTAGATGAAAACTAGTAACCTTATAAAACCGCAGTTGATGGATAGCTAATAGGATCACTTCAGGTATAAGTAACCAGGAAGAAGGCAGCAGGGTGGAAAGTCTTGAAGAGGTTTGTAGTCAAAATGCCTGTTGGACCCCAACAGCCTGAAAGCAGTTTAGATGTTTTTAGGAGGCCCATCATGCACGATAAGCACAAACTTGGAGGAACAGTGTACACTTCTGGCTTTTCTAACGGGGGTATAAATAAACACACTGAAGCAGAACATAAAGTTCTTCAATGGAATGTATGGAGAGAAACTGTAGATAACGCAGATCACAGCCATGCTGGACTCTGTCAGTTATAATAAGAGCACTGTACTAGGTTTCCAAATGAATTAAAAGCAAGTGGAAATATGGTAAAGCAGAGGAGTATTAAGGGTAAGGCAAGAAAAAGAATATGCCATTGTAATCTATATTGGAAGCATTTTAAAGACGTGAATAGCCATTCCTGGGAGCGCTGGCAGTAAACAGGAGTAGTCTAGGTAAAAGAACAAGAACTTGAAGAAGAAGTTGAGTTGCATGGGCAGAGTGATAGGGTCAGAAAATGTGAATGTGATGAAGGAGAGAGCAACAGAATATCTAACTTTTCTTGACATCAGTGGTAAGGAGTTCATGAACAGTGTTCAGAGAAAGATCTGTTGAGGAGAACTTGGGCGGTTACATTTAACATGATACTCATTTGTCAACAATAAGATGCTAGAGTTAGTTGGAGATCTGGACAGAAACTTGGGGAATAACTGAAAGAAAAATAATGAAAAGAATATCTGGTTATTGTCAACAGAAAAGTGGTAAGAGAAACCATGTGGTGATTTGAAAGGTCCAGGGGAACAAACTAGGCAATGAAAAGAACAAGTTTACTGTGGCCCACAACTTTACAGAGCTCCTAATGAGGTTAAGATAGCAATCTGTGCCAAAGTCCGTTGATCCAAGATATGGCAGAAAGAGTTGCTAACAGCACAAAAGGCTGATAATAGGCTTAGAAGTGTAAGGACTGAAGAGATGGGAACGTCTTGATCAAAGCCAAGAAAATGTGATACCAAAATAAAGAAGTATGTAACAAGGATCTCTGTGGAAACCAGTTTAGAAAGGATCTTCCAGATTGTTGACCCACGAAAACAAAAGTGAGCAGTGCATTCTCTAAAATCTAGAATAATTGAAGGAGAACTATAGTTTTTATTAGCCACTAAGCTGGCAGAATGATTTTTGTTAACAGTATTGCATAAACATCCTTGAAACATACAGGAAGGGCACCTTTGTGCAAAGTAGAGTTCAAGAGATAGTGTAATTCAGGGAATGCAGTGCAGAAAGTATGGAGGAAATAAAGGCAGTAGGACATGAATAAATAAGATTATGATGGGGGCTGACAATGGAAGGCAGAAAAAGAAGAGAAGGAAGGGGAACAAAAAAGTGGTGTAGAGGAATGACTGCCAAGTTGTAGATATGATTCACTGATAGTCATCAGTCTTGTAGTTTAGACTTCATGCTTTCAGAATATCAATAGTTCTTGAACAATACAGTAGTATAGGCTTATATCTAAATTGAGGGCAAAGACACAGCCAGGATTCATTCAAATCAGGATCACTTAGAGCAGCTAATTTATTCAATTTTCACATTTCAAATTCACATGTATGGTAATGTAATTTTGGGATACTGATGTAAACAAATCAATTACAAGAACCAAAATTTAATCTTCGTGATAACATCGAAAAACTTAGCAATGTTAGATCTGTTTGAAACAAAGGCCTTTTAGGTCCTACTCAAAAATAGTATAAAATGACACTCTGTGGTGAGGCATAATTTTATAAAGTTATATTTAAACAAGACAAAAGTGATAACTCATATAGTTAAAACCATGTTAATGTGCTGCAAGCTTGCTGCATTCATTTTTGAAGGCAGCTATAACTGCAAGTCATTCTGAAATATTTATCAACTTGGCTTTGATGTGCTGCAGATAACATTTGTGTTAAAAAATTAAGATCAAAAGCGAATTGTTTATTTTAAAAGATCTATACAGTACTTGTAGACCATCAAAAATACAATTTTGTAAATATCTGTAATAACAGCAGTTATAGTCGACACAGTTTTAAATGCAATAGGCAAATCAATGCAAATACATTACTTTTTAATTATTGCAAAAATTAATTATGCAAAGTGTCATTCTGGTGCCTCTGCAAATTGTTTCTTGGTAGTGGAAGAGGACCAGTTATACTTGTTTATGACTAAATTTTTTTTTTATGTAAAGTCAGCTAGTTTTGTGCCTCTTGGTGGTGCTGTTCACACATATAAGATAAAACTTCACTTAAGGATAAGTGATTTTATTAAAAAAAAAAAAAAAAACAACCTGAGCTCAGTAAATCATGGAATGGAGACAAAATTATGTTTTGTGCACATATAGTATGGGTCAGAGGTGCGCATTCAAGCAGTATGCTAGGAAAGTGTTGCTTTTCTAGTAATATTGTGAAACGTGTGCTTATAAAATATACATTGTGTATATATACACACACACAGCATTTTTGGTGTAGATAATATGGGTTGGTAATGTTATTAGTGTCATATTTAAAGAGTACAGTGAAATTCTTACATGCACATATAAATTAACATGCATCACATCACTACTGTACAGTGTAGTAGTGGTGAGTATGACTATATTACTTCAAAACATCTGACTTTACGTTTGTGTTTGTGCCTATTTTTTAACCTCTGTAGTATATTTTATATGTAGTGAAACACAGTCTTTATAAAGGGATTTCATGCTAGAATAGTCTTTAATGAAGTGTTTTTAACAGCAAAATGTAAAAGGCTTACAATCAGGTAACCTCAAACTCTAGCTTCCTCTGTTTGCTTGTTTCTTTTATAATCCAATTTTCATTCTTTCCTTTTTAACTGTCTCTTTACTAGTTTGTGCACTGGTCATTAGGTTAGAGTTTTATCATATGGTTCTAAAAACTTAGTTTCCTCCTTTTCATCAACTGGATGTGGAACAGCTGTTCCTCTCTAGTAGTATCACTTGGTCATCTGAGCTGAAGGGGCAGACCACAAATACCATTTTTCTGTCATCAGATGGAGGAGTTTGCAGACAACTATGGCAAGTTAAGTGACCAGAAGATGAGCATAAGTCCATAAACAAAGCAAAGATAAACACACCAGAAAGAAAAAGTACTTCATCTCTAAACCAAATATCCAACCAAAGAACAGAATTAAATGAAACCTAGCCAGAAGACATAATATCAGAAAATCCAATAGGTAAAACTATATGCAGCTGTGTAAAAAGTATCCACTATCTTGGATGTTTCACAGAATGCAACAATCTATATATATAATTCACTAAGGACACGCACGACAGTGAGCGCAAGTAAGACCGAGCCACGGCCGCCAACTCACAGAGCCCCGCCCGCCAAATCTAAGACCATGGGATATGCTCAACAGAGCCCCGCCAGCCAACTCTAACCCTCCTACCGCGTCATGGGATACGCACGACAGAGCCCCGCCCGCCAACTCTAACTCTCCTCCCACGTCCACCCTCAAAACTGGTCCTGCCCACATGCAGCTGACACGGCATTTCTCGCCAAGCATCTGCAGTACACTTAAATTGCTCAGTCCAATCCAACAGCAGCTGTACGAAAGCTTTTCGAGGAAAACCTTAGGCAGGATTTACTACGATACAATGCCCTGACATGTCACACCGATGTTGCAGTGATTTTCGTCGGAAAAGATGGCGAACCGCCTGCCGAAAGGGACATTTGCATCTGTCCCATAGGCAACTCCTGTAGACAGATTTCCACGCTCAATATGATTTGCAATCCTATGGTTTACCCACTTTTATTCCCTTACGGAGATATTGGCCTGCACAAAGATTTACAACATGTTCCAGATAAAAGAACCACCAAGCAAAGAAGGCTTACTCAATGCCAATTTTACACATACAGATTAGCAATGAGGAATATATTTAGTATTTTGCACTCCAGCGGCGAACTATTCCAACAGTACGTCGTAGATGCGTATGTTAAAACGGAGGGCGCGCGACTCAACTATCTCAGATTAGATCAACAAGATTTGCGCGTGGAACAATACAAACAACTGTCAGTGCACTGCAAGCAAACGCTGAAAATAAAAACATACGTTTAGGCAAAATGATCATATTACTGTCCACATTTCCAGGAAGTCCAAGATACATGCAACAAAACTAGCAGGATGCCATGGCCATAGTACGTAAATTTGGACAGCCTCATTTATTTATCACTTTCACATGTTATCCTGTTTGGCTGGAAATTCTACATGCACTGTCGGATACCCAAAGACCAGAGCACAGACCTGATATCCCACATGCTGTTTACTCTTCACAATAATTCTAACAACCAGTCTTCAGCCACAGTCAGTTGTACGTGGCTTTTTCTAGGGTTAGATCTTTCAACTTATTATCTGTCGTCACCACCAAAACACCTATTCACACCTGCGTCTTTAAAGAAGTATTTATTTCGTCTTGATTTCTGAATTCCTTTCTCACCGTTTCCTGTTCCTATTCTTACACCGCTGTAACATTCGGCTAGTAGCTTAAAAACTATTATGTAGGTGACATCGTACAACACAACCTGCGGCAACTATGCGCTCTAGCAACAGGACGTTGCCTCACAGTACCCAACCAACAAAATTATGGTACCCACAAACATCAAATCAACACTGTAAATGCAAAATTAATATTTTTGAAATTATAAATTATTCCCGGAAGATGCATTTTAAAACACTAATAAATTCTAATTCACTTGTATCCAAATAAATGAAAAGCCATGCATATACACAAGAAAAACAATGTATTCCAGAAAGATGAGAAGTATTAAAGTTTACTGAATCATAACGGTTGTCAGTTATCAGATATGCCTCACCAGTCCTAGGAAAGACTGCTCAAGCCTCTGGTTTAATTTCTGAGACATTCCTACATTCACACTATATATTTGGGGCTTGTTATCTCCTTTACCAATTACATTCATCCATCCATCCAACCCGCTATATCCTAACTACAGGGTCACGGGGGTCTGCTGGAGCCAATCCCAGCCAACACAGGGTGCAAGGCAGGAAACAAACCCCGGGCGGGGCGGCAGCCCACCGCAGTACCAATTACATATCTCGGGTAATTAGCCTCCTTTAGTGGATGATAATATGTACCTGAAATATTCAAGGTGATATTGTAACAGTTTGTCTATATATGGTATGCTGTGTGGCTTGTAGATCTTATCATATGAAAAATTTAGAGAAGTTAATCTTGCCAAATTAAGTTTAAATGATAAGTCAATATATTTCAAGTGGGTATTGAGTTGATAATTGCTGTTTTCTCTTTAGTCTGTTTGGTTAATGGTACTTCCTAAAATCTTTTTGCCATATTTATTTAGTTCTATGGATTTTTCTCAAGATAGAAGTCAAATTTAGAAGCTTGGTGCGTTCAAAAAGTAATTGCACATGCAACAGCCACTGATTTTAGGTGTAAGCATACAAAGGCTTAAACATTAACTTTTACTCTCCCCAATGATAGTTAAAACTAACATTTTCCTTACTTTTATCTTATCATTTTCTCACTTGGATTCAGATATTCTATATAGATTGTATTTGTTGTGAATATCATAAGAAATATTAAATATTATTTAATATAATTGTAGTAGGCAACAGTGTTAGTTGGTGTCATAAACATTTCCTAACCTTGGTGATTTTTTTCTGCATTATTTTTTTTTTTAATTTCAAAAGTTGTTTTTCATTTTATTGAAGGTTCTTCTCATTCTGTATTGTTTTCAAGGTAGTGAAAATATTATTGTTAGTAGTGATGTTCATTGTTAGTCATATGGTCCACACAATGTCGTCTTACTGTCTATAAAGATGGGAGCATTGATTTTTAGCTTTGGATCTATTTCATTTAAAATGCCAGTGAGTTTGTAGTTTGTAATGAGGACTTACAATTTTAAAGTTCCATAAGAATGAACTGGTCACTTAAGAGTTCGTGAGAAATCCAATTTTAATCAGTTAATAGAATATAATTTACTGCCTCTTCACTGTCTTTGATTTCACATGGACTATGTCAGCATACTTGTAATTTGATTTGTGAGGTGGGGACATGGAGAATTTTCAGATCCTGTCATTGGAATTTACATTACTTGCAGCAGTGGTACAATTATACAACTGTTCTTGCATGGACAGGGCTATAAGTCATTCTTGGAGAATCCCAACTCTTTTAAACAGACACACCAATTCTTTTGTGATACCACTAGTGGTTTCTTGTTACAAAGGCCCTTGAATACCATCTTGCTTAATCTTATATAACCAGTATGTATTGATGTTCCCTTGCTAATTTTTCTAGCACCACTACATTATCCATTGCAGCAAATGAAATACTGGTGTTGAAGTAAGTTTAAGCATGACTTGGTTTTACATTTCCTGTGTAATGATATTCAAAGGCAAGAGCTCAATAATTCTCAATTTCAGTTACTGTTTAATAGTTTCTTTTTAAATTTATTCCTACCAAGATGGCCATTGGCGGGACAAAGGAAAGCCCTCCTGTGAGTGCTCTGAACCAACATCTGTTTGGTTCCCTCCTCCTTCCGCTTCCTTAATCTGGTTTGACATTCGATTTTCACTGGTGAAGTTTGGGTGCAGTTAAAAACCTCTTGGAGTATACTTTACCATCTACTGTTGAGACAGCCTTCCATTTGTTTTTCAGGGTGTCATTATTCAACTACTTGAATCTAATTCTGTGAGCCTCTCACCAAGATAATCCCTGCAACAGTAGCTGACTTACATTCAACACCCAGCAAGTCCCACAGGATGACACAATTTTTCAGACAACTAGAGCACAAAGTCTTTAACTTGGGTTTATATCCCAGTTGTGCTGGATGCCTTTAGTGAAGTCTTTTTAATAACAGAATTAAAAAATGCCTAAATTTTCAACTAAGTAAGTAACCTTGAGTCCCAGCTTTCTCAGTAAGCTGAGCTGATCTATTTATAATGTAATTTCTAGTCCTTGCCCTAAGTCCCTCAAGCTGCCAGGTCAAAGCAGGCAGACTGGGTAACTAATACATGGTTCCCTGCTGCCCTTTAATGATTGACAGGTGAACCTGGGGCTTAACTGGCCCCTTAAGAGTGGCCTAGGATTCAGGATTGCAGCAAGCCCAGCAGCTGCTAGAGAGAGTTCTAATAGAATGGCCTCAGACATTCTCTAGGCCTAATCATTCAAAATGTGAAAATGATAACTTACTGGGTCTTAAAAGCCCCTTCAATCCTCAAACCAGTGAGATTGCAGTCAGGACTGGAATGAAAGACAAAGATGCAGGGGAGTGTACCAACCACCCTACTTAATTAATAGGGATCAAATCTTGCTTAGGATAGACCAGAGATGTTGTAGTTTTGTCGCATTTCCCCTAGGCAGTCTTTTGGCCTAGGAAACCCTGCGGATTTTGTTTTTCCTCCAGCATGCTTGTTTTTTTCTGTCCTCCCAGCCATCTGGCCTTGCCCTTTTCTTCTGTCAGTTATTTTTTTTTAATATTATTGCCTAATATTGTTTTTTTTTATGTAACTTTTTCTTTGACTTCTTTTAAAACACTTTGAGGTATGTTATTTGTATGAAAATGTGCTATATAAATACATGTTGTTGCTGTTGTTGAATTAGTTTTAGGAGGTGTTCAGCAAAATAATTCACAAAATTGAATTCATAGCAGAATTCTTTGTTTCATTTAGCCAAAAAAATGACAAAACAAATTGTTTTTGGTTTTCGATAAAATTTGTGCTATTGACACAAGAAGTAAGATGTTTAGTTCTATTAGGAAGAATTAATTTTACTAGTGTATGAAAGATTACATGTCTTATGCAGATGCAGAAAAGAACATACTGTAGGTAGACATTGAAGTGTGAATGGTGCTTAATAGGCAGCAGTATTCCTTGTTCTCTATAACAAAAAAACCTTTCAAATCTCCAAAAGATTTTTTTAGTTAGATTTACATTTTACAATTGTAAACACGCCCATATATTGAATTTTGTTGTCAGTTTTGGGAAACCACATGCACATTGAAATTTGTATGTTCCGCTCATCACTAATTATAGATAATGTTATATCTGAGTTAGTGTGACTTACTGTCTTTTAAAATACTTAAGGTTATAGGCTCCTTGGCCAGTTGCTGGTGTTTCAAATGTAAGTTTAGAGGTTAAGTGCTATTTAACTTGTGTCTATTTTAAATTAAACTTAATGGCTAATTTAGAATGAGTTACATAAATAATATTTTATATACCATGTAATCAATGGATGGAAAGATTTGTTGTCAGATTAGACATCTCAGCACAGATTCTACTGTAAAATGCCCAGGAGAGGGTGGCTGGTTGGTCTAGGCATGCAGGATAGAGTGACTGTGCCTGATTTTTGTCTTCCTCTGTTATAATTGACCATGGATCCTTCAGAGGTTTATTTCACCAGGGCTTCTCCTGAGTGGAGTTTTTGTTTTCCTCTTCTCTTTTGCCATAGTTCATCTGTTAATTACTTGATAAATATTGCTGGGCTCCTTTTGTTTTAATCAGTTTCATACTGTTTTGCTTGCCGGTCTTTTTACACAAATCTATGTCTTAATGTGTACTCATTTTTTAATTAGTAATTACTGGTCTGTATTTGCATTCAAACTGAGACCTTGTCTCAGCCTTCTGTGCATGTGGAGAGTGATATACAGAAATAAACTGAATTGAATTGAAATACAGTACAATACAATACAATTTATTTTTGTATAGCCCAAAATCACACAAAAAGTGCCACAATGGGCTTTAACAAGCCCTGCCTCTTGACAGCCCCCCAGCCTTCACTCTCTAAGAAGACAAAGAAAAGCTCCCAAAAAAACCCCAGTAGGGAAAAAAATGGAAGAAACCTTGGGAAAGGCAGTTCAAAGAGAGACCCCTTTCCATATAGGTTGGTCGTGTAGTGGGTGTCAAAAAGAAGGGGGTCAATACAATACAACACAATACACAGAACAAATCCTCAATACAGTATAAAAATAAAAATTTTAAATGTACGGAGCAGAATTTAACAGTAGATGATATCACATAATATGATTTTGATTTGTTTAGAGTCCTTCCATCAAGCCGTCACCCCCATTTAGCCATTCCACAGCTGAAACAGCACTGGGCCAGCCAATCCAATGAAAGGACCCCTCTACCTCACAATTCCTGCAATCCTCCATCAGGGAGGACTTTACCTTAGGCAGGCAAAACAACTTGGCAGGTGGGCTGTGGCACCAAGTGCCACATTTGAGTACCGAGAACAGAAACAAAATAGGAGAGGGTTAGTATCTAATTATAACTATCATGTTACTTATGTTTTAGTGCTAATGACTAACAGCAGTGCTGTAATGCTAAACTGAAGTAATGAGTCTTCAGCTGGGATTTAAAAGCTAAGACTGAAGGGGCATCTCTTTTATAGTAGCAGACAGACCATTCCACAGTTTAGGATCCCTGTAACTAAGGCTCGACCTCCCACTGTTATTTTATTAATCCTTGGAATCATAAGCAGACCTGCATTTTGAGATGTTAATGTGCGCTGTGGTTTGTAAGTCATAATAAGTTCGGACAAGTAAACCGGACCTTGGTCATTTAATGCTTTATATGTTAAAAGGAGAATTTTGAAATCTGCCCTAAACTTAACTGGGAGCCAGTGTAAGGATTTAAGAACTGGAGTTATGTGCTCTTATTTTCTTGTTCTTGTAATAATTCTTGCAGCAGCATTTTGGTTTAACTGGAAGCTGTATAAAGAGCAGTTTGAACATCCAGTGAACACCGCATTGCAGTAGTCAGTCCTACTAGAAATAAATGCATGAATTAATTTCTCAGAATCCTGTTTATTTAGAAAGGACCACAATTTCCCACCATTTTTAAGATGGAAAAAACATGATTTGGACATCATTGTAATATGCGCTTTAAATGACATGCTAGAGTCAAAGCTAACTCCTAGATTGCGGGCTAATTTAGTAAAATTAATGGTGATTCCAAATGAGTTAAATGATGACAAAATATTGTTGTGATCAGAGTCATTCCCCAACAATTAACATCTCTGTTTTATCTGTGTTTAAAGACAAGTAATTCTCATCCATCCACTCCTTTAATTCACGAACACAACTAATTAAAGAAACTTCATTTATTCTGAATGAAAGGTATAACTGGGTGTCATCTGCATATGAGTGAAAATGAACATTATGTTTCCTAATGATGGATCCCATTGGGAGCATGTAAATTGAGAATAGTAAAGGTCCCAGTACTGAGCCCTGCGGGACACCATATCTCACTTCTGTGTATAATGAAGGAGTACTGTCAGCACAAGTCTGTACATATTGGAATCGATTTGATAAATAAGAACTAAACCAAGTGAGCACGGTGCCTGTAAGTCCAAAATCATTTTCTAGCCTGTGCAGTAAAATAGAATGGTCTGGTCAATGGTGTCAAATGCTGCACTTAAGTCTAACAACATAATAACAGTGGAGTTTCCTTCATCAGAGGATATCAGAATGTCATTTACAACCCGCGTTAGTGCTGTTTCTGTACTATGACCAGCGTGGAAACCAGACTGGAATTTCTCAAATAAATTGTAATGCGTAAGGTGTGACTGAAGCTGATTGGTGACTACTTTTTCTAGTATTTTAGAGAGAAAGGGTAAATTTGAAATAGGCCTATAATTATTTAGTGTGTAGTTTTGCGAGTCTAGGTCTGACTTTTTAAGTAATGGTTTAATGACTGACTCTTTTAGTGCATCAGGTACAGTTCCATACAATAATGAACTATTGACAACGTTTAGAAAAGCACTGCAAGAACATCCATTGCACTTTTTACTAGTTTTGTTGGCACTGGATCTAGGGAAAAAGTAGTGGGCTTCATTTTAGAAATTAAAGTTAAGACTTCCTGCTCAGTTACAGGATTAAAATTAATAAAGTGCTGAATGAAATGTGAGGCAGGGTCTGCTAAGCTAGTATTTGGTTTGTACTGTGATGCTGAGATCTGGAATCTTATATTTTTAATTTTCTCATTGATGAAGTTTATAAAGTCTGTACTGCTAATATCTGTTGGTATTTTGCACTGTAGATCTGAATTCCCATTTGTTAATTTAGTCACTGTTCTAAACAGTACCCAAGGATTTTTATTATTGCTATCTATTATTGTAGAATAGTATTCTGAGTGAGCTTTAAAGATAGCTGTTTTGTATTTTTTAACACTCTGTCCATGGAAATTGAAAGACATGTAGCTTTATTGTTCTCCATCTGCGCTCCAGTTTTCGACACTCAAATTTAAGAGCTCAAGTGTTTTCATTAAACCAGGGAGAGTTTCTATGTGCTTTGATCACTTTTGTTTTAAGGGGAGCCACTGTGTCCAGAGCATCTCTGAAGGTCACATTATAATGTGATGTTAGCTGATCTAAATTGTTTTCCACGTTTACATTTGATGTTAACTGATCTAAATGGTTTTACACAATTACACTTGACTTACTCAAAGTATCTATAAATTTTGAAGCAGAATTACAATCTACATGTCGCACTGTCTTTGTTTTAATCTGAGAGTGTGTTGGCAAGGGCAGGACTAAATCAAATGTAATTAATTAGTGATCGGAAATAACAATTTAATGGAGTAATATTTAAATTTTGAATGTCAACTTTGTAAGTTATAATTAAATCTAATGTGTGGTTATGATTATGAGTTGGACCTTTGACAATCTGACAAAATCCTACTGAATTTTACAAATAAGTAAAACATTTGCTAAAAGTGTCAGTTTCCACATCAATGTATACATTAAAATCCCCCATCAGTACTACGTGATCATAATTTATAGCCAATTCAGATAAAAGGTTGCTAAATTCAGTCATGAATATACAACCTCAGAAGCAGAGCAAAATTTTCTTATTGTGAGTTTTAAAATAAAACTTCAAAGGGCCAGATCGCTTATCTTAAAGTATGTAATGTGTAACAGCCTGTTCAATAAACAAAAAATCTCCAATTGTGAATATTAAGGACTCGAACCTGAGAGGCAGAGCTGCAGCATATGTTCGCAGAGAGAGTGCTATACCCATTCAGCAATGACAGCTGCAAGTAAACTGTTAAACCTTAAAATAATTGGGAATTTGATAAGAGCAAACACAAAATAATATACTGTAACACAGATTAGAATAAATTATAATAATGGTAAAGTAAGGAATACTAGAAATGCATAGACATGCATTCCTGAAGACAGAATTACTTATCTTCCCTTTGGACATTCAAACTTATATTTTTATACCTTATGAGAGCCTAAAACTAATATTTTAATTCAGGGGTCAATGCATGGCCAAATAAACCTCAAGAGAGAGAACATCAGTTCAATTTGCTGTCAAGAAATACAGAAAGTTAGAAAATAAATGACACTTTGCATGCCTTAAAACTCACAGCTTAACTGTATTTGGGGACTTATTCATTAATATGCAAATTTATAGAAAGACTTCCACAGAATATTATAACAGAAGCATACCCTTCTGAAAATATCCCCGAAAGATTCACCATAACATTAGCATCAATTTAAGACTGGTCATGCCTATAAAAAATATTCCAAATGTCGCGGAAATTCCTAAATTAATTCCAATGTTATTGGGTGATTTAAACCAGGATGATGGTCCATTTGAGTGGTCAGATGAAAACAGTGGTCCCTTTCCATGAATAAACAGTAGTTTATTGCCGATGAAAGTGTAATTTCCTTATATCACATGTGCTAATTTCCTACTTTACTCATCAAGGTCCATTGCAACCAGAAATTTTAGCTTGAGACTTCTCCATGGATTTTACCTTTCTATCAGATACTTCTTTCAAAAGTTTTATGTTTTAAGAAGCATCAGTTACAATTAATTATAAACCAACAATTACAAATTGCACAAATAAAATTCATTTTTTACATTAGTTGGAATCTGGTATCAATGAAAGCTATTTCAACCCCCACATGATAATTTGGGCTTGGTTTTTAATTATGTGAAATTATAAAATGCTGTTAAAACCATGTAGATTATGTAATTTCATTCTGTTATTATTTTCAGATATGACTCAATGTTTCAATAATATATAATAAACAATAATGTGATATCAGTCTCTTTTAAGTAAATAAATAAAAATTAAAAATGTTCCAGTCTTCAAAACAATTATCTAAGTCCTTAAATACATCTGAATGTTATGTCAAGTATTCATTTTCCTATTTGTAATCATATTTTTTATTTGAAAAA
Organism: Polypterus bichir lapradei; assembly: GCA_026402145.1. NCBI lineage: Eukaryota > Metazoa > Chordata > Cladistia > Polypteriformes > Polypteridae > Polypterus > Polypterus bichir. Next base: position 22,911,773 of record JANRMT010062825.1, on the reverse strand, counting down.
CTGTTATATCATTTAATAAACCATGTTCTGGGCAGCACGGTTGCACAGTAGTAGTGCTGGTGCCTCTCTATAAGGAGACCAGGGGTTCACGTCCCAAGTGTTTTCTCTGTGAGAGTATGCATGTTCTCCCCTTGTATGCAAGGGTTTCCTGGTGGTACTCCAGTTTCCTATCACAATCCAAAGACATGCAGGCTAGGTGGACTGGCGATGCTAAATTGTGCATCACTTTTCCTGTGACTCTGCTCTGGATAAAGGTTTTTAGAAAATGGATGTTATTTTAATGTTATTTTGAATTAACTTACCTGAGCTTACACTTGTATTTCTGCTAAACCCTTATTATTTTAATTAATACTGGGTGTTCTACCTTCACATTAAGATCACGGAAGACAAATAAAAGACCCGCAAGATGAAAGAGAATGGCCACAGAGCATCTCACGGGGATATAGAACATGAGATTCTTGCAAGACACGCCCTACTTACAAGCAATATCAGAGTACTGCCAGCAAAAAAAATCAGTAGTGTAAAGGCACGCAGCGCACACAGATACAGGGGTCTCAGCGCACATAAAGCATATAAAGGGCAAACATTAATGACTAAAAGATCGCAGTAGCGCAAACAAAAGGAAATTAATCATCAGGACCAGGTGTAATTGGAAAAAAAAAAAGGACAAAGCGAGGCCAGAAATAAAAGGCAAAGAGCAGAAAAGTCTTTTCGCATTTGCATCATTCAATGCACAAAACGTAGATTTATACAATAATGGACCATACGCTATGAGAATCTGTGGTCCCGCAACAGTTAAAGCAACAGCGAGTTTAATTTCAAAGAAAACACAATTCGGTCAGGTGTATATTTATGATCACGGAGAAGCGATCACAACGCGAGTAGCAGTGACACGAAGTGGCAAAAAGGACAGCGGCTGTACAGGCTTTAAAGTGATCGAAGCTGCCCCCCCCCCTTCACAACGTGAGCAGCGTTATACGTCCTGCAAGAAAGAGATTTAACCATGCCCAGGCCGGAAATAAAGGACAATTATTGTTTTTACAACGTCACATGAGACCAGGCAGTGAGCCATCATTTAAAACAAGTTCACAGACATCTAACGTAGCAGTTGTTGGATTGCTTTTAACAGACAAGCATCATGTGCTCCCAGCTCTTAAAGCAACGACATGCGACAAGCAGAACAGGCAGCTCGCCAGCAGCAAAAAGACAGCAGATGATCCGACGGTATATCCTTGGCGTGCGTTCAATCGCCCCCCCTCCCCCCCTTCACAACGCGAGCAGCATTATACGTCTGGCAAGAAAGAGATGTAACCACGCACAGGGCCGGAAATAAAGGACAAGTATTGTTTTTACAAAAGTTTTTAAAATAAAAGTGAAAATAATGTATATGTAACAATTCCCATGAAAATAACAATCTCTTTAAATTGTATATCCAGTAAACCAAACACGGGGGTGGGCGAGCAAAGCCCTCTAGTATTAGATAAAAATGAAAATGGATGAACTATATTATCATTTAAATAATTTTGTTTATTTTGTATTCTTTGGCATTTTTTTGAATTTGGAGTCTTAATACATAAATACACACTTTTGTGTATATACATTATACATTATTATTTAAAGACTTGTTTTTTGTTTTGTTTTTTTAGTTACTAATTTTGGTGTGCAACTCCATATACAGTAGTTGTTGCTGCTAAAAACAATATTTAACATGTTATGTAATATTAATTGTTTTTTGTTCCAGAGAAGGAAATATATTATTAGGCTGTTATTTGTATTCAGCTCATTTGTCCACTGTACTCCTCTTCTAGTCATAATGGGAATAAAGTAAGTACTTTTTCCCTTTTCCAGTGAAGGGGCCGGCATTTAGTAATTTAATTAAAAATTGTAATGAAAATGAGTTCTTGGATATTTGGATCTAGTGTGCACTGCATAGTAACAGATCATTACAGTAGGGAATTCATAATTAGCTACTCTGGGACATGGTATTTATCTTTAAATGCAGGCAAAGCCTAACTTCCTAGAACCTTAGAGTGGTTGTTTTCCTGGTTGGGATAAATGTCATATCCCAGAGCAACTTGTTAGGAGTCTGATTTAAACACCCAGTTTCTTTCTAAACAGTAAGGCTTTGAAAAATTAGTTGCCTTCTACCATCATGTTTTGTATATTTTTCTCATTTTAAGACATTATCCAATTTTATTCATATTTGAAAGTTATTTGGGCAAAATGTATTTTTGTTTTTGAAATACTCTGCGCATTCTGTTTAGCTATTTAGTACACTTTGGTCTATATTACATTTTTTACAATAGTTTTCTATTTACAAATACTATCCTCATTTGCAAAAATGACAAATTGTAAATGCAGATTCAACTGGAGAGTGCTAGCTAGAGATTAATTATAATCTAAAGAGAAGCTGCCATGTCTTTGGCTTAGTTGCTTTACCTTATGTCAGGGACGAGACCTCCAGAGGGAGTTAAAGCAAAGCTAATTATTGTGTTAGAGAGTCACAGCTGATTTCAACAGGCTGATTTCGGCTTGTCAAAAAATTTTCTGACTTTTGACTATATGTCACTGGTAAAATCGCCTAATTTGCATTAAACAAATACTTTATACAAAGGAGACTGAATATATGGTGTATATTTGTCTCCTTTTCTTACTGCTTATATTATTTCCTGCCTGTATGATGACTAGCGGTGTCTATCTTCTTAATGGAAACAGGAATTTTAATATTATAGACACCTGTACACCTAATCAGAATTCAATTACAGAATATAATGTGCTTGTTTGTATTACAGCTATGTAGCATGTATTGATTGCTTAAGCAATTTAAAAAAGTTGCTTTTTGAAATTTGTCCCTTGTTTTCATTGTATATTTAAGACCAAATTTATACATATTGTTAATACTGAAATTTCATACAGATTTATGGGTTAAGGGGTTCTAAATGCAGAAGTCACCAATTAACATTTAGTTCTTTAATAATTACTTCTATTTGTAATTTTTGATTACATTTCTTTTTTTTCCCTGTTTAGATCTCCCAACATGGCATATATTCTTCTTGAATCTAAAGCATTTGTTTCAGGCAGTGATTATAGTTCTTGCTTAAGACAAGGTCACATGTGCCTCTTCCATGCTCTACTAAAACAAGGCTGTCCTTTACCATCTGAGAAACATTTGGAGGAATTTATTCAACTCACATTACATGAAGACAGTCGTTACAAGGAATGGCTTCCACACCTCTTACTGGCAGGATTCAACCCTTTGCATCTCCTCAGTGACAGATGGTAAATACTCATTACTTAGTCAGATGTTCTCTGTAAACTTAGGATTGAACAGATGTTACTCAAGTATTTCACATTACATAAATTGTTATTATTATCTTTGTATTACTGAACAGACATTCATAAATATTCTAATCCATAGGTTATCAAACTGGGTACTAGAGAACAGCTGTGACTGCTGGTTTTCTTTTCCAACCAGTTTATTAATTAGGTTTATTCATCCCTTTTACTGTATTTCTTGCTAAATTTAAACTTCCATTATCTTAAATTTGATTACATGCATATACTGTTACAATGCATACAACTACTTCAAGATAATATGTTAAAGTTTAATTGAACAAATTCTTAAAGCTATAAAGCAGGTGTTTTATGCTGAAAAAGAAATTGAAGCTGAATGAAATAAATGTTCAGGTGTGCTAATAATTTTGGGTATGTATATTTCTTATTTTCCTGAAAATTTAAAACATACTGCCTTGAGCTTTTGTCCTCTGCAGATTAACTAGAAAATTCAAGTAAAGAAGAGCTAGCTTTTGATTATGATTTAATTAGTATAGTGGATTATGAAGTGAAGTGGCTTTCATCCCAACCAATTTTGGAAAGCTTGTGATATAGTCCTTTTTTTCAGAATGCTCACCTATTGAGTGCAGCTAAAGATAACAGTGCAGCTACAGTGGGTACGGAAAGTATTCAGACCCCCTTCAATTTTTCACTCTTTGTTATATTGCAGCCATTTGCTAAAATCATTTAAATTAATTTTTTCCCTCATTAATGTACACACAGCACCCCATATTGACAGACAAAAAAAACAATTTTTGAAATTGTTGCAGATTTATTAAAAAAGAAAAACTGAAATATCACATGGTCCTAAGTATTCAGACCCTTTGCTCAGTATTTAGTAAAAGCACCCTTTTGAGCTAATACAGCCATGAGTCTTCTTGGGAAAGATGCAACAAGTTTTTCACACCTGGATTTGGGGATCCTCTGCCATTCCTCCTTGCAGATCCTCTCCAGTTCTGTCAGGTTGGATGGTAAACGTTGGTGGACAGCCATTTTTAGGTCTTTCCAGAGATGCTCAATTGGGTTTAAGTAAGGGCTCTGGCTGGGCCATTCAAGAACAGTCACAGAGTTGTTGTGAAGCCACTCCTTCGTTATTTTAGCTGTGTGCTTAGGGTCATTGTCTTGTTGGAAGGTAAACCTTCGGCCCAGTCTGAGGTCCTTAGCACTCTGGAGAAGGTTTTTGTCCAGGATATCCCTGTACTTGGCCGCATTCATCTTTCCCTCGATTGCAACCAGTCGTCCTGTCCCTGCAGCTGAAAAACACCCCCACAGCATGATGCTGCCACCGCCATGCTTCACTTTGGGGACTGTTTTGGACAAGTGATGAGCAGTGCCTGGTTGTTTCCACACATACCGCTTAGAATTAAGGCCAAAAAGTTCTATCTTGGTCTCATCAGACACCTGAAGGACTCTGAGATGGTGAGAAATAAGATTCTCTGTCTGCTTGTATGCTGCACAATTCACTTTACAGCAGAGCAGTTTATGTTTATCTAGACTTTAATGTTCATGCGCTGTAGTTCAGTTATGATTAGTATTTTATTCCCTTGTGGATGTATATGTTGTTTACATTAAGGGTTAGTGTCTGTTTAATATGTTGTCATTATAGTTTTAATGGTCTTAGTGCATTTTTCCATGTAACTCCTGCAGGCCACTTTGAAATGTTTTACTCATACTTGCACTGTTTGATCTCAGTAATATTTTAACTGGTGACTTTAATTTTTAGGTGTTCTTTTACTTCAGTTTTAAGTAAATGATTAACACCCATTTTCTTTAACTTTTGTTGCCACTAATCTCATTAGTATGCTATAACTAATATCCTATTAACAAGACCAAGCTGGATCAATAAGATAAACACATTTTTAAAGGATGCAAAATATTGTCTTATTATTGTTATTGTCAAAGTCCCAGAAAATATAGAGAGATAATTTTTTGCCAATATTGCACACCCCTACTAACTTATACACGTATACATTTTACCTGTCTCTGCAATCTCTAAATCACTGACTACCTTCTTAATAGTGCATGTAGTTACTGGGATGTTATTGACTTTTTTACACATGGAAACTAGGAAAAATAGGAATTTAGAGAATTTTATATTTAATTTTCTGTATTTTTAATTTCACACTTGCAATAACTGGTAGACTTTACCTACATTTTGACTCTCCTTTTACTGGTTAATATGTTCATTAACATTTCGGTTAATGGAGCTGTATATGAGTTCTACTGCTATTTTTTCTTTTGCAAATTCCTTTTTAGCTTTTTATATGTCCAACATTCATTTTTCATACATGTCCCACCGTTTCTACATTTTATGATTTAATTTGTTCTACTTTCTATATTTACTCCTCCATACTTTGTCCAAATTTCTGTCTTTTAGACTTTGCTGCATTTTCTCATAATTTGCCTTACTATTATAAAATGTAGCAGTTTTTAGATATTGTATTTTGACTATACCAAAAAATTGTGAAGCTTACTATACTATGATCATCATAATAATGATAACATGCTGACGTGAAGCATATAATGTGTGAAGACTGAAGTCCAAGCACTTTCACAAAAGGTATAACAAAACAAGTGCGCTTTTATTCAAGAATATAACCAAAGAAAAAAAAATATTCAGCTTACATCTTGCTGTCAATGTATAAAATATGAAGCCCCAATATCAATCAACACAAAGTAGTCCTGTCCTCTTGGCTGGTGAAGGGGTAAGAACTGTTGTCTCGTAATTAAGAGGTTGCAGGTTCTCGACCCTTGGTCCTCCCCGCATTTACTGTTTTCAGAAGTGAGCTTCAATTGTCCTTTTTGTATCCTGGAGACCAAAACTGCACACAGTACTCAAGATGAGGCCTCACCAGTGCATTATAAAGGTTGAGCATAACCTCCTTGGACTTGTACTCCACACATCATGCTATATAACCTAACATTCTGTTATCCTTTTTAATGGCTTTTGAACACTGTCGGGAAGTCAATAGCTTAGAGTCCACTATGACTCCTAAATCATCATCATCTAATGCGTCCAGGGTTTGCCATGTGATGGAAAAGGCTTTCTTGATAAGTTTGTTCAGGCATTGTGCTTCTTTTTTGTTCAGGTTGCTTCCACAGGAGACTGCAGTTTAGAACACCACAATGGCTATATGGACTGGTAGAAAATTTGAGGTAGCTTGTTGCAAACACAAAAGGTCTGCTCGGGCCCTTCTTGTACTTTTCCCGTTGTTTTGTCAAACCAGTCCAGTTTATACTTATAGCTCTGCACCACTTTGACATCCTCCCCCTGAATGGTGGTTCAGCTCAGAGGCTTTTTGTCCACCACAAGTTCTTTTGTCTTGCTGATGTTAAGTTGCAGCATGTTGGCACTGTACCGCATGAAAAAGTCCTCCACAACTTTCATGTACTCTGACTCATCTCCAATCTTAATGCAGCCTATGATGGATGAAGTCACCTGAAAATGTCTGTGGATGACAAACGCTGGTCTTTTACTGGAAGTCTGTTTTGTAGAGGATGAACAGGAAAAAAGACAAGACAGTTGTCTGAGATGCTCTAGTATTACACAATACTAATTCTGACACAGTCCCTCAGCCTCACAAACTACTATCTGTTGGTAAAGTAGTCTATGATCTAGGAGATTGTGGGAACATTCCCTAGTTATGCTAAATCCATTCCAGTTGTAGGAAAGTCAGAGTCTATCCTGTCAATCACACATTTTCCATGTCCAGACACATGGGGCTGGCTTTTGTAGGCTGTTTTTCCTTTTCAGTGCTTTCTCCACACTGGTAGACATAAGGGGGAGAAAGCAGAGTTAGAACATTGTATGTTTCTTTGAACCTAGATCTGTCTTTCTTTGGAGAAGCTATTTTCAACTGCTTTCTCTTTTCATCTCAAAGTAGATCCGCCAACAACTGTATATAATTTATTTCCTCCTGCCTTCACTAACTTAATGGAAAGGTCTTCCTCTCACTGTTATGGAGAGTTTCCAAATAAGTTCAAATAAATTAAAAGTCTAGTATGATTTATTGTACAGTTCATCTTTTTCTGATGAATACATTAATAAATAATTTGCATTGGCGGTTAGCATAGCTCATTAAAAGTTACATTGAAAATTGAAATATTGCTTTGTATTCTTCATTTCAAGAATTCTAATACCAGCTGGGATATAATATTTTTAAACCCATTCATGTCTGATAGTACATTTCTGAAAGCTTCCTCCATAATTAGTGTGCATGATCCTGCATTGTGCACACAAAGTATCCCCAAACAGCCCAATTTATAGTTACATCTTGCATGAATGAGCCTAGTTTAATGCCAGTGGAATTAGTAATGTCCATCACAGTTTTTAAATGCAAGTCAATTTTGCATTTTACCTACTAGCAAAGTATGCAAGGGATGAGCAGCTATCTTTACAAAAATTAATGAGAGTATTTTTTCTCTTTAAAAGCATTTATATTTTGGAAACAAGTATCTTGTTTTAATTTGCATATTCACTGAATACTATTACATTTTCACTGGTTGGTTTTATTGAAGCTGATGCAGCTTATTGAAAGATTATAGTGAAATCTTTAAAAATGCTTATCTGATTAGGCAGAGACCTTGGCAGATGGCTTGTAAATTTTAAAATGTTTCTAACTTCTGACTGTCAGCACAGAGTGGTTGATTTGCTATGTTTTTACAAAGTCTAAGTCCCATTTTCTGTGCCTAATTCTGCTGGGATATATATGTATTTATCACTAATTATTTATGAGAACATTAACAGTCATTACTCTTTGTTTATTCCATATTGTTTTCAAGCATAAAACTCTTAACCTAATGAAATAATTCCATGGTGGAGCATTGGGTAGTGTTGCTGTCTCACAGGTTCATAGTTTAGCTCAATTACTCAAGTGGGATAATAGCTGTACTGTTGAAGTTAAAATTCTACTTTAGAAGGCATCATTTATCTCTTGATTATTTATTTTTACATTATATTGTATGTTGAAAGCCTATGTTGTTCTGTTTGCTTTGTATTTGGAACAGAGTATAATGCATTAGGTGTTTTTTTCACACTGTTTACGTCGAATGAACAGCAAATCATCAGCGACCTTGTATTTCACCCAGAACATCAATTGGAAATTTAAGTGTACCATGCAAGTAGTAAAATTCCCACAGTATGACAATACAGCAAATTGCCAGTAAAATGTCTTACTTAAAAAACTAAAAAAAGAGTGCAGTTGAGTCAGTGGTGGTTCACTGCCATCATCTACTAACAAAAAGGTGCTATGGCTAGCTTGCCTCTATCAAGAATTCTTTATTATGTTTAAGATTACATATTGATTATTTATTTAAGAATATTTGAAATTTTTTTTCATTTATTTTATTACTTTTCACACCATAATTTTGTTTTTATGGGTGATGCTATTTTACAGTGTTAAGGCATGAGTTGTCACCATGTTGATAGTAAAATACTCGTTGCCAGTCATGTGGGAGTAACATATTGAATTATGCTACTTAAGATGGCAACATACAGCACTCAGCATCTTATCATTAGGACTTTTGCTTTTTTTTGTGCAATTTAAAGACTTTTACATTTGGTATAATTCTTTTCTTATAACTAGTATTCTGATGTAGTTCTCTGGCCATTTCTGTGCCTTACATTTTCTGGTTATCTCATCTTGAGTTCCTTATTTTCAATCTGATCTGCCTTCTGGCAATTAGTGTCCATATTAAATTTTTAACAGCTGTAGTTATCATGTGCCACTTACATGGAATCAACTATACTCAGCAAAAAAAGAAACGTCCCTTTTTCAGAACTGTGTATTTCAACAATAATGTTTTAAAAATCCAAATAACTTTACAGATCTTCATTGTAAATTGTTTAAACAATGTTTTCCATGCATGTTCAATTAACCATAATCAATTAATTAACATGCACCTGTGGAATGGTCGTTAAGACCTTAACAGCTTACAGAAAGTAAGCATTTAAGGTCACAGTTCTAAAAACGCAGGACACTAAAGAGACTTGTCTACCGACTGTGAAAAACACCAAAAGAAAGATGCCCAGGGTCCCTGCTCATCTGCGTGAACGTGCATTAGGCATGCTGCAGGGAGGCATGAGGACTGCTGATGTGGCTAGGGCAATAAATTGCCATGTTCACACTGTGAGACGCCTAAGACGGCGCTACAGGGAGACAGGAAGGACAGCTGATCATCCTCGCAGTGGAAGACCACGTGTAACAACACCTGCACAGGATCGGTACATCCGAATATCACACCTGCGTGACAGGTACAGGATGGCCACAACAACTGCCCGAGTCACACCAGGAACACACAATCCCTCTATCAGTGCTCAGACAGTCCGCAATAGGCTGAGAGAGGCTGGACTGAGAGCTTGCAGGCCTGTTGTAAGGTAGGTCCTTACCAGACATCACCAGCAACAACGCCGCCTATGGGCACAAACCCACCTTCGCTGGACCAGACAGGAGTGGCAAAAAGTGCGTGAGTTTCTGCATGACAGCAATGTGAGTGTTCTGCCATGGCCAGCGAAGAGCCCAGATCTCAATCCCATTGAGCACGTCTGGGACCTGTTGGATCGCAGGGTGAGGGCTAGGGCCATTCCCCCCAGAAATGTCCAGGAACTTGCAGGTGCCTTGGTGGAAGAGTGGGGTAACATCTCACAGCAAGAACTGACAAATCTGGTCCAGTCCATGAGGAGGAGATGCACTGCAGTACTTCAAGCAGCTGGTGGCCACACCAGATACTGACTGGTACTTTTGATTTTGAGCCTCCCTTTATTCAGGGACACATTGTGAAACATTTTTAGTTTATGTCTTATGGTGTTGACTCTTTTAGTGTTCATACAAATATTTACACATTAAGTCTACTGAAAGTAAAAACAGTTGAAAGTCAGGGGACATTTCTTTTTTTGCTGAGTATATATGTCTGTATAAACTATGTATGGGGTTTCTACGCTCTGCCTATTTCTTTAATGGCTTTCTCACGAATTTCCCAAAAGTATGCTTGTTACATTAATTGGTGACTTAAATCGGCCCAGTGTGATTAATTGTGCCTAAGAGGACAGGCATCCCAACAAATCATTTTCCTGACTTGCACCAAATGCTGCCAGGGTAGGCTCTGGCTCTTTCATACCATGTACCATGTAATTAGTGGACTAACCTGGTTAGAAAGTGAATCGGTGAAATAATATGATCAACAGTGCATACTAGGAAATATTTTCAGGTGATTCCTTCCAAAAATGTCACAAATCAACCTTTCACTAAATTCTTCTTAAAGAGTAAAATATATAAATATGAGAAACCTGATGACTTTCAGAAACCTCTGATTTGGTTGTAATTTTGGGTCTGTCAGATCTCATTCTTATGAGACTTTCTTCTAGTTTCCAATTGCCAGTTCCCTTTGGATTTTGTAAGAACTTATAATGAATGGCACGTTGATTTGATTTTTTTTTTTTTTTTTTTTTGCAATTTCTCTAAAGGAAAGGCTTACACTTCTAACTGTAATAATGATCTGTCTCATTTCATTTATTAATTGGCATTTTCTTGCCATTAGTACTGGAATATTGTCCATATAAGTAGTACTTCAGAGTGTTTAATAACACGGCCTATTCCAACTCTGGTTTAAGACAGAGGGTTTTTAAGTAATCAGTAGAAGGTGGGAGACTGCAAATTGTTGGCTTCAGCTTGCAAGGCTTAATTTACTTCAGTTGCTGCAGAACATTTGTAGGTTTTAACTAACATGTTGTTCACTGAAGAAGGTCCATTTGTAATATTCTGATATTGGCTTTTTTCTTTTTTTGCTAAACTAAACTTTACATTTAAACCTCTGGTAGTTTAATGCTTAACCCTTTTACCACTTTAGGTCATTCGTTGTATTTCAACTGGTAAAATTTGATGAAAAACTCAAAAGATTGACATGTTCTAAAACCTCTGACTGGTAGTGTGGGGTGTTGAGTGAGAGAAAGTAGGGCAATCTCATAGCAGCCCCAAACCCAGAATACTGGCAAAGAAATCAATGTACTGGGGCCCATACTTCAATATATATGTATACAGTACATCCCCCAAAATTTGCGGGGGTTGCGTTCCTAGAGCACCTGCTAATTGTGAAAAACCGCAAATTTTGGATGCGGTTAAAATAAAAAGCCTATTTTCATAGGTTAAACCCTAAATATGCCCTCAACACACTTTAATTTCAAACTCAGCTTAATACATTACCTAAAAATAAAGAATGTAAAGGTAGACATGTGTACTGTACCACTATGTCCCCCGCAGTGCTAGAATGTAAAATACTGATGTTACCGCTATATGTACTATAATTCATGCAAGCACGTTTTCATTGCCAGAAGCCTTAGACGGTGCAGCTCGCTTCAGCGGCATCTTGGGGCTTTAACCCTTAAACTGCCACAAACTTGGGGGTTAATTCCTCCCTGGACGCCAAATACTTTTTAGCTGCACTTAAAGTAAACATCACAATTAACAAAGAAAAAGTGGAATTTTAATGGAACAATTTTTTTCAATGCAAAGAGCATCACAATTACTGCAACACTGATCATTTTACACACTGCTAATGAACTGTAAAAACTATTTTAAAAACTACTGGAACAATATGTACCAAGTGCAACTGACGCCATGGCCGAAACTCAGTAAATCACTGAGCCAACTGTGCTGGAACTGGCTGCATGCAAGTGCACCGAGGTAAGTGCTGATGCTTGCAGGCTAGTCTTAGTGCAGCAGCTCAATCCCAGAGACAGTCAGGCTACAGTACTGCAGGGTGTCATGCTTGGGTCACAGAATTGCACAGAAACACAGGAGATTGTAGAGACAGGAACTTCATTCAAACACTTCAAATAAACATGTCTCTTTCAGAAGTAAAAGGAGCTCAGTATGCAGTTAGTTATCGATTAAAGAATAGACAAACTCCATAGGGGAGCACAACCCCCAACAAGAGCAGAGAATGTCTGGGGGAGGAGAGAGAAACAAAGCAATCAGCCAAAAAGGACAGGTACTATTGTGTCGCGCAAGAAGCCGCAATCGAGATGACAGCGATTTTATTTATTTTTATGGTGTAGATTCCAGGGACGCACCCAGCCTTGACCCAACCCGCACACACTCACAAACAGAGACAAAAACAAAGCAAACCGGTAATCAAACAGCAAATAAAGAATGTAATGAAATAAGAAAACAATACCACTCCTGTTCCCCTTACTGCGATTACACATTAAATACAACAAAGCACAAACAAAACGCACACAGTAAATCATGAAAAAGTTCATGAAAAACAGCAATGGATGAACTTTAATGATGAAAATAGATAGTCCAGAGATCCGCAAGTTGAATGGGAATGTACAGATAGTCCTACCGGTAGTTCCTGAAATGGTGAAGACAGGTGGACGGGTTCAGGAGCTCTCCTTTCTTTGCAGGATGGCCATCAATCCACTTACAGTCCTCATGTACACAGGCAGATGGCAGACAATCCTGATACACAAAATGATCCAGGACAAAATAAATAAGTACAGGTAAACCAACAGAAGGCAGACAGACAGGAACTTGAAACACAAATTACAAAAACTTTTTTTTTTTTGCTTTTGGTCACCGGCCCCCTTTTTAAAAAGCCGCGCTGACATCCTTTGACCTCAACTCCCCCTGCACCCTCAGCAGAAGACCAATCAGAGCCACTGCAGGGACTGCTAGGGGTTGCAGTTTCAAATTCTATTGGCTACTTTCACCATCCCAAGTTGCGGTTTTCTCTACAGTTGCTTCCTGTTCTCTCTTCAGTACAGTATTGCCACGAAAAAAGCCATAAAAGTTGTTTGCGGTTTCCACTAACAATTATTAGTTAGGTTTTAAGGAAAAATCCGCAAATGACTGAGGCCGCGTCTACTGTATATCCAAGTCCCACTATGTAAACATTCACACTGAGATGTACAGAATTTTTTAGTTTGCAAGTTTGAAAAATGTGCAAAGCACATGTTAATGTAGATGTACCATTTGTGCCATCAAACATACAGCCATTAGCTGTGCATCAGTGTGGACCATGGTAGCAAGCCCTCTGTTTGTTTGTGTTTTCTTATAAGGCAGTAGTTACAGTAACGGTTCAGCATGGTGCATATGTTTATATTATTCTGGGAAAGGCAATTGTCGCAAAGGAGACTACAGGGCAGCACTCCACTGCCAACTATAAGTGAAATGCCGCATTACCTTCTTCAACAAGTTCAGTGGGTTGATTACTTGTATGACTTGTTGATTAAATATGTAGTGTATGGTGTTTATGATTTTATTATTTTGAAGTACTGTATTGTTAGGGAATTTTCAAAATACAGATTGAAATTGTGTCAAGCCTTTATCATCTTTCATAAACCACTTGACCTGATTTTTATATTATTTAACATGGTTTCTATACATATATTTAATTTCCAGAATATCTTTCATGATAAGTGTTTTGTAAAGCAGCACTGTAATTATGTTGTTTAGAGGGTTTTTTTTTAATCATTTTAGGATGGGTCTGTTCTGAGCTGGGTGTTTATTAGTTTTTCCCCATGAAATATAATAAAAATATTTGACTTACTGTAGGAACACTCATAGTATGAACTGTTTTCAAGGATTAATTGTTTTGGATAAAGGGGCTTGGGTATACAGTAATCCCTCCTCGATCGCGGGGGTTGCGTTCCAGACCCCGCCGCGATAGGTGAAAATCCGCGAAGTAGAAACCATATGTTTGTATGGTTATTTTTATATTTTAAGCCCTTATAAACTCTCCCACACTGTTTATAAATATTCCCCACAGAGTTATACAGCATAATCCCTTTGTATTCTCTTAGATATTAGGTAAGATTCATTGAAATTATGTATATAAACACACTGTTTATATACAGTAAAACCTAAATATTATTTTAAAGATATTGAGTGTCTCCGATATCACACATGTTACAGCCATTACGATAGACAGGCCACCAGCAATAAATACGTACAATGCAAGAAAAATAGTATACAGTAAATGTGTGTACAGTGACACTAAACATACGTACATGTACTAAGCACTGTAAGAAGAAAATTAATTATGGTTACTCACCAACAATGACACGATGACTTGTCCTATAACAATGAGTTTAATTTTACTGCACAACAAAGGAGAGCGTTACAACCCTTGTAAAGGAGCCACTTCAGGTGATTGTGTAGCACTGCCGTTGTTCTTCTTCTGGCAGTCTTCAATCCAAATCCCTAAAGCAGATTCCATCCAGAGTACTGCTTTATTACATCCACTTACAACTCGTTTTGCACCCTGGTTAAAAGGACACTGCGGCCGTAGATCTTATATTCCTTTCCTACTTTTTAAATAAAAAGAATCATAGCCTTCAACAAATCCAAAACATTTACCTTTTCGGCAATCGTTAACATCTTCTCGCGCTTGGGCACGGCCCCTGAAGTAGTAGCAGATTGTTTTGGAGCCATAATGAAGGGCTTGACTATGCACAAAGATAAACACAAAAGAGCACAACTCTTTACACAGCGAAACACGTTGATGCTGAATGAGCGAGACGAGACTTCCTGGTTAACACTGCATTCAGCACGCAGGAACTCAACTGCGTGCTCTGATTGGTTAGCTTCTGAGCCATCCGCCAATAGCGTCCCTTGTATGAAACCAACAGGGCAAACCAACTGAGGAAGCATGTACAGGAAGTAAAAAGACACATTATCCGCAGAACCCGCGAAGCAGCGAAAAATCCGCGTTATATATTTAGTTATGCTTTCATATAAAATCCGCGATAGAGTGAAGCCGCAAAAGTCGAAGCGCGATATAGCGAGGGATTACTGTAATGTAAAGATTTACATATACAGTAGTAACATTAAATACAGCATGTCACATCAGTTTGTTCATAATTTTCAAAATAACTATTACATTTCTTTTACATAAATGCACTTGTATTGATGTCTAAATTCAAATATATTTTTTTACACATAATGAATGTATTTCATTGCCTTTCATCTAAAACAGATCTATTTGTTTCTTTTCATTTGCAGGATTCAGTCTGTAAGTTATGAGGTTCTCAATTTTATTCTAGGGTTTACAGATTGGAAAAGACTTCCTACAGCTGTAAAATATAGCTTGAGCTATCGAGCAGAAAGTTCTACATGGGTTCAAGATAAATATTATGGTATGTTAATTTTTCATTGTTTTTTGCCTGTGGTTTTATACAATAACTGAAAGCTGAAAATCACAATTTAATAAAGTAATAGTACAGAACAATAAGCTGAGAAATGGTGAATTGTTACATGTAAAAATGAAGCCATCATAGATAGATAGATACTTTATTAATCCCCAAGGACAAATTCACATACTCCAGCAGCAGCGTACTGATAAAAACAATATTAATTAAATAGTTTTAAAAATGCAGTGCAAGTTAAAAAATGCAGGTATAACAGATAATATCATTGTATAATGTTAACATTTAACCCCGCCCCCCCGCCAGGTGGAATTGAAGAGTCGCATAGTATGGGGGAGGAATGATCTCCTCAGTCTGTCAGTGGAGCAGGACAGTGACAGCAGTCTGTCGCCGAAGCTGCTCCTCTGTCTGGAGATGATACTGTTCAGTGGATGCAATGGATTCTCCATGATTGACAGGAGCCTGCTCAGTGCCTGTCGTTCTGCCACGGATGTCAAACTGTCCAGCTCCGTGCCAACAATAGAGCCTGCTTTCCTCACCAGTTTGTCCAGGCATGAGGCATCCCTCTCCTTTATGCTGCCTCCCCAGCCCACCACCGCATAGAAGAGGGTGCTCGCCACAACTGTCTGATAGAACATCTGCAGCATCCTATTGCAGATGCTGAAGGACACCAGCCTTCTAAGGAAGTATAGTTGGCTCTGTCCTCTCTTGCACAGAGCATCAGTATTGGCAGTCCAGTCCAATTTATCATCCAGCTGCACTCCCAGGTATTTATAGGTCTGCACCCTCTACACACAGTCACCTCTGAAGATCACGGGGTCAACGAGGGGCCTGGGCCTCCAAAAATCCACCACCAGCTCCTTGGTTTTGCTGGTGTTCAGTTGTAGGTGGTTTGAGTCTCACCATTTAACAAAGTCCTTGATTAGGTTCCTATACTTCTCCTTCTGCCCACTCCTGATGCAGCCCACAATAGCAGTGTCATCAGGGAACTTTTATACGTGGCAGGACTCCAAGTTGTATTGGAAGTCTGATGTATATAGGCTGAACAGGACCGGAGAAAGCACAGTCCCCTGCGGCGCTCCTGTGCTGCTGACCACAATGTCAGACCTGCAGTTCCCAAGACACACATACTGAGGTCTGTCTGTAAGAGAGTTCACAATCCATGCTACCAGGTATGAATCTACTCCCATCTCTGTCAGCTTGTCCCTAAGGAGCAGAGGTTGGGTGGTGTTGAAGGTGCTAGAGAAGTCCAAAAACATAATTTTTACTGCACCACTGCCTCTGTCCAAGTGGGAGAGGGATCGGTGTAGCATATAGATGATGGCATCCTCTGCTCCCACCTTCTCCTGGTATGCGAACTGCAGAGGGTCGAGGGCATAGCGGACCTTATTCAGTAAGACCTTGATGAAGCTCTCATTGTGTTGTCATTACTAAAGAAACCTCTTTTCTTCCACAGGTTGAGTGAACCTTCATCTAATATTGTAGACTTGCATTTGAGAAAACCATTTTATATCACAGTATACACACCAATTACAATAAATTGAAGGATTTTCAACCAAATATTGAAAATGTTCATTATATTCATGATTATCTTAGTTTGTCCAAATACATTTGAGCCCTTCAAAATGAGGGTTCTGATGGGTATTGGTGGGCAGTGTGTGTAATTGGATTGAAACTCTAGAACTAAAATGAGAAGCATATGGGTTTTTTCTGTAGGTATTTTGATAACTCTGGGGTACAATATTTGCTGTTCCCACTTACTGTAGCTTCGTTAACAGCTATACCTGGCTATTTAGTTAGATTACTATCTCTAGCCATAACATGATATTTTCTGTGTTTAAATATTGATATGCTTAATGCTTCCTTGATTGCTGCCTCCAGAACTTTAATGCCTACCCTTCTACTGACATTCTAATAAAATGTTTTTTGAAAGTCAAGCTAAACATTAATAGGCAAAAAGCTTTGGTTGCCTTGTCATAACACATCAGTTTATTAATGAAATGTCATTTTTTTCACTTGATCCCATGCTATCTGTTAACATACTAAACATGTATGAATGATTTTCTGTAATTCCTTTTATGGTTTGCTTCATTAATTAGCCTTTGGTCCATGTTAATTTCACTGGCCTATAACTACCCAAGGCTGACCTGATAATATTTTAATATAATTAAACAAAAGAGGAGGATCACATTACCCTTAGTGTATGGATGCCATTTAGAGCAGCTCTCTCAGGTTGTTAGCTTTTTCCTTTTTTCACTCTTTTACTATTCTCAGTATTTACACTTGTGCAATTATGAGCTTGCCAAGGATTCCAACTATGCCATGATGTAGAAGATCTCATGCTGAAATGTCTAGTCCAGCAAAGACTTTTTCTCAGATGATGCTCCCATTAGTTTTAAAGTGGATGGACCTTAAATAGTTTCTGAGGGAACAACTTGCATAATTATGGCAGAACCTCCAAGAAGATTTAGAGCTGCTGTGATGCAATAAAGTGGGGGTCCTACTGAATTGTGTGAAAGGTCATAAATGCTTAGAAGCATTATCTAAGATCCTCAGCAACCATTTTACTCCCTGTCTGCAAAAATACCAGACCTGGAGAATGGCAATTTAGGGCCCAAAACATGCAAAAGAGGCTTGAGTCCTTCAATGGGTCTATGCAGGTCCTACAACCTTCAAGTAAGGGAGAGGGAAACCATAAAACCATTTGCTCAACAAAATAAACCTATTAAATATTTTATTTATGTTTTAAGTAAGTTCACAATCAAGTAAGCAACAAAATAAAAAATACAGCAAATCAGAAGTGCAATTCAATTTAAACAAAAATAAATCCAGAAAGCAAGCGCTAAAATTAGAAAACAACTGAGCATTCCAAAACAAAAATGGTTCTGGGTTGATTTGTTTCAAACCTTTTTTGTAAATCTTGAGTTATTTGTATGGAATGTTATTTGATTTTAATAAAATAGAAAAATAAAAAATGGTTCAACACACCAATAACACTTGACAAATGAAACAAAAATGTAGCCAAAAATCACAAGCAGGAAATGCTAATGTCTCGACAGCTTGCCCTTAAATGGGGCTCCAGTTAGTAACCCCATTAGATGTGCAGCTGGAGTGCAGTGAGGTTGTGCCCCCATGGGCTCAAGAAAAAAATGGTAAAGAAAAGACAAGGTAAAGTACTAAAACAAGAAAAGTATATTACTAAGTAATAAACAGAAACCAGAAAACTTAAAAGAAAACAATTACATAAATAAAATAACATTTAATTAATTCCATCCATCCATTATCCAACCCACTATATCCTAACTACAGGGTCACGTCGGTCTGCCGGAGCCAATCCCAGCCAGCACAGGGTGCAAGGCAGGAAACAAACGCCGGGCAGGGCATCAGCCCATCGCAGACTTTATTTGATTATGTTGCATTATTTCACTTTATTCTTGTTACCATTATAGGCAATGTAGGTACAGTAGCATACTGGGTGTACCAAGCATTCTGATATATCTGAGAATGATTTTTTTTTTATTCCAATTATCTCTTGTGACTGTTTAATCAGTAGCAGTCATTGTAATCATTACAATCTGTCCTTATTTACAATTCCAAGAAAAGTTTCGAGAATACTTGCTGGCATGACTTTTTTGAAATTTAGCATAGCCTGCGAGTCACTATCAGTTTTGCTAGATTCAGGAATGTACAAAATGACAGCTGGGGAGATCTTCACATGGTTATCGACAGTTACATATTTTTATAATCTAATAAATTTATTATATATGCAATGCATAAATTAGCTATATTTTCACACTTGTCCAGTGTATATTTTAAGTTGTTTTATAAAGATATTAGTTTCCATGAAAAGATACCTTTATTTATTTATTTAACAATCTTTCTTACAGACTCTTTACCTAGCTTGGCTCATCTGTGCAGGCTGAAAATCCGGGTACTACTGAAAAGCGAACGTCTGCGCACAGATAAATATATCCGCCAGCTTCCTCTGCCTTCTTGTCTTCACGATTTCCTTCTCTATTCAGATGCTTTGTAATCAATAGCATTAGAGAACACACTTCAGTTCTAAATGTTTATGTTCTGAATAATGATATATTTTGTAATTGGTATGTGACCAAAATAACATTTAAATATGTTGTCATGAACATTTTGTACTGTTCATTTCGTTTTTTTTTTGTTTTTTTTTTTAATAAATGGCTTTTATAGGAAACCAGGTTCTGTCCATTTTGTTATTTCTTTTAGCTCTGATAGTAACAAATTTGAACTTATTTTATAAATCAGTTTTTCATTAATAACCATTCAGTAATGGAATAAGCATGCATGTTTTATTACCTTTGTGTGTCTATTGATGATCTTGTGGTGGTGAAAAAATATATTTGGCATGGGTATATACATTTGATCTGAGTAAATTTAGTTTCTCATTGATGGTCTCTTTGTACCCTACAGGATTTAAATAATGATATTCGGTTACTCACAGTATGGTGATGCAGTGGTAACGATGCTGCCTCACAACATGGAGGCCAGGGTTTACGTCACAGGTCCTTCTTTCGGGAAGTTTGCATATTCTCCCTGCACCTGCATGGGCTTCCTATGGGTACTTTGGCCTCCTCCCACAGTCCAAAGGCATGCAGGTTTGGTGGGTTGGTATTGCTAAATTGGCCCCTGGTATGTGTGTTCACCCTGCAGTGGGCTGATGTGCTGTCCGGGAATTGTTGTGCCCAATGCTTGATTGGGATAGGCTTCAGTTTCTCCAAGACTCTACTCTAGGTTAGCATGGGTGGGTGAATATTCAGTTACTTAGCCGTAAAAGTCCCTTCCTTGTGCTTTAATGAAAAGACAAATATAGCTTTATAAAACTAACATGCAGAATTGCACATAGCTTAATTTTATTTTCAATGTTAATCACTGACAATTAATTATTCTTTGTATATTGTTCTTTTCTCACTACTCAAAGCACTTTAGTGAGTGGGGAGCCACTTCAGCAACAACTAATGTGTAGTATCTACCTGGGTTACATGATGGCAGCCATTTTTACACCAGTATGCTCACCACACATTAGCTGTTAGGTGGTGAAGTGGTGAGAAGGATAGCCAGTTAGAGACAGGAGATGATTAAGGGGCCAGAATAACTAGACCATGGTGGGCAATTTAGCCTGGTCATCAGGATACACCCTACTCTTTACGAAGGATGCCCACAGATCTTTTATAGCCACAGATAGTTAGGACTTGAGTTTCATGTGTCATCTGAAGGATGGTGGCCATTTTTACAGCACAGTGTCCCCATCACTGCACTGCGGCATTGGGATCCACATTCAGACCACAAGGTAAGCACCCCCTGCTGGCTTCATCAACACCTCTTCCAGCAGCAACCCAAGCTTTCTAAGATGGTCTCCTATTCAAGGACTGGCTATGCCCGAACATGCTTAGCTTCAGGTGGATGATCAAGGTGCATGTGGTATGGCTGCTGGCATTAAATAAAATAAAGAAATATTCAACAATGTCCAAACTTTTGACATGTACTGTAGATGTTTAAGTGATCTGGAGAAGTGATTCGCTAGCAAAATAAAAGGTAAATGCTTTGCTGTGTTTGCTTAACTACTTATATTGGTTCATTTAATTCAAAGTCATTTAGTGAAGATTTGCTCTTTTGTAAATGCATCCCAAATAAAACAACAGCTGATGAGCTATTTAGAATAATAGAGTCATAACCAACCAAAGTTGGACCTGTCTGGAAGAACTGTTTGTATATGTACACTGACCGGGCACACATTATGTGTGGGCTACAGGCACTCCTCTAAAGACTGCATCGAATCCTCAATGGACACACTGCACACTACACAGAAAACCTCTGGCCTTAACAGCTGACCCTCAAACGGAACAGTGTCTTTTGTCTGTTACCATTGTCAATTCTATCAAAACAAGACACACAAGTCACATCTTGTCTCTGCTACCTACCAGGAGAAGACACCACAACAAGGTGTCTTTTCATCAGTGTGGGAAGGCATCAGATAACCCTTTTCCTCCCCCTTCACTCCACTGTCCTGCAATAATATTTCTCTGGGAAGGTGAGGTTCAAGCCAGATGCATCACATGAAGACCAAGCACTGGGCAGGTTGGTGGGGTGTAAGACTGGGGGCAGAATTAGGCCAGAGGTTCTTATTCTCAGCTGAATTTGTGACAACCAGCCTCAGACCAGACCTTGTGCTATGTTCAGCCTCACTCCAGCTCATTTATATTACAAGCTTACAGTGGGATGCAGTGGAGAAGGCTTATGAGCACAAGAATTGAGGTATGCTGACACTGCAGCCAATGTGCAACAGCATGGCTGGAAAGCGAAGGTTTGACCAAACAAAGTAGGTTGCAGAGGTTTCGTAGCCACATCAACATCAAGGCAGCTCTGAGACCTGGGGATGTGAGGAAATGTCTACCGGCAAGCTGTCAAAGATTTCTCCAGAGTTGCTAAGCAGGGTAGTCAGTGGCTCAGAATGAAAATGAAGGACCCCGTCTAGGCCTTCAAGTGAGTGTATGGCATCTAGGTGGTAAGCAGGGGACGCTGAGATTTACTGCTGAACCCTCTGCAGGTGTTGTGGGCCTATCAGCGAAACATCGAGGAAAGCGGGTACCCACTTGAAAACCCTGAAGATACAACCACTCACATCCTGCAGAGTCCATTTGTTGAAGGAGTGATTCCACCGTGGAACAACATGGGAACTGTTGCTGTTTGCATTATCAAAGGCTAAAACAGGAAGATGATGATCTCGCATAGTCTAGGCAGCATGTCTCAGGTATGCCATTAACACTACAATTACCAGAGCCTACAAAAAAACTTGTAAATCTGGCCCACCTTAAATCCCTTCGCACCTCTCCATCAGAGTCTTTTGTCCTGTAAATGTGCCGATAAAGACAAGCAGCCTACTATTCCATCCCCCCACAGCCGCAGAACGTGCCTTGATTGATTATCTGGGAGTGAAGTGCTGGGGTTTTAGAGTGGAAATAATGGATCATTATTTGGAACACATGCATTTCATGTGTTCAGTTTCTACAATAATCTGTGTAAACACATTGTTAAAACAGAAACGTTTTTCATATTTTAGTATTAAATGACAAAATATTGGCATAAACTATATAATATGTGAAGCCTGACGTCCAAAGGTCAAATAAACACTTTCACAAAAGGTTCAAGGATAAGACAACAGCTTCCGTGGCGTAGCGGTACGATTTGCTGACTTGTGATCAAGAGTCTTCAGTTCGATCTGGACTGCCTCCTATATTTGCCATTTTCAGTAGTGAGCTGAACCTTATGGTTTATGATGTCAAAGATGCACTGACAAAAAAAAGAAACAACAAAGACATAGGTATATATGATATTTGGAATTATTCATTTTATGACCTGTATAGTACATTTCGGAAAACGTTGTGGCATGGATGCAACATTATTCATATTATTCATGTTCATTCGCATAACATATTGCGCTTATAATCGGTGACCACATGTTTTGTTTTCTTTTTCTCCGATCTTGCCAGTCTCCACTTTTGGGTGCACAGTGCTGTTTCTTTTGTACCCCAGGTCTTGCAGAGGAAAGAATAGTACAGAGAGGTAATTTCAGCGCTATATGCAATCATCAAATTCAAATGTTAACAGTTCACACACACGCAAGGACTGTCCTTTCTACATTTACTATGTGTACCTGTTGCAATGTGTACTATACTATACAAGTACTATAAATATATACTGTCTGTTACAGAAGCAAACCAAATGTATGTGTGTACTGTATAATATTAACAATAAGAGCAGCTCACTACTGAAAACGGCAAATATATGAGGTAGTCGGATCGAACCGGGGACTCTTGATCACAAGTCAGCCACTCTTACTGCTACGCCATGGAAGCTGTCGTCTTATCCTTGAACTTTTTGTGAAAGTGTCTATTTGATCTTTGGACATCAGGCTTCACACATTATATAGTTCATGCCAATATTTTGTCATTTATTACTAAAATATGAAAAACGTTTCTGTTTTAACAATGTGTTTACACAGATTATTGTAGAAACGGAACACACATGAAATGCATGTGTTCCAAATAACGATCTATTATTTCCACTCTAAAACTCCAGCACTTCACTCCCAGATAATCAATCAAGGCATGAGCTGGGAGAACTGTGCATGTTCTGTGGCTGTGGGGGGATGGAATAGTAGGCTGCTTGCTGCTTGTCTTTAGTGGCACATTTACAGGACAAAAGACGCTGATGGAGAGGTGCGAACGGATTTAAGGTGGGCTGGATCTACGAGTTTTTTCGTAGGCTCTGGTATTTCTAGTATTAAGGGATAGTAATGTAGTGAGGTCAGATGTCTCTCCTTTGGCAAGGAGGTTTTCAGAGAGATGTTCAAACTTGCTAATAATTTCAGCAATTCAGCAATAAAAACTTTTTAATTAAACTGGCCAACTTTTGCAACAGTTTTTTCAAAGTTAAATTAATTAAATCTACCCTAACAAGCCAAACGAAGCATCTACCATATACGGCTGACAAGATCAACTCCTTCATTAGAGTGCTGGAGACTTCAAACAGGAAATATTGACTTGTTTGAGAACCTGTTGGCATTCATTAAAAGCAGCAAAGTCAAAGAAATCACTGAAATTGTCTGTCTTGTAGGGCACATTTCAGTCCTAAAATGCATTTTCAAAAACATTACCTAGTAAGCAGCAGTCCATATGTCTGCATCAGAGATCATTCAGGGCAACTGCTTCAGTTTATTTTAGCTCTGCTGCGGAGGAGCAGTTTATAAAAATGACGTCTGACTGCAGTCCACGTCTCGCCCACTGATTGAATTCTGGCTCGTTGTGTAGACAGGACAGAGGGTTGTGGGTATGCTTTCCCCTTCATTCTTTTTGTTAGTTCCTATCTGTGTGAGGTGGGCTTCCCTGCTATTGCTTCACTAAAGACAAAGTGAAGATAGCATTGTGAGTGGTCATATCAACACTGCAGCCTCATTTTGAAAAGACAAGTGCAGAAAAACAAGCTATGGCAGCCACTGATTACTACTGGAAAAATAGTGTGTCACAGTTAGTTCATTATACAGGTAGCTCTTGTTCCTGCTTCTGTATTTCTGCCTGCCACACCTCCACCAGTGTCCATGGGTGTTATCAGCCGAGAGCCCCCCCCCCCCCGCCTTAGCTGATGTTTCACCCCCTTACCCAGTACAGTGGCTCTCTGCAACTGCACTTAATGGGATGTTAACCCCCAAACTCTGTCCTTCCTCTGTAACCACAACCAGTAGCTTGTTTTCTATGCTTCCTCTGCTCGCCTTTGTTAATTCTGATCCAGTCATGCCAGAGCCAAAAAGAAATTGCGTGGTGGCGTCATCTGCAAAACCCCTGCATTCATCTTCTGCAAGGTGGATGGTTGCAGCTCCCATCTCATTTCTTTGCAGTTCATTACCGAGGAAGCTTGTCTTTTGGGCAAGTAGCTTCTTTGCCATTTAAAGTGATTTGAAAACAAGTTGTTAATGGTGGCTTTTCTCACATTACCTATGGAAGGCTCACAAGTCACATCACTCATCACTGGCAATTGAGTGGAATCTTTCTACAGACAGACAATAGTATCTAGCACCGCTCGCCTGCTGGGTCTTCAGCAGTCCTTTATATAGTGCCTGACCCGGAAGTGCTTCTGTTCTTCCTTCCACTTGATTTGCCAGCACTTCCAGGTCAGATGGACAACTCAAATTCTTTAGTCAGCCTAAAAGTACTTTGGGGCTCCTGTCCACATGATCCATTAGTACTTCCAGGTTATAGGGAAAGTATGACTCCCCCGTCCTTCAACAGCTCCCCCTGGTGGCACCCGAAAGGGTCCGTGAAACCAAACTCCAAGTTCCAGGATGCCCTGCGGGAATCCAGTGCACTGCTATACTCCAGGAGAGCTGCCATCTAGTATCTTGGGGAAGTCAGTGTCCAAAAGTTGCTACCTTCCCCCATCTTTTCCTTCTCGGGGCGTCTACAATGTTAGGTTCTTATATCGGAGATTTTTTTCCTTTTGAAATGATTTGAAGCCTAAAACACTTGATTTTCAGTCTGTCACATTTTTCATTTTTGTTTTTATTAAACCAAATAATGTGTGATGAATCCACAGAGGTATAAATGGAAGCAAGTTAGATAGAGAACTGCTTGCTTCTTTGTCATTTGCATCCTATTGCTTATAATAAAAAGCCTTAAAAAACAGCTGTTTAAGACTGAAATAAGCAATTAACGGTGGGGAGATTTAACAAGCGAGACCACTTAAAGGAAGCATCAAAGTGTCACTTGAGCAATAAGTGCTTCATCAGGAATACTTGACTTCTTAATAAGAAACTGGGTTAGCCAAAAACCTCCAGGACCAATGCTGCCCACCCCACCGAATTCTAGCACATGTATTCCGAGACTTGTCTGGTTTGTTTGTCTTTCAGCAACAACTGCTCTTCAAAGTTACGTCTGCCCTTACTTATAATGCTTGATGCAATTCTACACAAAGTGTGGCAAGTGTCTGATTTGGCAGCAAAGTATACAAAATATACAGCCACTGTCAGTTTTATATGGGGAAAGGAGAACACACATTGTGGACAGAGTGATCTCTGAGTGTGTGCAACATGGCAGACATGACAATGTGTGCAAATACAAGAATAAACATTTGGTTTCCTTTACATGTGTATGCATCTACAATCAAATCATGTATATGATTCAATACATGCAGTTCTTTGTGTGTGTATAATTCAATGCATGTGCTACAATCATATTCATATAATTTTTACTTCTAAAAAGGCACCTCATTTATGGTCAAGTCCTTCCATTATTCACAAAGAAATCCCATCATTTATTCTCACAGTTGCATTCATTGTCGGGTCTGCTGTGTTTGTGAAAACTTTGTATGTAAGCCCACGTCCACAGCTGCGCTCTTTACTTGGGGCTCAATTGCTCAGTTCACTAGGTGCCACTTTGCATGTTCTCCCTTCCGCCATGTCAAGTTTTGCCGGCTGTGCACTTTGCATTCCACAGTGTGTAAAAAAACAGTTCTTTACCTAACTGAAATAGCTGAAGTTCTGGCAGTATTGAGATTTTTTTTTTCTTTTCATCACACATAGTAAAACAATGTGAATGATTAGAAATGTGACATTTTTTCATTGATTATTTTATACTTGCCTGCTGAAGAGAGGCAGTATTTCACATCTGGGAAACAATGTTCAGTAATGTCAATGAGAATAATCCAGGAGAGGATTTGTTAAGGTAAATGCAGTCAAGTGTGAGCTCTGGGAGAAAGACAGCAATTCACACCTGGGTACCTAGATTCAATGGCATTGTTTGTGGCAGTAAGTGGGGCTTAGCTTGTAACAAACATTTTCTGAATCGAATTTCAGAGTTTCAAAAGTATGAGCACTTGACATGCAGCAATTTAGGAAAAATCAAGGAAGCACATGACCATGACATCCGCTCTAATGAAAAAGATTTAGAAACACAATGCTAATTGGTGGTGTCCTATGTGTATAGGAAGCCTATGTGTGCTCCTTCAGTTTTGTGGAAAAAAGCTAGCAATGTTTGAAAAAGTGAAACAAAAGATGTATATGTAGAAAATCGTTTGCACTGACCTGCTAAAACAGTGTTAGTGCTGTTACCTGACGTGCAGTGTGTGTGGTCTGTGTATTCTTTCCATGTTACTGTGGCTTGTCCTTTTCCACTTTATAGCCATTTGATTCTATACTTGAGTTTTTGCCCTTTCAGTTTAGGAAGTTCAAAGCCAATACATTTTGCTGACCAGCAGGTTGCTGGGGGCTCTCACTTTACTTAGTATTTAGATCTTGTAAAGAAATCACAAAACAATCATAAAAGTTTGGGGTTTCCGGCCCCGTATACTGTACAGTAATCAAAAACAGCACAATTCGTTGCCGCGGTCAAGTACATGAAACTTTCCGTATCTGACCGCCCAAAGATGGCGGCAGAGGAGTATTTATGTAGGAGGGGCCGGAAGTAGAGGTATGCTGGGAAGGAACCGAGATGGATGATGGGATTGATGACGTCGTAGATGGAGGAACAGAGGAAGGGCGGAAGTAGCGTACTGCGGTCATTGGTGAATGTAGGTTCATGGCGGCGGTGCGTCCTTTTTTCTGTAGGAAACAAAGAAAGAAAGGTTAGTACCCCGCCACTCCCTGCTGGCATACGACTTTCCGATCTTATGTAGGTCCGTCCGCGGCCCCCTACTCGCACGTGCGTGACACGACCCCCCTCAGCCCAGACCCATCAGGTCGGGCGGACCAAACCGAGAGGTCGTGGAGACGGGAGAGGGCATCGGCATTGGCCTGAAAGTTACCCCGACGATAAGTGACGGCGAACTTGTACGGCTGTAGATCCAGAAACCACCTGGTGACTCGGGGATTCGACTCTTTATGTAGTGCCATCCACTGAAGTGCAGCGTGATCAGTCACTAGAGTGAACTCGTGACCCAACAGGTAGTAACGCAAATGAGTCACCGCCCACTTAATGGCCAAGGCTTCCCTCTCCACTGCCGCATACCTGGTCTCCCGGTCCAGCAGTTTCCGGCTCAGGTACATTACGGGGTGTTCGACACCATCGATACTCTGGCTCAACACGGCGCCCAGGCCTGTGTCCGAAGCATCGGCCTGGAGAATAAAGGGAAGAGTGAAATCTGGGGTTTTCAATATTGGTGCAGAGGTTAGGGCCTTCTTCAAGTCACTGAATGCTTGTTCCGCCTTGTCATTCCATACCACGTACAAAGGAGCGCCTTTTTACGTCAAATTCGTCAAGGGTGCTGTCCTTTCAGAGAAGTGGGGCACGAACCGGCGGTAGTACCCCGCTAACCCCAAGAAAGCCTGCACCTGTCTCTTGGTATTCGGACGGGGCCATTCCAGGATGTCTTGTATTTTGGAACATTGTGGTTTCACCTGTCAGCGTCCCACTAGGTAGCCCAAATATTTGGCCTCCTTTAGACTGAAGAAACACTTACGGGGGTTTATGTGGAGGCCGGCTTTCGCTAGTGTCGCGAGGACAGCGAATACCTGCAATATATGCTCCTTCCAGGTGCCGGAATAGATGACGACATCATCCAGGTAGGCGGCACAATAGGACTGGTTGGGTTTTAGCACTCTGTCCACCAGAGGTTGAAAAGTTGCTGGAGCCCCGTGCAGCCCAAATGGAAGGACCTTATATTGCCAATGTCCACTAGGGGTGCTGAAAGCAGTTTTCTCTTTGGCAGATGCCGTTAAGGAAATTTGCCAGTACCCTTTAGTCATGTCAAGGGTAGTCAAATATCGAGCCATACCCAATCATTCAATAAGGTCATCTATCCTGGGCATCGGGTAGGCATCGAATTTGGAGACCTGGTTAAGACGTCTGAAGTCATTACAGAATCTCCACGAGCTGTCTGGCTTAGAAACGAGCACGATAGGACTGGACCAGGGACTATGGCTATCTTCAATAATATCCATGTCCAACATCCGTTGAACTTCAAGTTCTACCTCTGCGCGTTTTGCCTCCGGGAGTCGATAAGGTCTCTCCCAGACTACTACTCCGGGCTCTGTGACAATGTTGTGTTCAATCAGCGAAGTACGGCCCGGTGACTCACTCACTACTTCGGGGATGGACAGGATCGTTTGGGTTAACTCCTGTTGCTGTATGGGCGTTAGCTCAGGTCCGAGGTTAAGGGCTGGTGTACAAGCAAATAGGGAGAGGGCTCTACGACTGTCAGGAGATTCCTCCCTGTCTCTCCAAGGTTTTAATATGTTTACGTGGTAGATCCTCTCGCTCGGCCGACGATTCGGTTGTTTAACCAAATAATCGACGAGCCCCTTTCTTTCCTTAACCTCGTATGGCCCTTGCCAGTGAGCCAATAGTTTGGAGTGGGAGGTAGGAATGAGCACCATTACTTGGTCTCCCGGGTGGAACTCCCGGAGGACCGAGTTGCGATTGTAACACCGTGCTTGCGCACGAGTCACATGATCTTTTAGCAAAGATCTAATCTTATTTAGTCTGTTGCGCAGTTGAGCAACATACTCTAATACATTTGTGGAGGGTAGGGCCTCAGCTTCCCAGCCTTCTTTAATTATATCCAAAAGTCCCCGGGGTTGACGTCAATACAATAGCTCAAAGGGGGAGAAACCTGTAGGGGCCTGAGGTACCTTCCGATAAGCAAAAAGCACGAGTTGTAAGAGCTGGTCCCAGTTTCTACCATCCGTGCTGACTACCTTGCGCAGCATCTGTTTAAGCGTCTGATTAAAATGCTCTACCAACCCGTCTGTTTATGGGTGATAGACAGACGTCTTCAGGTGCTTAATACGGAGTAACCTGGCAACCTCCCTGAACGTATCCGAGGTAAAGGGTGTACCCTGGTCCGTGAGGACTTCCTTGGGTATACCCACTCTAGAAAACAGGTTGACCAATTTCCGTGCAATATTCTTTGTATTAGCGGAGCGCAGCGGAACCGCCTCTGGATATCGAGTTGCATAATCAACCATGACCAATATATATTTATGGCCACGGTTCGAGGACTCCAGGGGTCCTACCAGGTCCACCCCTATTCTCTCAAAGGGAATGTCAATTAGGGGTAGAGGAACGAGAGGAGCACGGTCCCTCCTAGGTATCTGGCGGGTCTGACACTCCGGGCAGGACTGACAGAAACGCCGGACCTCCTCATTAATTCCGGGCCAGTAAAAACAGAGTTTTATCCGCTCCAAAGTTTTCTCGACCCTGAGGTGGGCGCCTAGGAGGTGGGCATGAGCTAGTTTGCATATCTCCCGCTGGAAGGTACGCGGCACTAGCAACAATTTCCGTACCTCGCCCTCATGAGTCGCAACTCGATATAACAGATCATTTTCAAGAACGAAAAAGGGCTCTCGTGGCATGGAATCATCAGCCTGTCGGCTGCCAGGGACAACAATAGCATTCTGGGCAAACTTCAGGGAATCGTCGTTCCACTGTTCTCTTTTAAATGACGCAGGCGTGGATCTAAATTGATGATCCAGACTGCTCAGAGGGTCTTGTAGCTTGGGGGAAGTAATGGCTCCTCGGTTCGTGCCCTCACCCGCAGAAGCTTCCGGGTCAGGGTCCGACACCTGAGATTCTTCCCCCTGGCTTTCTACGTCATCACCATCTGCCTGAGTGCACGGCGTGGGAGCCGCAGGGAGGGTGCGGGGAGGGTGCGGGGAGGGTGCCCCGCCCATCCATAACCAGACCCAGAGAGGCCACAGGAGTGGTTCTACTTTTACCGCTGGTATTATGTGACTAGTCGTGTCCCAAAATCACCGGAAAAGGGGGCTCAGGCAGCATGGCCACCGACAATCGAGTTGAGTCCCCTTTCCAGGCGATATAACATTCAGCGGAACGATACAACTTAGTCTTCCCATGTACACAAGTGACTTTTAGATATTGGTTTAGCCACTGTCGCGGTAAAATATAACGGCGAGCCACAATGGTTATGTTGCTGCCGGAATCAAATAGGGTCATCACCGGGTGTCCGTTTATCAAAACCACTCCTGTGTTAGGAATTGCCAGAGGATGCGACAGAGCACAGCACCTTTCACTTGCAGCCCAGGTACAGTCCATCGGCTCGATGTTCAGGGGGCAGGCCGGTAATAGATGTCTGACCTCCCCACACTTGAAACAGCGAGGAGAGGGCGGCTTTTCTCTGGGCTTCGGCGGCGCTTCCAATTCCTGTCGAGCCCCACGAGCTGGCCTTTCCAACCCCCCGGTTCGGTGAACCGCGAGCTGACGCTCGAGGACTTCGAGGAGACCCTGCATGTCCTTAAAAGGATGCAGTCAGACCTGCTAAGCGAGGTAACTAGGCATGGCGTTAACAAGCCCCTCACACGCCACCTGCTCCACCACGTTCCGG
The DNA here is from genome assembly GCA_026402145.1 of Polypterus bichir lapradei. Classification (NCBI taxonomy): domain Eukaryota; kingdom Metazoa; phylum Chordata; class Cladistia; order Polypteriformes; family Polypteridae; genus Polypterus; species Polypterus bichir. Next base: position 22,880,434 of record JANRMT010062825.1, on the reverse strand, counting down.
GCTTGAAGACCTTCGGGCCGTAGCCAGTGCCCCATCTTGCCCCAGAACTTAAAGGCCTGCGCTCGAGCCGGCTTATCAGGGTCAAATTGCCAGTCTCGCCATTCCCTCGCCTGCTGGCCTGACGTAATGCCGTAGCACCCCAGGATCTCGGTTTTTAGGTGGTCATAATCCGCGGCCTCCTCCTCAGGGAGGTCGTAATAAGTCCGCTGCGCGGGCCCCTTCAGGTAGGGCGCCAGGATGGACGCCCACTCAGACCGCTGCCACTGGTTCCGGGTGGCCGTCCTCTCAAATATGCCCAGATAGGTCATCAGCCTCTGACAACGGAACAAGTGGAGGAAGTAATGGTCGAGGCAGATCCGGTCTTACCGTCTCTGCGGTGGCCAACCTGGACTTTGTTTCCTCAAGTTCACGCTTCGTCGCGGCCTGTTCTAGTTGGAGGGACTGGATTTGGGCTGCCATCCCTTGAAGTACGTAATTCAGATCCTGTCCTTCGGACATTTTCCGGACTTTTCAATCCTGCCGACTACGCCACTGTAAAGAAATGACAAAACAATCATAAAGGTTTAGGGTTTCCGGCCCCGAATACTGTACAATAATCAAAAACAGCACAATTCGTTGCCGCGGTCAAGTACATGAAACTTTCCGTATCCAACCGCCCAAAGATGGCGGCGGAGGAGTATTTATGTAGGAGGGGCCGGAAGTAGAGGTATGCTGGGAAGGAACCGAGATGGATGATGGGATTGATGACGTCGTAGATGGAGGAACAGAGGAAGGGTGGAAATAGCGTACTGTGGTCATTGGTGAATGTAGGTTCATGGCGGCGGTGCGTCCTTTTTTCTGTAGGAAACAAAGAAAGAAAGGTTAGTATCCCGCCACTCCCTGCTGGCATACGACTTTCCGATCTTACTGTATGTAGGTCTGTCCACGGCCCCCTACTCGCACGGGTGTGACAATCTATATACCGTTTCTGTATTTTGTTGCATAATGATGATGTCAGAGTGTATCACATTGATCTGATGCCAGTTAAGACTTGACTTGTTTTTTGGGGAGGTTATACGTGAAAGGTGTGTAAACATGCATGTTTCGCTACTCATTAACAAAATGTTTCTGGAAGATATTATCAGGTAAGTTCAAGTTTACGTTAGAGAAGTCAGTACACAAAGGAAATGTTGATTTGGCCCTACCAGGATTTTAATGCCAGAAACATCATTTCTTATGTTTTATTGAATATTTTTATTAGGCAGACTAGACAAAATACTAAAGAAGGTACTTGTATGTGATTTATTCTGAATTATTGCAGTTGATAGAACTATGCATTGATGTATTCATACTGTCAATGGTGTGAAAGAAATCTCTTTTTTGAGATCCAATCTGAAAGGGAAATGTAGGAAGAAGATATTGGATGCACAGCAGCTTACATATCCTTTGCTTCTGCACGTAGCCTAAAAGACCCTGAATGACATTATTAGAGCCCTGCCTCTCTGATCTCACCACTTCCATCCTCAAACAGACAGCACCAGGAAGAGTTTATCATTTAGGGACCAGAACAGATATCTGTGTCACTAATTCCTGCACTTTTTTCGCAATAAAGCAATTAAAAACCTCTTCAATTAACGGCACCCTAACACTTTCTACATGTTCTTCTGACTTATGTCCACAAGATCAAACACTGATGTCTCTCATTCATGTAAGTATTCAGACCCTTAATTCTGCACTTTGTCGAAGCCCCTCTAGCAGCAGTTACAGGTTCAGGTTTACTATAGGTAAATCTCTAAAAGCTATGCACACCTGGATTTGGGCAGTTTATCCCATCCTTCCTGACAGATCCTGTCAACCTCCATTACAATGGATGGTAAGCATTTGGAAATGTCTTTCTTGATCTTTCTCCACAGATGTTCCTCTGGGTTTAAGTCTGTGCTTTGGCTGTGCCATTTAGGGGCAGTCAGAGCTTTGTCCTGAGGCCACTCTGGCATTGTCTTGGCTGTATGCTTTGAGTCGCTGTCATGCTGAAAGGTGAACTGTCCCCCCAGCCTTAGGTTGTGTGCACTCCAGAACAGGTTTTCTTCAAGGATGTTTCTGTATTTGGCTGCATTCAGCCTTCCCTCAATTCTGACCAGTCTCCTTGTCCCTGCCACTGAGACATACCCCCAATAGCATGATGCTGCCATTACCAAACTTCACTGTAGTGATGGTATTAGACAGGCGGTGAGCAGTGCTTGGTGTTCTGCCCAAAGAGTTCGGTTTTTGTCTCATCAGACCATAAAATCTTTAAATGCCATTTGGTAAACTCCAAGAGGGCTGTTGCATGCTTTATACTCAAGAATCGTTTCCATCTACCCACTGTAACATATCTGCCTGATTGATGGAGTGCTGCTTAGATGATTGTTTTTTCCAACAGGTTCTTTCACCTCAGCTCTGAAGCACTGGTAGAGTGTCCATTGGTTTCCTGGTCACCTCCCTGGCCAAGGCTTTTCTTGCCTGGTTACTCAAATTGGCCAGCCAGCCAACTCTTGGTGGAGTCTTGGAGGTTCCAAACTTCCTCCATTCCACAATTATTGACACCACTGTGCCCCTAGAAACACTCAAAACTTTACAAATATTTTTATATCCTTGCCCTGATCTGTGCCTTAACACACTTTGATCTCAGGTTGCTACAGAGAGTTCCTTGGACGTCTTGGCTTGGTTATCTTCCTGACATGCAGTGTGAATTGTCGGACCTCACATACACAAGTGTGTGCCTTTCTAAACGATTGACCAATCATTCAGTTTGACACAGGTGGTCTCCAGTCAAGTTCAAGACACATCTCCAGGAGAATTACAGTAAAGTAAAGCAGAACCACTCGACCACAATTTGGAGTGCCACAGCAAAGAGTCTGCATACTTATTATAGGAATGAGAGGTTTCAGTTTTTGATTTTTAATAAATTTGCAAACCTTTCTGAAAACATGTTCAAAGTCAAGTCAAAGTGAACTTTATTGTCATCTCAACCATATACAGTACAAGTATACAGATAGACGAAATTGTGAAGCTCAGGATCCACAGTGTAACAACATGAAGTGCAAATAATAAATTAAAAGTAGAATTAAAATTTAAAATTAAAACACAAACAAGACAAGACATTGTGCAAAGACAAGACAAAGAAGTAGCAGCAATATTGACGTGTAGTTAGCAATATGAACGTTGATGCAATGTATGGTATTTGCAATCTAGATACAGTACTCACTTTGTTATTATGGGATAGTGAGTGTAGTTTGATGGGCAAAAAATGGCACATTTATCTGTTTAAAATTACATTTACAATACAATAATGTGTGCAGGAAGTGAAGGGGTCAGAATACCTCGGAATCCACAGTGTAAACCGCTGTGCTTTGTGGGTCCCTTTTGCTCCTGCGCGTCTCTTACCATAAATGCTTTAACATTTTCAAATAATACCATTTGTTTCTGTAAAAAGTAGAAGTAATAAAATTGGTGGCTCACCTGAGATGGGGAACACAGTGCCAACCAGCTTTATTTGAAAAAACTGAAGTGTAAATGTACAGAAAAAGAGGCGACATTTTGTATTTTTATTTCACATTTTTTCACCTCAAATCTCAACTGCCTCTTTATCTGGCAGAGATAACAATTCTGACTTCACTGTCCCAATCCTTATGGAGGTCACTCACTGTGTATAAATAGGCATCTCACAAACTCCCTCCTACACATTGTGGAACAGCTGCCTCTTTCGTGCTCACTAAAAATACATGCTCTGCTTATGTTTAATGTTTCTTATTTTAACTGAACACTAGCCAAGTATGAAATTTAGAGTGGCAATAATTTGGAGACAGCGTCTCGGAAACTGAGCTTGCATAATTTCTCAAACTGTTTTGCTGTTAGTCATAATTTAGGCAGAGGTCCTTCAACATCCATCCATTTTTGTTCTTTCACATTATGAGTTCAAGTCAGGTAGCAGATGTAGGTGGACCAAAATAAAATAAGCTTTAAGGGACAGGGAAAGACAACTCACAGCCCCTTAGGTATTTAAACACTTCTTTCAATTCCTCCTAACACTGCAAAAAATGAAATCTAAGCAAGTGAAAAGTATTTAGATCACAATGTTAAATCTTGTTTTTCTTATTGTAAGAATTATTGCCTTAACAAAAAACTTGTATTTACAAAAAATAATGATTTTTGTCTAGTTTTTGCACATGCATTTTTTGTAGTGCAATCCCTCGTAATCCCAACAGATAGCAAATCAACCTTAGAAATTAGAGAGCTGCCATATTTTCTTTGTGACCAGAATGAAAGCGTACTACCTTTATTTGTTCTAATTTTAGGACTATTGATACATTTAAGCAATCAAAATTAAATATAATGTGGCAAAACAGGTAGAAAAAGACACAACAGTGCAGTTGCATGGCCACATTTGTAAAGTTGTGCGCATTTTGGATGAAGTTAACGAGGGCGTAGGGTTAGCATGTGACATGAGACGGCCCTGGCAGGGATCACACGTCAAAAGAGGAACACAGTGAAGTGGGTATGCTACTGTCATTTCCCTGAATAGAGTCCATGGTCAAGGTCATAGGGGAAGGCAGAGGTGCAGGACAATCCATCCAGACCAATAGGTGGCAGTAAAGGGTTACTTCTTTGAATATAATGTGGTGTTTATGTATTATGAAAGATCAGGCAGCATAGGTCCTTTAGCTACAGGTTGGGACCATGCGCCAATTAAAGCCCGTTGCTGCACCCACCACATGGCAAACCACCCACATTGAGATCCAAGTGCTGCTGTGCAATGGGTGATACCTCAACACCACATTCATGAGGTTTTATATGGTGGCTGGACTGCTAATCCTGCCATCAATCCCCAAGTTTTCCCTACAAGCTGGAGGACCTGCTTGCAGTGCTGGATGCAGATTAATGTCACACCCAGGACGGAGCAAATGCAGGTTAAGGGCCTTGTTCAGGGGCCCAATAGAGTGGAGTCACTTCTGGCATTTGTGGGATTCGAACCGACAACCTTTTGATTCCCTGGTCTCAGAGCTACCACTCCTCCCCTTCAGTCAGGAACGGGATTTATTTTAAGAGGATCTACACAAGATATTGGGACAGCTTAACTATCAGCTAACCAGCCCCGCATGACTGAATGGTCTCCTCTTGTTTATTAAAATTCTTATGTTCAGTGATACTATAAGTATACTATATGGCCAAGAATATGTGGAAATTCCACCAAATTATTGAGTACAGATGTTTCAGATGCACCCATTTTTAACAAATAAGCACATAGCCATGCAGTCTACATTGACAAACACTGAATAGAAGAATTCAGTAACTTTAACCTCCTTAGTGATCTATTTTATTCCAAAAAAACATGTAAGAGCGTTGCTTTTTTTTGGTATGAAAAATTACATCCATCCATTATCCAACCTGCTATATCCTAACCACAGGGTCACGGGGTCTGCCGGAGCCAATCCCAGCCAGCACAGGGTGCAAGGCAGGAAACAAACCCCAGACAGGGCACCAGCCCACCGCAGTGAAAAATTACATTTTAATTAAAATCTCAAAAGTAAAATAATGATACAAATAATAATAGTAATGATGAATAATCAATACTAACAAAAATAATAATAACAGTAATAATAATACTACTAATGATGCCAAAACAGTATATAACCTCAAAATGAGTCCTTTGTGTGGTAAATCTTAAATCACAGTGAAAGACACAATCCAGCGCCACAGTTGGGACAATAATACCGTGTTCCTTTTCGGATTTTCTTTCCAGATTTATCAGTTTTTGAACAGCACACTGCACAGGTACAAGTTGGAGTGGTTTTTTTTTATTCTGTTTGAGGTATATAATCAATAAAATGTCCACCAATAAGACGCTCAGGACTGATCCGCAATGTGCTGTTTTGACAGTGTCTCTTTAGCAGTAGTGTGGATGGTGGATGTGCGCCAATGATTTGTTCTACAAGCTGGCATGTAAAGTTTGCATGAGACACAGTTTCGCCAGCTTTTTGTTTGTATAAGACAAATGCATTCCAAATATACTGTTCCACCAGATGTTGAAATATCTTTTTATAGTATTTCTTTTGCTGCCTCCGCTCAACGGAATAGAAAGTCAGTTCTTGACCTGCATGATCTACGCTGCCCATCATGCTATTGTTGTCGACCACAGCATAAGGCTTCATAACCTGCTTGTTGCCTTTTGCTTGTACAGTGACTGTAGCTGCATTATGTACAGTGCAAAGGAGACAGACATCTTTCTTGTCTTTCCGTTTAAGCGCAAGCACTTTACCATTTTGTCAAGCTACTAGCGCACCTCATTGTAATTTAGCTCTGCCAAAGTCTTAAGGCATGTCACAATGGTTAGGATGCACTGTTCCGTATGCATCAGTCTTTCTTTGTAGCAAGATTTCAAATAGCCCTGACGAAGTATAAAAATTGTCCATGGTTATACAGTACCCTTGGTCCAGCAGAACATCTATGAAAGTCAGCACCGATGATGCAGTAATGCCGTACTGATAGTATTTTGGATCAAACATTGTCCCTTTCCCTGAGAACAGAACAAAATTTCAAATGTATCCTGCTTTATATTCACAAAGCTCGTAAAGCTTTATGCCAAATCTTGCTCTTTTTGATATGATGTACTGGATCCATGACAGTCTGTCCTTATAAGTCATGAGACTTTCATCAATGCTGACATCACAGTCTGGAATGTAAACGGTCTGAAATTTTACTACAATGGCCTGGTATATCTCCCAAATTTTCTTCAGTTTGGGTGCTGGATGGATATTCTCATCAAAGTCTTCAGTGTTGATAAAGTGCAGATATTTAAGAATTAATGAAAACCTACACTCAGACGTAATTTCTCCAAAGAACAGCAACACTTTCAGCACTTTTACAGCCTGAGTGATTCTCAGGACTAGCTCTTTTAGCAAGATTTTTCGCAGCCCGAGTAACGCTCGGGTCTAACGCTAAGGAGGCTACATGTAGCACTGTCATAAGATGCCACCTTTGCACAAGTCAGTATGTGAAGTTTCTGCTATGCCAGATCTCCTCTGGATAATTGTACATGCTATTATTGTGAAGCTTAGCTACAATTTAGTAGTTGAGCTGTCGAGTGCTGAAGAGCAAAGTGTGTAAAAATCGCCTGTCCACTGTCAAGTTACTCACAGCAAAGTTTTACTCACTGCCTCTGGAAGCAACATCAGAAGCTTCATGAAATGCTTTTCCATGGCTGAGCCACTGCACACAAGCCTAAGATAACTATGGACAATGCCAAGCTTTGGCTTGGGTGGTGTACAGCACACTGCCATTGGACTCTGGAGCATTGGAAATGTGAAGGGACAAATCATGCTTTCTATCTGGCAGTCTGAGGGATGAATCTGGGATTGGTAAGAGAAAGCTGCACCATGCGTGCAGTAAAGAATGGTGGAGGAGAAATAAAATGCTAGGGCTGTTTTTCAGGGTTTGGGTTAGGCCCCTTAGCTCTAGTAAAGGCTGATGTTTTTGCTACTCCATACAATGACATTTCAAATTGCTGTTCATTTCCAGCTTTGCGGATACAGTTTGGGGAAGGCCCTTTTCTGTTCCAGCATGACCGTTTCAGCACAGAACCCTGACTTCACCCCTACTGAAAACCTTCGGGATGAATTGGAACACCCATTGGGCACCAGGTCCTCCTGTGCAACATCAGTACCTGACCTCACAAATTCTCTTTTTGCTGAATGGGCTCAAATTCCCACAGACTCACTCCGTAATTCTGTGGAAAGCCTTCCTAGAAGTGTGGCGGTTGTTAAGTCTACAAAGAAATTGGATGCGATTATGGCAACTCCATATTAAAGCCTGCAACTTTGGAGTGGGGCATCCAACAATTTCATTTAGGTTTGATGGTCAGGTGGCCACAGACTTTTGGCCATATAGTGCATTTGCAACCATCAGAAGGTCACATGACTTCAGCAGTTCCAAAGCGATTCGTTGGTGTTAAAGGCTGCTTTCTGCCACAGGTCAATTGAGCTTAGTGTTGTGATAAGGGTGCCCCATTGATGCCTCCAGACTGGCACTGGGGACCCAGTGATGTGTATTGAAGTTCATGGCTGGTGAGACACTGACTCCTTCATAGTCAGATTTACAAATATATGAACCCAAAAGGGTAGCTTATTCACTATTCATTTGGCAGCATGCACGTTGACTACTGGTTATGTTTCATATCTCATAAGCATCCTTTACACACGCACAGGTGTGTGTGTATTCTATTTGGCTAAGAAAGAATATGACTTTTATAGTGGCTAGAGAGTGCGGAGAGAGCGCATTTGCTCTGCACCCTCTGTGTTCTAAATTTGCCGTTGCAATTCCACAACTCAAACTCATTCAATACAAGTGAAACTATTGAAAGGTGTACAAAAAAAATGCAATTTTGGCTTTAATTGAAATATTTAGTTGTTTTCAAAAACTTTTAATTCTGATGCTTTAATCAATTTTACTACAGACTGTCTGCGGTGGGCTGACGCCCTTCCCGGGGTTTGTTTCCTGCCTTGCGCCCTGTGTTGGCTGGGATTGGCTCCAGCAGATCCCCGTGACCCTATAGTTAGGATATAGCGGGTTGGATAATGGATGTATGGATGGACTACAGACTGTTCAACAAAAGGATAACAAGAAATACAAAAGAATATTTTATTTAAAGTCAAAATGTAGTTTTTAAATATTGGATTTTTTTTTCTTAGTTTGATCCCATTTTTTTTATAAAATTGAAAACTGTACATTGTCTTACCTTTATTTGTAAATGAAGTCCAAGCGCCACGAAAGTCTCTGTCACTTTCTTGTAAAAGTCCCTCTTATTTTCCCTTATATTTTTAAAAGTCTTAATCTTCCATTTTGGCAGTCGGTACAAAAAATCTAAATAAATGGACCACTGCAGTGCACTTCCATCCATCCATTATCCAACACGCTATATCCGAACTACAGGGTCATGGGGGTCTGCTGGAGCCAATCCCAGCCAACGCAGGGCGCAAAGCAGGGAACAAACCCCAGGCAGGGTGCCAGCCCACCACAGGGCACACACCCACACACCAAGCACACACTAGGGACAATTTAGGATTGCTAATGCACCTAACCTGCATGTCTTTGGACTGTGGGAGGAAACCGGAGCACCCGGAGGAAACCCACGCAGACACGGGGAGAACGTGCAAACTCCACGCAGGGAGGATCCGGGAAGCAAACCCGGGTCGCCTAACTGCGAGGCAGCAGCGCTACCATTTACCAGCGCATTTAACTTTCTGAGAGAAACGTGCGGTGCAGCATTTGAACAGGAAATGCACAAATTCAGCAATTTTTGACTATAAAAATGATCAAAATTATTGAAATCATACAGAAAACAAATTGATAGCACAGACCAGTGCACAAATTTATTTTATGTTATCATTATAAGTTTAATGAGGCTCTGCCTCACCTGCTTCCCCTGACCGCACGTCCCTGTGGGGACCCAAGTCAGGATTAAAAGGTTGACTGCACCTGTCGGTGGGCATCTCCTCTCGCGCAAGGCCTTGAAATGATAAGCAGAGTAGATGCCAGGTTTTAGAGTTGCACTGGTGCTCATATTTTTTAATGGAAGGATTTCTGCTTCTGTGATTTTAACCTAATTTTTAAGGGAATATTTAATTATTTGATTTTTCACCACCACATTTATGTTTACATTTATTTGCTTAGCAGACGCTTTTATCCAACGCGACTTACAAAAGGTGTAAACAATTGAGTAATATTATGCTAGGCCTGTTTGTTCAGCAAATATAATAGGACGGGTAACAAAAGTTGATTGCCACAAGTGATAGGATTTAATAACTCATACATTTACAATCATAGATTACAATCACTAAAGTGATTAAACTTAAATTAACCAAGAATATAAAATGCCGCAGAGGAAAGGATTTTTTTTCTTCCTTCATCAAACTGACAGATATTTACAGAACAGATGGGTCTTCAGTTGCTTCTTGAATACATTGAGGGAGTCAGCAATACGGATGGAGGTGGGCAGCCCATTCCACCAACCAAAAACTACATACGAAAAGAGTCTGGACTGAGACTTGATGCCACCTCTAGATGCTGTTCCCTGGCAGCCCTAAGTGGGCAAGGAGGTGTATAGCACCTTACCAGTGTCTCCATATACACAGGTGCTGACTACTCTGTAGGAAAGCATCAGGAATATGAACTTAATGCATACTGCAACAAGGAGTCAATGTAGTGAACTGAAAAGAGGAGTGACATGTCCTGTATTTAGCTGGTTAAATTCTGGATCATCTGCAGCAGCTTGATAGGACAGGCGGGTATTCCTGCCAGAAGTGAGTTGCAGTAGTCCAGACATGACAAGACCAAAGCCTGGACCAGAAGCTGTGCTGCATATTCGATCAGATAAGGTCTGATCTTGCGGATGTTGTACAGCGTGAACCTGCATGAACAAGAAACAGGAGAAATGTGGTCAGAAAAAGATGTGGTCAGTCCCAGTGATGCCAAGGTGAGAGAGGGTTTCTCCCTCTTCTGTTACTGTAAATGGAAGAGAGGGATGTCTTGGGATAAGGAAAGGAATGAATTGTTCACATATGCTTAAGATATTGAAAGGAAAGAAAAAAGGTACCTCAGTCAAGCAGGAGTGTCCATTATCTTGTCCGGTGTCCCAGCTTGGTGGACTCACACAGGTAGATTTGCAGTCTTAACGATATTTACACAAGTAGGTCATCACACGAGGAGGGCTGCACACGAGGGTTGATACTTGCACTGATGCTCATGCAACAGTGTGCAAAGTCTCCTTAAGTAGGGAGCAGCAGTGAACGTAGCCGCCAGAGACCAAGCAATTAGTAAGACAATGCAAAGGGACAGCACACGTTAATTAATCAGAATGAAACGACGCAGTAATCCAGCAACAAACAAAGATGCGGGTCGATCCTTAGAATTAATGCAAAATGAGAAGCAGAAAATAAACTTGGCAACGATAAAAACTCCCCACAGAGTACGATAAGCTAAGCACAAATACAATCACTAAAAGAAGCCTAAACCTGAAAATATTTACCTCTTCCGAAACAGACACCTAGGAACCCCAAATTGTTATGGATTATTTATTTATTTGTGGATAGGCACTGCACTAATGTGCACACTGTTTGGATTTATTGGAATAGAGCATTTATGACTTTTACACCAGCCCTTGCTGACTGTTTGCGTTCTCATGTGCCCGACTCTTCTCTATTACATTATCGATGACTCCATCAACCTCTTATAGAACAGTAAAAGCAGATTGTTAGTTTTAAGGGAATGGGTAAATAATAGCATCAGAGACCCTGATTTGTTAGCTTCATGATTTGTTCTGGGAATAGATCTGTTGTTAGGGGGTTTGTGTTGTAAAGTATTTGTTTGTGCTTATAATGTTGTTAATATACGTTTTTTAATACTGCTGTTCACTGAGTTCTGGTATGAAACTTGTGTTGAGTGAGTTAAACAAATTCAACAGATTTTTATTACGTATTGCAACTGGTACGACAGCAGTATTCTGATCATGTGGCTGCATGGGGCTGAGTCAGACCCCCAGGTTTAGTATTACAAGCTAAAACATTCAGATAACTGTTAACAATCGAATCCCTAAAGCATGGGAATTTTTTCATTGTCCCAAACCACCTAAATTTTCCTCGCGTCTCCAGCCATGCATGCAGGTCCTCCAACTTGTAAGGGAAAGTTTGGGGGTTGGTGGCAGGATTGGCACTCCAGCCACTGTACAAAACCCCACACTGCACCCAATTCAGGTGGTTTGTCGTGTGGTGGGTGCGTCAACGCTCTGAAATCAGCACATGCTCCCAACCCTCTTCTTATCACCAAACCAATTGCCCAGTGATAAGCACTTTTTAATTGCTTGTACACATTGCTAGGGTGAGTAGAATGTGACTTCACTGGTGACTCCCTAAACCAGTGGTTCTCAACCTGTGGGGCGGGCCCCTCTAGGCAGACGCATAAATGTGAAAAGAAGAAAACAAGAATCAAAAATATGAAAAAAACATCTGTTGAAAACAAAACAAATTAACTTAAACTACATTCTGATACTAGAATAATAAATACAGAGTTAGATAAATGTCGATAAAAGTTAAGTAGGTATAATAAAATATGCATCTACATTTCAAAGAAATGTTAGAGGGGGCGCGATTAAACTGTTATGAAAACTCGGGTTGCAAATACTTAAAGGTTGAGAAACGCTACCCTAAACCCTTTTCAGAGGTTAGTCAACTTGAATACTTTGTATATATAATTACTATTATTGCTAATGCTTTCTACATATAGGCTATGCCTGTTCTGTGCTGCTTGTGAATAAATGTGCCCGATTCTAATTTGTGAAATATAAAGTGTGATCTATTCATGAATATGAGGATAATTATTAACTAGATGATAACAATATTGCACAGTATTAACAAGCTAATGATAGCTTATGATTTTCAAGTGTATTATTTACTATATTGCTCATCATGGTTTATGACTTTTGACTTTAAATGATGTACCGCGTAGATGATCAAGCTTTATGATTTGTCACAATTAGGACCTAATATTCTTTTTCTGCTCACACGTCAGATTTCTAAGGTTAGAAATCATAATCTCACCTCTGTTTAGCAAGAAATCCCCCCACTGCTGACATGTGCCCTTATGCCAACTCATTTGTTTGACTGATTGCATGCTGCCGTTCCATTGGACTGACTGACAAGACCCGGCGTCTTTTCAGGTTGGCACTTCACCCTGCACTCGCTCTGCTTGTTTGACATGTTACATTCTGCAGGGATAATTAATCATCAAACATTTATGGGAAACTGTGGAACATTCTTTGTAATGTAAACAAAAAATAAAATAAAATGATCTGCAACTAATAGAATATGAAAAACTTTATAGGAGCCGCCACATTTTGTTTTTGCCAAATAAAACCTGGCACATATAATGAATAATTGCTAGCTCAGTAACTAGGAAGTGAAATATTGTAAAAAATGGTGAAGAAAAATAAAATAAACATAAAAAGAAAAAAATAAAGGTAATCATAAATTAGTAGTAATATTGACTAAACTACCTTCTGTATATTATTACTTATCTTTTGACTGACTCCTTTATCCAAGGTGACTTACAACATTTGAGACACAGTTGCAGTTTATTTCCTTGTCTCAGCAGTTTAACTTGCATAACTTCTGGTTCAACCATATACTGCCGACAAGGTTAGTGTTGCTCTCTCCTTCTGATTACAGGAGGCACAAAGTGCCCCACCTGCCCGAGCTTCATCACATTTTTGTTTTTTGAGTCTCTTTAATTGTTAAGACTCTGGAATTCAAGCCATGAGGTTGGGGTTCAAATCCCACTACTGACACCACTATATGACGATAAGCAAGTCACTGTATATGCCTGTGCTCCCACAGGAAATACAAAAATGTAACCAATTATATTTTATATGTTGTAAGTCCCCTTGGATAAAAATATGAAGTCTTGAAATAGATGAAAACAAGACTAAAAAGACATCTCACAAAACAAACCTAACTCTCAGTTTTGACTCCTTTTTACCTCAGTTGTATCTCATGTCTCTTTTTTTGTCTGAAGCTTTTTTTTCTAAGGAATTTTAGGAGAAACATCTGTGACAAAGTTGATCTTAAATAAAATTTAAAGGAGAATCTATTTTAACTACCATGAGCTATCAGATATCAACCTTTGAGGAGTAAATTGTTTTTATGGGTACTGCTGTATGAGTCATAGGGATGTACCAGGAAAAGTGAACACACAATGGGCCACTAAATGATATTTTGGATAAAAAAAAACTAAGAAGTTATATGAATATATATATATATATACACTCACCTAAAGGATTATTAGGAACACCTGTTCAATTTATCATTAATGCAATTATCTAATCAACCAATCACATGGCAGTTGCTTCAATGCATTAAGGGGTGTGGTCCTGGTCAAGACAATCTCCTGAACTCCAAACTGAATGTCAGAATGGGAAAGAAAGGTGATTTAAGCAATTTTGAACGTGGCATGGTTGTTGGTGCCAGACGGGCCGGTCTGAGTATTTCACAATCTGCTCAGTTACTGGGATTTTCACGCACAACCATTTCTAGGGTTTACAAAGAATGGTGTGAAAAGGGAAAAACATCCAGTATGCGGCAGTCCTGTGGGCGAAAATGCCTTGTTGATGCTAGAGGTCAGAGGAGAATGGGCCGACTGATTCAAACTGATAGAAGAGCAACTTTGACTGAAATAACCACTCGTCACAACTGAGGTATGCAGCAAAGCATTTCTGAAGCCACAACACGCACAACCTTGAGGCGGATGGGCTACAACAGCAGAAGACCCCACCGGTTACCACTCATCTCCACTACAAATAGGAAAAAGAGGCTACAATTTGCACGAGCTCACCAAAATTGGACAGTTGAAGACTGGAAAAATGTTGCCTGGTCTGATGAGTCTCGATTTCTGTTGAGACTTTCAAATGGTAGAGTCAGAATTTGGCGTAAACAGAATGAGAACATGGATCCATCATGCCTTGTTACCACTGTGCAGGCTGTTGGTGGTGGTGTAATGGTGTGGGGGATGTTTTCTTGGCACACTTTAGGCCCCTTAGTGCCAATTGGGCATCGTTTAAATGCCACGGGCTACCTGAGCATTGTTTCTGACCATGTCCATCCCTTCATGACCACCATGTACCCATCCTCTGATGGCTACTTCCAGCAGGATAATGCACCATGTCACAAAGCTCGAATCATTTCAAATTGGTTTCTTGAACATGACAATGAGTTCACTGTACTAAAATGGCCCCCACAGTCACCAGATCTCAACCCAATAGAGCATCTTTGGGATGTGGTGGAACGGGAGCTTCGTGCCCTGGATGTGCATCCCACAAATCTCCATCAACTGCAAGATGCTATCCTATCAATATGAGCCAACATTTCTAAAGAATGCTTTCAGCACCTTGTTGAATCAATGCCACGTAGAATTAAGGCAGTTCTGAAGGCGAAAGTGGGTCAAACACCGTATTAGTATGGTGTTCCTAATAATCCTTTAGGTGAGTGTATATATATATATATATCCCGGGTTCGCTTCCCGGGTCCTCCCTGCGTGGAGTTTGCATGTTCTCCCTGTGTCTGCGTGGGTTTCCTCCGGGCACTCCGGTTTCCTCCCACAGTCCAAAGACATGCAGGTTAGGTGGACTGGCGATTCTAAATTGGCCCTGGTGTGTGCTTGGTGTGTGGGTGTGTTTGTGTGTGTCCTGCGGTGGGTTGGCACCCTGCCTGGGATTGGATTCCTGCCTTGTGCCCTGTGTTGGCTGGGATTGGCTCCAGCGGACCCCCGTGACCCTATGTTCGGATTCAGCGGGTTGGAAAATGGATGGATGGATATATATATATATATAATAGTAAAATCTTGGGTCGAGACGTGATCTTCTCGGAAGACGCTTTGAAGACCATCAAGACTACCTGCATGTGTGTATATATATACACACATGCAGGT
>JANRMT010062825.1:22838503-22864548 GCA_026402145.1 Polypterus bichir lapradei | reverse complement strand
ACCTGCATGTGTGTATATATATACACACATGCAGGTAGTCTTGATGGTCTTCAAAGCGTCTTCCGAGAAGATCACGTCTCGATATATATATTTACACCCTACTTATAAACAAATTAAAACAAGATCACGAACATCTAACTTCTCAGTTGTTGAAATGCTTTTGGCAGACACACTTCATGTGCTCCCAGCTCTTAAAAATTGTATATGTTCTATATGACACGTCAATGACTAAGTGAAGAAGAAAGAGGAGCGAGTCAAAAAGAGACCCAAAAGCGTTGGAGAGAAAATAAGGCAAAAAAGAATGCAAAAAATAAATATAATAATCTATGTGCAAATTCTGAAAATAAGGAAAATAATAATCAGCCCAGACCAAGTGGAACTGGGTCCAATCGGGGTCAGAAATAAAAGACTTAATAAAGACGTTCAAAAAAATTTGCCGATACACATGCACAGCAAGTTAAAGAATATAATAAAGATCGCTTTAGCACAAACAAACAGAAATTATTACTCGGTGAAATAACGGAATAGCAAAAAAAGATTGAATATATGGATACAGGTGATATGTCAGAAGTATGTAGATATTGTAAGGCTTTAAAGTTTAAGTCAGAGACTTGTAGATCATCTAATTCGTGTAAAAAAAAAAGCCAAAAACCACTGACTCACTCATCATGAAATCTCCTGAACCATAAGGACGTGGGACTTGAAATTTGGAATGTAGGTTACCCTTGGCCCATAGGTGCTCGCTAAGAAACAGTTTTAAAAATTTCGTGGTCCAAGCGCAAAATTTCTTATAGTGTTAGACCCGTTTGTATGTCTGTCCGCTTTTCACAAGGGAACTACTTAACGGATTTAGATTGAGCTTTTTTCAATTATTTGCTTGAACATTTAGTTGATTTTGTGACTTTCTCATCGTGCTAAGTATCATAGTTCGCTTGCGGTACAGATTTATTAGCAGGAATCCGAGAGAGACTCATCGGGCTGCTGGGAGGGGGGCAGGGCCCTCCACACTCACGCGTCTGCCTCGAGGTGTAACCTTAACTCTGCTTAGCTAGAGAATGAGAGAACTACTTAACAGATTTTGATCCTTTTTTTTCTATAATTTGTTTGAACTCTCTCATTGCGCTTAGAATCATAGTTCGCTTGCAGGAGCGATATATTCATGCTAATCTGAGACAGAGGCAGTGGGCCAAGGGGAGGGGGAAGAGTGATGTCAGGAGTAGAGAGCTAGGCAGAGCCTCCTCACTGTCCTGTTTCACTAATATGCGGGCGAAGCCACTGGGGATGGCTAGTATATATAAATATATATGTTTTAAAATGGAACACAAACAATAATAAAGAGTAGAGGCTCCACCTTGGTGACATCATATAATAGGAAGAGTTAAAAAAATCAGGCAACAATTGCAGGAACATCTCTTTAGACGTGAGTTCATCACAGAACTGCCTGAAGATGGCCAATTTCTGGGTTATGAGGTCACGAGGCAGGAAGGGGATTGTCCAGCCGGACAGATATGGAAGTGACATCAGAGAATCTTCCATTCTGCAGAGGGAGGAGGAGAAGTGAAGGCATTAATGTACATCACCATCCCCTGGTCCGGTGGGTAATTACCATCACCCTTAATGCACACGTGTGTGACAATGTTTAAAAATATTAAACTGACTAAATGTTTTCATGTTAAATTGATTTAGAACAATATTGCATACATGAACAAATCGCTAACTTTTAATTTACTTTTTAATTTTGTACTTAAATGTAACACGATGGAAATATTCAAATTGTATTTTTTTATTGTGCTCATGAATGTAAATTAAACCAACTATTCAAAAAACATTTTTTTATGCATTCAATTTTGCAGACCTGCTAATCAGCCAGAAGTTTCCCCAAAGCAAAGTGAAAAATGCAAGCTTCCTATCACGAGTCGTTGAAATAAACAAGAACTAATTCTCTATGCAAAAAAGGGCATATTATCAGCGGGTCTTTGAAACAGAACCCCACTAATCTCCCACGGCTGAGATAACAGAATTAATCGGCTTTTCTCTTATCAAATGAGAGGCCAGACCTTAGTGACTTCTTATTGTGGGATTCCCAGACGGAGCTCCAAAGCGGGTCACCAGCCTGGTTTAAAACTTGGCTGTCTGAGCTATCCCACCACATCACATCAGCACATCACAAAGGCAAGCTAAGCGCTACTCCTCCATCTCAGGGGGCCGTCAATGGCGTCTTTTATGGTAAGTAGTGGATTACTGCTTGTCATCTGTTTCAAAATCTGCCACAATAGACTTTTTTCTAATCTTTTAGTGTTTTTTTTTTTTTTTTGTATTATGCTGGGGGACTTAACAGGTTACAATACTGAAAAAATAAAACGCATGCTGACTTCAAAGGATGTGCATGATCAAATTAAAAGAAAAAAAAAGGTTATGAACTCTATAAGAAGTAAATGTTATTGGAAGTCACCTTAGATTTATCAGGGGTAGATGTGTAGGCTTTCAGTATGCAGGTAAGTCATTGTACACCTATCATAAAATAAATAAATAAACAAAGAAATAAAGCAGATGCATATGAATTCCATTATTTAAATAAACAATCAGGGAAAGAAAACATGAGGCATGAAATGGATATGGAAAGCGTCTTCTGGACATTTGAAAATAAAACCTTTTTTTTTTTTTGTTTGTTTGTTTGAAATAAGGAAAGCACATCAGACGCTGGGGCTGTTTCTTTTGACATAATATGACTCTCTGCTTAACCCTGTCAGGATGCTCAGTTGCTATCATCCTGTCCCAGACCAGCACCGTTTTTTTTTTTTGATTATTCTGTTTTATATCTCAACTGGTAATAGAAAGGTAAAGGCTAGTAATATCCATTTTTGCTTACAGACAACTGAAAATATGTTGTTACTTAGTGTAAAGTGGCTATCAAATATCCTGCTGATGGAGATGTTCTCATGTGGTTTGTGGTTTGCTACCGAGATCCCTTCAGTGCTGACAGAAACTTGTTACATTAATAATTTATTTTTTGAATACCTAAGATAAAACAATAGGAAGATTAAACATATACAAAATTATGTACTGTGGGGTTACTCAAAAATTACAGAGGATGATTGAATAATACAGATCATTAATCAGGATTTGGTTAAAATCCTGTGTGGACATGTGTCAGGAACACAGGATGCCCATATGAAAAGTGTTGAGGTGCCAGCCGGGTCGCCCCTTTTAAATTCTGTGGCAAATAATAAACAAAAGAGGCTCTCCACTGAGCAAAATAAAAGATACACTGCTTTTTCTGGCTCTATCAAGGGTAGCTGTTATGAGCGCGATGGGATCTCAGATGTCCCTTCTCAAAGTCGTCTGGGTCTGGCATTTGGGGGCATCAGAAGGGATGGGGTTAGTTTCCATCAATTGACATTTCCTTGTTGCTGAGAAAGAGAAAATAATATGAGACTGTTAGCTGCAGCACCCCTTCTTGCACTGGTGGAGTATTGCATAACACCCCAGGGGAGCTGCCATCTAGCATTTTGGGGGAAGCAGCTTCGGCAATCCTTCCATTTCAGGGGCATCCCGGCCGGGTTGAGCTGCCAGCCATCCATCACACAACCCATCCATGGTTGACTTCTGCAATGTCCTTGAAGCTTCCACTGCCCTAAACTCAGTTAAATGGGTTTGGAGGAAGACAGATGGATGCAGGATTGTTGAGAGCTGGGGCCTATAGCATGAACACAGGGCACAAGAGCAATCAGCTTAACAGTATGTCTTTGGACTGTAGAAAGAAACCCAAACTCAAGGACAACTTACAGATTTCACTGAGACAGCAGCAAGATGAGATATTCCACTTAACTATTCATCCATCTTTTATTATGGGCTTGCTGGAAACTGGAGTGTATGCTGGGTATCACGGAGGGTAAAGAAAAAATCTACTTGGGGAAGATGCCACTCCAAATTATTACCATAGCAAGAAATAAAACATAATCATTTTCTAATGTGCTGTAAACGTTATGTTTACATTGCATGCTTCATATCTAAGCTTTTGCCACTTTGCTGTCCTATCGTTTAAGATAATGTTGTGTAAGCGTTCGGTGTGTTCCACATTGGCCATTGATCTCCAAGTAACACATTCTGAAAACATCACCTTGAGGCTCTGTGCCTCCTTTGATTTCTTCCCTTTACAGCTGATCCTCTGACCTGATGAGTTTACAGATTATAATATATAATCCATTGCTATTAGCCCCTGTCCCTCACACATCTGACATAGCAGTAAGTGTCTTTGGGAATCAATATATTTAACTGAGATCATGGCAAAAAAGTAAAGCCAATCATGTTGAAATGAGATTTGCTGATCTATTTAAACTAATCCCAACCATTATGAGAGCTGTCCATCAAGCAATTTAGAAAATGCCTACACACTCCAAATTGTATTTGTCTTTTTTAACCATTTTCACCTTTAACATGGTGTAACGGACACGTTCAATGTAACGTTTACTCTGAAACAATATTACAGTAAGAGTACACCATATAGATTCAAATTGTGCCAGTTAACATGTTCATTGTTTTTACTTGTATTTTGGTGATGTAGTAAATTACATTAAAGTGCACAAGAAGCAGATTAATCAAGGTTACAGTTAGCACTATAGCCCATAGATTTGTGTGTCACATTAATCTCATTACTCATCCCCTACTCAATGGAGAGAGCTATGTGATTAGAGAGTTCAAGCTGACAAAGTCCCACCTGTATATCGAGACATTTAGAAGGTTAACAAAAGCACATCTTATTTATTTTAGATAGCCGAAGTGCCTGATATTGCCTGGGTATTATCCTTAATAAAAGAACATGTGTCTGTGTGTTTATGTATATGTGTGTCTGTCTGGTTGCTATGTCTCTGTCATTCCAACAGATGGTGCATTACAAACATTTGTAATAATGAAATGCATTCCATTTGTCATTCTAACAGGTGGCACTTCACAAACATTTACACTAATGCATTTTATTACTGCAAATGTTTGAAATGCGCTTCTATTAATATGTCGAATACAGTGTATTTTATTGCATACCTTGCACTACAAAAATTAACGCTAAGGCTCATATTGATTACTTAGATTATAGGTGTAGTACAGCTAGTATTTAAATAATGGATTAATGTATTAAAACAAAAAAAAATCTGTGTTTTTATAACTATTCACCCACTGAAATACAAGTATCCCATCTATTATCTGCACTATCTCTCTATCAACATGTCTGCTGTCATGAATCAAGAATTTGTTCTTTTAGTGTATGATTTGATTTCAGATCTGTGGTAACGCCTTACTGGGTTGCAACCATGAACGCTACTTCTTTGGATTTCCTGGTTCTGGGTCGTTTCACACATAGATGTTTAATTACACATCAATAAACTGGATAGGTTGTTGAATAATTAAATCTTAGGATCAAAGAAAGCATCTACAGCAGGGGGACTGTAAGGAATGGGGTTTACAGACATTGCTGCAGGTCTCCGTAATATTACAGAAGACATCACCAGTGGCAGAATTCGATAATGTTGTAACGATGATGCAGAGATTATTTATTCAATGTGAACTTAAAATTGCTACAAATCATGATGCTGTATTGGTTTATTAAAGACTAAAATTAGAACTGCATTATTATAAAAGGGACCATAATAAATGTCTGCTGTCAAGAACCAGTAAAAGTTACTAACACCACCCTCAGTCGTTCTTCTATCATTTTCTGAACAGCGACTCTATATGCACTAAATAATCGCAGCATATACTTCTGTTTTATCATGTCTTATGTCTATAACACTTAGTAACAATATGCAGGTGTATGATAGCATTGGCTTCTTTAAAAACGTAAGGATCTGTTTGATAAAAATGTAGGCTCTTCAGTCCATTTAAAAGTTATTGCCAAGTGCACACAGTGCAATGAAATTCCCATCTGCATTTTTGACCAACATGGAGAAGGCCGCCATTGTCCTTGTCTGATGGCCCGAATCTTGCTGTATTGGTTTTGTATAATATACTGCCACAAAATAATAGGGGTGAGTGAAATAGCCGAGTTGCCTTTTATATACAGTTTCGCAAAATTGATGCAAACATTTGTTTAACATGCAATTTCACAATCGCAAAATTAGCCAAGAAGACGGTTTTGAAGTTTTAAAAGTGTTTTGGAAGGCTGAAAAAATGGACCATTGCTCCTTAGGGTTTGACAACACTATCTGGCCCTTTTGGATTTCTCAGAAATGGATAAAGATCCATTTAAACGGGGGAAACCTTTTGGAAATTCAGCATGGCTAAACTCAACACATGATGAAATAAAATGAAGCACAAATTAGAAAAAAGATGTAATCCAGCTGTAATCCTGTAATCTTAGTTAGGAAGAAAATGCTGAGCCTGCAGTCTCAGATGAGATCCCCTGAGGTTGGTACAAACTTTGATAACAGTGTCCTCCCATCAGTCCTAGGCTTTGTCTGATAAGAACTAATTAATCATTTCTCCATTTAACAAATCAAAAATAACGTGTTCATTGTTTTTACAGAGCTAACTAGTCGGGAAAATTACATATTATGTATATGTGTGTGTGTGGGGGGGGGGGATAGCGCCTTTAAATATGATAACTTAAAGCACAGAAGGTTATTCATATCTTATCTTTGATAGGCATCAAATCCACCTGTGTATTATAATAAAGACCTCCTCCTTGATAATTGATTAATTTGGCTCCTTTTTCTTCTACATACTACATATCTCATTCCATATACCTACGGTCCTCAATTTAAAGGAAGCCTAAAATATATGAAAGTTTCCATTAATCAGTTTCTATCTGTGCCCTAGTTTCTTGTTGATTTAAAATCTTATCATTCACCTTAATAACAAATCCTTCATGTCTTGTCATCTCTTAAATTGTATTTATTTAAACTGAAAGTCTGGACTCTTTTCATTTTTTCTCTCATAGCTCACGGTCCTTGTAATATGGGGACCAGGTGCTTAAGATATTCCAGATGTGGTCAGTTCCACTCACACTGCTTACTGAATGCTTGTTGACTAACCTCACAGGGAGGTTTTTAATTGAAAGTGTTCTAAAAGTCAAGGTAAGTAATTTTGTTACACTCCACTACAACACAATTCTCTGACTGCTTCCTCTTAAACCTCCAGCACATTAATAAAACACAATTTTCCCATTTAAACTTATAACTGTTATGATTCAGGGCTTTTTAATTTTATTTCAATCTTGCTTTCATTATCATATGCAATATATCTATGTTTTTAGAGTTTTTACCCAAGGAGAATTCATTTTTCTTATTATCTCTCACCTTCTGTGTAACATAACGATATAAAGGTAAAAAACATTTTACATCATTTTTTTACTTATTATGCATTGCCACTTTGGGAACTGTTTTGCCTGCAGTTGTTGTCCAAGGTGAATCACAGAACAGCCAGAAGTGCACAGAACTGTGACGTCTTTCTCACAACATTATCAAGGGTTGGAGTTGTGCACTTACAGGTTGTCAAAGATTACAGATAATTGCAGTTTAAAACATGATTTCTCTTCTTGACTAATACCTAGATTTAATTTGCAACAAACTTTCAACAAGTTTTATTTACCATTTTTGGGTTTTGTCAAATGCTATTCCTTTTTATCTAGAGGTCATCTTTCTTAATATATTTTTGACTACCATTTGTCTTGGTTTTAATATTTTTAATCTTCCTGTTTTTAGACTTTTGGCATATTCTTTTGACTCTCTTTCATTTTCTGATCCTTGTTTTCAGCCCTTCTGGCCTGCCACCTATTTTTCCACCTTTCAGGCGGTTGATAGTGTCGATATTATTTTTTTTCCTGCTTCTGCAATTATTTCTAGTACTTGGCCAGTGACTTTCCTAAAGTTAACAAGGTCAGCGCAATTAGTTTTTCTATATAATTCTGTACTTATTCTAAATAATCTTTGCTACCTTAAAAGCCTTATTTGGATGGAGTTAGTTTTATATCGGACGGTGGTGTAAAAGTAATTTTTACTGGAGGACCTTTGTAATTTTTGTCCACTCCAAATAGATCATGTCAGTAACATGAACTGCACATTCATATCTTTTTAGAAAAGATATGCAAAGATTTTTTACCTTCTGTAAAAAGTATGTAAAAAAATAACTCCAGGTGAATTGACATTCAGTTGGGACTAAACTTACAGAGGTTCACTGATGATTACTTTACCCAGGGCCTAAAGGGCCTGTGTACTTCTTGTTGTGCACACCGAATAACGGTGTGTGGGTAGAGTAACATTACCTCGGAAGTCTGTTGGCATGCTTATACTCACAAAAGTTTATAAAACAGCAGGTGGGTGTGGGACTGTGTTGTGGAAAAAACTTTCCTCCATCTTCAAAGAAGGCAGCCATGGAGCCCAGATGAGAATGCAGAACATTTCATTATTTGCACAGAGTTATACACAAATTTGTCTGTCCATGGACTAAGCAATCAATTAAACAATTCCTCTGTGTTTATACTTTTTCTAATTACTATCACCTTATCTAATACATCTAACTCTTAATATGTAGAACTTTATTACCTCTTCCAATCAACTAATGCTACCAGTAATTTATGACTCATGTCAGTTCTCTCATTATTCTGAATGCTGTTTCGTTAAGAGGGGTGTTTTGCAGTGACCTATTGATATTAGCACTGCTTTATGGGAGGGCTGTATGGGCTTTCCCATCAGTTTATCCCCGCTTTCTGGAGGGGTGTTTGTTACTCATTTACCTCATTCTAACGTTGGAAAATTACACTGGTAGCTTCTCTAAGACAAGGCAATTAAGCTTTAAGTTACATTTAGTTAGCCTTTGAGTTACATTCAATTATTTTCCTTGTATTTAAGAATTCATTCTGTTATAACTTCATATATACTTGTAATAAATTGTAAAAGATTATTATATATTAACTAAAAACTCCATGCTATTACCCTTAGAGGTGCAAAATGACATATTATTCTTGTAAATAAAGGTTGCTAATGTGGTCGGAACTGATGTTAAGCATAAGTTAACTAAAGGGAAACGGGGAAATACTGACAAAAAGTAAAACAAGGTCAAGACAGAAGACTTTTGAAAAGGATAGTAAGTACCTTAAAATGGGCAATATTATACTTATAAAAAATATTGGAAATAATCTGGCAAATTTGGTGGATGATACCTTCCGGTGAAAAGTACAGCACAGTAATTCACACAATCTGCTCAACTTGAAACTAACAAATAACTCTCTGTTTTCAATCTTAATTGCAGGAGAAAGAATTCCTCAAGAATTCCTTGGATTAAATCTCAAGTACTTGACCAACAGCAATGCATCTAAAGGACATTTGCCATATACCACAAGGATTTTTACAGATCTTGATTTACATGACCGTTTTGCCTGTTACTCTCAGAGTACTTGCCAGATTATAGATTTACCATTGTACCAACATTAGCTCAAAATATTTCTAAAAATGTAGAGTCAAACTGAGGACCCCCTGTGACGATGCGGGTTAGTTGCATGCTCCCATCATCTGTCCGGGAGCCCTTGAACCCTACACCGTCGGTAATGTTACTGATGAGCTCAGCAGTGAGGCACAACAAAGCAAGGGGATGGTGCAAAAGTGTAAAGTGCTTTTATTTAAAATCAACAACAAAAACAAGGTGTTCAAAATAAAGTGCAGTGCATTCAAAAACGTTTTCAAATAAATAATCCATAAAAACAGTTGTGAAACGTGGAGGTTAAAAAAAACAATAAATAGAAAAACGATCCTTTAAAAACGAGGTTAAAACACAATGCAGAAGCATTCAGGACTTCACCAACCAAGCCTCCTGACTCCTGCTGCCTTCACAGCCATACGCGGCCTGTCATCCTTCAACTGGTCACTCCAGCTCCTTAATCGCTCAGCTGGAGTGACCACTTCCTTCAGCCCAACCAAGTGTTGGCCAAACACTCCCCTCATGGGCTCACCTCCCAGATGCCTACTTGCGAGCCTGCACTCGCTTGCTCGTTCTGTCGCTCGCTTGTTCTCTTGCTCACATTGGCTCTCTTACCACACTGCTTCTTGCTCTCCAGCAATCTCCGTTTCCTTCTCTCTCTTTTTTCACTTTTTCCCCCCTTTAGCCAACTTGCGCTTCTATTTATCAAGAGGGGATGGCAGCTGTGTTAAATCAGCAGCCCCAGGAACAATCACGGATGCGGACAGTTTCCCACCTGTGCACTTAGGTGAGAAATGCCCACACTGCGAATCACCCCGAGAACCGCTTCAGCCACACTACCACGCCCCCTCGCTAAGCCGCGAGCGCGGTGATTATTTATTTAAAAGTGGCCCTTTTGTCGTGAGCTGTGGACCCCTACACCACACCCCCGTGTTAAACTATACAGTATATAGTGTTAGGGATTCTTTTCAATTGAAAAAATAATCCTATTAAAAGTTTCAGTTAACTTCTGTGCCAGAGGCAACTATTTAAAAGGAGTGAAATGAGCCCTTTCAGTAAAATGGTTGACTATAACTAAAATTCTAGCCATTCTCATCAGAAGGTGGTAGGGCTATTTGGAGTGGGAAGTGGTTGTAATAATTCAACAGGGAACCTGAAGTTGCCTTTGTTTTATTACATGTTTCACAAAGTTTAATATTTTGATTTATTCTACTGATGGAAAGCTACCATAAATGAATAAATAACATATCTTGTATTCAGTAATCCTTGGATGGATTGGATGGTTTTAATATAGAGAAGAAAAAAATCATATATTTAAATAAAATTGCAGTATATAAAATATAACATTCTAACCTGATTATTAACAAACCATTTTGAAGAAATAAAAAATAATGTTTTGTGTATACTGAACATTTGAAGTTTAAAAGGCTACGAATTGGTTATTTGCCAAATACAATGAAGATATGTATCCATTTGTACAGGAGTTTTAGAAACGAAGAGTCCCTTTTGTTTAGCGTGCTCCACTTTACTCTTGTCTGTTTGTTGGTGTTCAGAGTCCTAGAGACGAGTAAGGAGCTTAAGTTTTTTTCTGCCCATCTTATCTGTGTAGTTGACCATTTGAAACACTGCACAAAGGTAAGAAATTTGTGGATAAAGGTTTTTCTCCATTGCCTAAAAAAATAAAGAATTATTCATTTAGCACAGTCACTAAAATGAGAATTTTAGCAGGTTACAGAGAACAAATGTTCAAATGTAGAAACAAGGTTGTTTTAAAAGCCTGCAATTTAATCTAATTAGCTAGTGAACGGCTGGCTTCATGGTGTGAAGACAACAATCTATCTCTCAATGTCGACAAGACAAAAGAGATAATCGTGGACTTCACAAAATCACGTCCTGCCCACATCCCAATCAGCATCAATGGTTTAGATGCAGAGACTGTTAGGAGTACCAAGTTCCTCGGTGTGCACATAACTGAGGAACTTACGTGGACACATAACACCTCATCACTAATCAAGAAAGCCAAGCAGAGACTACACTTCCTGAGGTGGCTGAAGCGAGCACGTCTTCGCCCTTCCTTCCTCACCATGCTCTACAGAGTCACCACTGAGAGTGTTCTGACCAGCTGCATCACTGTCTGGTATGGCAACTGCAACATATCCGACTGCAAACGCCTGCAAAGGATAGTGAAGACAGCAGAGAACATTATTGGGGTGCCTCTCCCATCACTACAGGACATATTTTACAAATGCAGTGTCCGCAAGGCCTGCAGCATTGTGCAGGACCCCTTACACCCCTCACATGGACTTTTCACACTTCTGCCGTCCAAGAGAAGATATTGCAGCATCAAAGCCAGATCTGCCAGGCTGCAGGAGAGTTTTTACCCCCAAGCTGTTAAACTCCTTAACACAAGGCTGCCCCCTGGGACCTTCCACACAGCCTCAACCACCTCTAAAAAAACAGAACTTTTAAACATGAAAACCACTGTCCTGCAAAGATGAGTGTGCATGTAGAAAAAAAACAAAAAAAAAACAACTGAAAATCTCTTACTGACCTTTAAGGATTTTGACACTCTTTATCCTTCCGCTGTGAAACATTCTGACCTGTCATTGTTTACACACGTCTTAAACAACTATTATCATACACTGATAATTTCTGTATTATCTATATCTATTATTTATTTATTATATTACATATCTTACACATCAATATTGCTGCTACTTCTTTGTCCTATCTTTGCACAATGTCTTGTCTTGTTTGTGTTTTAATCTTTAATTTTAAAATTTTTAAATTTTTATTCTATATTTAATTTATTATTTGCACGTCATGTTGTTACACTGTGGACCCTGAGCTTCGCAATTTCGTCTATCTGTATACTTGTATATGGTTGAGATGACAATAAAGTTCACTTTGACTTTGAACTGCAATGCCACTGTGCAAATGACCTGATTGCATTTGAAAACAACAAAAGGAAATTGCAGATCAGTACAAAACTACTTTTTGTTATTTCCATTAAAACATTTTTTTTATAAAAACACTTCTTTTTTTTATAAAAATGAGTAGAAAAAATCTATTAAATTAAGTTATATACTCATTTTTAAGTCATTACAATTTAACTTTATAGATGTGGCATTCTAGGTTAATATAGTGCAGTTTCACATAACTACCCTGTAAAACAATAACTTTGTTGATGAATATACTTACAGCAGTTTAAGCAATCACAATATTATTTCATATTTGAAAGGTAAACTCTTGACTAATTTCTTCATTCTTTTATGCAGTGGCATCTCTGCATTCGGGGCTAGCAGTGCATTGCTCACCATCTCCCAGGAGATGGTACTGTTCTGCAAAAGTTAAATATTAACATATTGTTAGCATTTTTATAAAAAAACTCAATTTAGTCATCATAACCCTTTTTTCCAATGTAAAATATTTCTTTTTGCTGTATGTGAAATTTTCTTTGTGCCTGACTCCACTGGCCTTTTCCAGGTTGCTGGTCCTTATTTTGCATATCTCTGCCTAAGTGTGCTCATGTGCAACCTCACCTCATTTGTTTTTGTAACATAGTTTAAAGTGTACATGGATTTGTACATCTTGCTTTTTTGGAGTAGTCATCATCTTTATCTTGAGTCACATCAATTACTTTTATACAGTGCAATTTAGAACTTTACCCATTGAACAAAAATTGGAAATGTATGAATATTAACTTGCATTTTTGCCTCAGTGTTGAGTATTTCATTTTGATGTTGATACATTTGGTTGCCTATACTGTGGTGAATGATCTTTATATTGTTTGATTTTTTATGGCATATTTTGGCTAACATTTTATTATCACTTGTACTGGTAGATTATTACATTTTAAAACACTGTGTATGTGTGTCTCTCACACACACAAAGCTTATTGGTTATCATCTCCTTCCTGCAGCTCTAAATGTCCATGGTTCCGTGCATGGGTCTTCAGTGATCTTTTCTCAGCCACATCCTTTCTTGATCATTTACACTTCACATAGCTCAGCTGGGGTCAGAGACAACAACATCTGCACTCACTGTCCTCAGCTGTGTTAACCAAACCAAGTCAGAGTCCTTGCTAGATCTCTGGTGGCCACATACCCAGGCCAAGAGATTAAACAATGGGTTTCATAAATTCTTCCCTCAAAGTGTTCTCTTTGTCTATCTTTCTTGCACACACCCACATACACACTCTCCTGTTGATGGCACCTCCATTTCTGACCGTGTGTCTCTCCCAAGTCCACGTGGTCCCACCAGAAGTTTCATGACAAAAATACTACTGCATTGTGTCTGTGTTTCTTAAGTTTGCAATGCTCTAATTAATACAGCTGTCCTCGACTTTATAGGTTTAGTCTTTTCAATTTAGATTATTTAACTAAAGTTTGTTTCACAGAGAACCATCCTTCTGTATTCATGGGGCTCAATTTGGACCATTCTGTTGGAAGCACTTGGATTTAAGCTAATCTCAGGTTAGGTGTGAGGAATGTATGATATTTTGTTGTATTAAAGCAAAACAATATACCTTACATTTTAACATAAAATATTTTTAAGTAAAACTATTGAAATCTTTTTGCTTTTTTTCCACAGTCTCTTTTTAATGTTGTCAGAGTGCACATGTGTGGCTTCACTACTGTACCTTTTATGAATAACTTTCCAAGGCATTTTTACTCTGTTTTGATAAGAAAGCATCCTTCCTATGATCCCACTGTGAATGGCATTGTCAAAACAATGGCAAATTCTTCAAATTTAGGAAATTTCATGACTTCCAAAGGCATTCCCAACTATGAATTTGGAAACACTGGTTTCAGTGTTTCCATTTTATCTTGACCAACCTCTGACCATTTTAATCTGCTAACTTCACGGACTCAGCAGTTTTGTTTACTTAAATGAGCTTGACGTCTGTCCGTGTCTTGGCAGTTGATTCCTGCCATGTGCTATTTGGATGAGGCATTTATTGATCTTGTCTGCTTTGTTAGCCTTGCTTTGGCAAGTTTGGCTGGCAGAAGCTGGTTGGCAGCAAAATTCAGTTATGGTTTGCTTTAAAAACAATGACATTCTGATCGTCTTTTCCCCTGAAATACCTGAAAGCAAGAAATCTATTGATGAAAGTAAATTAGATAATTAAAAAAATCACCAAATTTGAAAAGGAACAAGATCCAATATACTGTAATTGCAAAGTTGTTGAAACAGTCCCAGTGCTTCACTCTTCCATCTAAACATGCCAAGTCTGTTTTAAAGAGTCATTATCATTTCTATGAGTTTTTCTATCTCACACTGCCAACAGCAGCTGAGGATATAAACTTATTCCTGTTTGCCAATCAATGGAGCCCGCCACATTGAGCTGAAGTATTTTACTTTCATGGATGTGTGTCTATATCTTGAGACAGCAGCACTAACAGCTCTGCCATTGTCCTGCTCAGGATAAGAAACAGCACCCTTATAA
This sequence comes from Polypterus bichir lapradei, assembly GCA_026402145.1. NCBI lineage: Eukaryota > Metazoa > Chordata > Cladistia > Polypteriformes > Polypteridae > Polypterus > Polypterus bichir. Next base: position 22,849,694 of record JANRMT010062825.1, on the reverse strand, counting down.
ATAAGTATACCTGAGGTTTTATTGTTTTTTTTATAGTTTTACTGTAGGTCTTTTGATCTTTCTTTGCTGGTGGTCTTCATTTTCATGGAGATCATTTCCTTTCTCATCATCTCCTTCTTTTTCATTTGAAAAACCTGTCAGCCTCTATGCAGTGAGCAGAGCTCAGCAGATTCAAACTCTGTGTTATGTTTGTGGTAACTCTTCTTTTGTATTGTCAAATACACTATTCGGTTTCTTAAGCTGTCTTGCATTTTGAAGTGCACATGGAGGAGATGCTATGTGTTGAGTTAAAGATTGTGCTATTTCATTGTGGACCTCGAGCGCAAGCTAAGTTCCCAAGGGTCTAAATATCCAGTCCTCGGAATAAAATAGATTCCTGGTTTCTATTCAGAATCTTTTCACTGACGAGGCATCCACTTATTTTTGACATGGATAACTCCAAGACCATGGACAACAGTGCTTGTCATCAAGTTTGAAGTGATAGAGAGTGATTTTTGTTTTATTCCCAACCAATGTCTGGTATCCTCACTCTTATATTTCTCACTTTTGTCAAATGCCAATGTTGATTTTCTTTCAATTAAAGCAACTCTATTTAGAGATTGTATCATTGTTTCTGTTTTACTTCTTATCAGATGTCTACTATGCCAGGAGATGTTTAAGCTGCATTTACAATGACCATCTGTAATGTATGCAGTTAATCTGCAGCTGCTCATAAACATCAATGCAGAAGTTTATGGTTTCACACTTGGAGGCAAGTTAGATATAGTTGTGTTTTTTTTGTATTTCTTTGCTCCTTCATTTAAGATATTTTGAGCTACAGCTCTGTATGGGAGGTGCTTTAACCTTGTCATCTGACGGATTTCAGGTAAGAGATCAAAATATACGAAGAGATACCCAAAAATAACCAGAATTGAAAAAAAAAAATGTTTTAAAAATTTTTACTTACTGAAACTTTAGTCTCTTTATAGTACAGTGATCCCTCCTTGATCGTGGGGATTGCGTTTCAGAACCCCCCGCGAAAGGTGAAAATCCGCGAAGTAAAAACCATATGTTCATATGGTTATTTTTATATATTTTAAGCCCTTATAAACTCTCCCACACTCTTATAAACATTTTCCACACAGTTATACAGCATAAACCCTTTGTATTCTCTTAGATATTAGGTATGTAAACACACTATTTATATACAGTAAAACCTAAATATTATTTTAAAGATATCGAGCATCTCCGATATCACATGTGTTACTGCCATTAAAATAGACAGGCCACCAGCAATAAATAAGTACAATGCAAGAAAAATTGTATACAGTAAAATGTGTGTACAATGACACTAAACGTATGTACATGTACTAAGTAATGTATGTAGAAAATTAATTATGACTATTAATTACGACTTGTCCGATAACGTTGAGTTTAATTTTACTGCACAACAAAGGAGAGTGTTACAGCTCTTCTAAAGGAGCCTCTTCAGGCGACTGTGTAGCACTGCCGTTGTTCTTCTTCCGGCAGTCTTCAATCCAAATCCCTAAAGCAAAATTCCATCCGGACTACCTCCTTATTACATCCACTTACAACTCGTTTTGCGCCCTGGTTAAAGGACACTGCGGCCGTAGATCTTATATTCTTTTCCTCCTTTTTAAATAAAAAGAATCGTGGACTCATTGATGCCGTAATGGTGTCCTACAGCGGTGTCGCTGTTCCCTTCCTTCAATATATCCAAAACTTTAACCTTTTTGGCAATCATTAGCATCTTCTGTTGGCGCTTGGGCACGGCCCCTGAAGCAGTAGCAGGAGCAGATCATTTTGGAGCCATAATGAAGGGCTTGACTATGCACAAAGATAAACACAAAAGAGCACAAACGTTAACTCTTTAAACAGCGAAGCACGTTGATGCTGAATGAGCGAGATGAGACTAACTGGTTAACGCAGTGGAGTCGAAGTTGGCACTCCGTCGCTGAGCCAGCACACAGGAACTTAACTCCGTGCTCTAATTAGGTAGCTTCTCAGCCATCCGCCAATATCGTCCCTTGTATGAAATCAACTGGGCAAACCAACTGAGGAAGCATGTACCAGAAGTAAAAAGACCCATTGTCCACAGAAACCCGCGAAGCAGTGTAAAATCTGCGTTATATATTTAGATATGCTTACATATAAAATCCGCGATAGAGTGAAGCCACGAAAGTCGAAGCGCGATATTGGAATCGCTGAAGAGGAACGTTGTCCAATGACTGCAGCGATTATTCTTTGACTCCCTCCACAGCACAAAAACGCTTTCCTTTCAGTTCTTTTATATGCAGGAAAAAGAAAAGGTCGCACAGAGCAAGATCAAGTGACATTTCCCCTCGTTTGAAACGCGAAAACCACTCATAGACCTGGGTTTTACTTAAAACTTCCTCTTTAAAAGCAGTTTCAAGCATCACTATAGTTTCAGCAGCTGTTTTCCATAAGAGAAAACTAAATTTAACGCAGACTCGCTATTCTTTACCCATCACAAAAATCGCAGAACACATTTAATAAGCACCAAGAAAAAACGACGCGGAATGCCATAGGAACAATACTGAGCAACGCTACTTGGTAGACTGCCGCAGAATACTGTAAGTATGCTACACCTAGTGGTAAAATTCGCAACTAATTCTAGATTGCATGCCAGGTACAAATTCCAGTTATTTTTGGGTACCCACTCGTAAGTGTAGTGCATTCTGAGAAAGATGAAAGCCAAAATGGGAATCATTATTTTTCTTAGTTAGAATGTTTTGTTTCCAATGGGAGTCGGCCTTGAGCTTGTGTGATTAAGAATTAGGACCACACTCAGTGTTTTGAGGAGCTGTCTTCTGTTCCAGTGGAAGGAAAGCCAGGTGTGCACATGTGTCTTGGGTGAGAAGAGGGTGAGAGAAAATGGCTTCCTTTTATTACACTTGTCTTTAAAACAAGTTCTCACGGATCAATTCAGTTGGTGCTTGTTGCAAAAATGGAACTTTCAGTTGCTTTTCTGATACGTTTGTAAAAAGCTCCATTTCCAAAGAGTCTCTCTGCTGAATATGGACACTTTCATGGACACTTGGAAAGGAGCTCTGTCTCTGGCAAGAATCTTTCTTTTCCTTTTTTGTTCAAGAAAATATAAAATGCAAGAAAGGAACTGGGCCATCTGGGACATGTCATTTGAATAAAAACTGAATGAACCCCCAAAGGTTGTATAAAACTTTGTACTGCTTGTATTTGCTGCCATTGATTTTGATGCAAATGAATATAACTTAAGTAAAAGTTGTGTCTCTGTCCAACTATTTCTAGCGAAATGAGTGCTGGAATGACATTTCTTGTCTAGCTGTAGTCCCTTGAGGGAGCCAAAGTATGCTCTTGTGAAGCCCTGTTATTGGTAAACTGAGTTGAAGTAAGGGACTGAAAGTAAAACAAACAATCCTAATTAGCAAAGCAAGCTGCCATAGAAGTCTCGAGAGTTGAGAAAGTCGGGTACAATCCTGAATGTGAGACAGGTAAGAGATTAAAGGTGACAGGTACATAGCTGGTTTTGACATTTCTTCATATCCCCCATTAAGATAAGAGCCTATGAGATAAGTTGGTACCTGTCGTGTTAGGGGCATGTCACGGGTGATCTGATAAAATTATGAAACAGGCACAAACATTCTAGAAGGTGAAGAATGGCTGTGAAAAAATGATGTGCCTATTATTAAAAGACAACAAAATGTGTGTTTTGATCACCCGTTGACCTGTAAAGTGGAAGGCAGCTGCCAGCTGGTGTATGAAACGAGCTGAACACTCATTCATTTTTCCATTTTCTGAACATGCTTTATCCTGTGATCTATTCCCTATTATGGCAGAATGGGGAACCATGCAGAAACTAACCTTGGGCAGTGCCAAAATTAAACATGGCTTTTAGATATGTTCGTAGTGGTCTTAAAGCATCCAGAGCTCTCTGCATGATTTGTTCACATTGTACAAACTCTGCCTCTTTTTTCTTTTTTTGGTTGGTCACCTTAATTACTTACTTACTGCCCTTTATGCTGGCTGGCATGAAGGTTATCAACGAATGACTTCCACTTCTGTCTGTCTTGGGCAGGTTTCTATATGATGCCCTATCTGTGGTTCAAGGTCTTCATTTCTGGTGTTCTATGGACTGTCCTTGTAACTGAGTCTTGTTGTCTTTTCATGACATGTACTTTCTATCTCAGTCTTCTTCCCATAATGATAATATTCAAGCTTGCATTGCATTCAAAACAGCTGAAATCTATCAGGGGATGGACAACAGTAAGATATAGAAAGTGTGTCACAAATTCTGGCTTATGTCAACTTCATTGTGCCCCATACACATTACAATTTAGCTAGTGTTGTATTTCTACTATAAATTAGCTTGTTACTTCGTATACTAGAACTATTGCTTATCTCTTATTCTCAAATAATGTCAAGATTGGGTCATAGAGTTGCACAGGAGACAGGGTTTCCAAGGAAGATTAACTTTATTGCTGAACAGGCAGGAACAGACACAAGAATTTATTGAACAGGAATTTATCTTTGGCACATGAGCGCACAGGTAGCAACTGGCAAATGTCACACACCCCACCCTTCACCTTAAAAGAACACAAAGTGTTCTTCATCGAGCAGGTTCAATGGCTAGGAAGTAGCGTCTGGGGCAGACGTGGTCTGGGGAAGAGAGGACAGAAAAGTGAGCAACAGGCAGGTCTGGGCTCTATCTTTTAAACGTTGTTAACAATGTGCAAGAAGCATGTTACTTGGTAAGAGAACAAAACCACAGCTGATCCCGCAAAAGAGCTGGTTTACTGTTTAACAGAGAGTTAGCTTGCAGCTAAGAGAGCATCACTGCACAGAAGCTGTTATTATGTGATAGGAATATGAAGCCCTCTCAAGTTACTCAGGGTGTGTCCCTAAAATATGCTATTAAATCTCCATTGGAAGCTTGTGTAGATGACAGGTTATATTCATTGTCAACTGATGTTTTTACCAAATCGCATTCTTTTATTTGTTTAACTCATCATGACTTTACAAACCAGACAATATTCTATTAATACCCTAAAATCCACCACTTTATTTGTGCCTTGTTTTTCATTGACAGTTTTACTTGCTGGTCATACAGTATGTCCAACCTATATCTTGCTGTGTACGGTGATGTTTCCCATTCAACATCACATTTTTACTTAGCTGATAGTTAAATGAAATGCATCTTTCTATTACTCTGTAAAAAAAGTAATAACATTTATCATTGATTGGATATTTTAAGTTGTGGTCTATTTTCTGTGTACTCATGTCGGCACATCTGGTTGCCACTACCAAGAGACTTTTAAAGTCTCTTCAATCCTTGGCTTTAATCCTCATGACAGTTGGTAGTAGCCTGCCTGTCTGCTTTAAACCACCCTGTCTGTACATATGATACTGGCACCCATTGATCAGTAAGTTATTTATACATCATAAAGGGCAGAAATACCCCAAAGTAGTGGCACTCACAATAGACGGAAAATGTAATGCTGCTGTCATGACAAGGTAAATTACCAACAAACTTGAAGATGTTAACTAGAGCAGTATTACTTAAACCTTTTATCTTGCTATCCAATTTTGGTTTCTTTGTGTCTTCTAGACCAAGAACTGCTGCTGACAGTCATCCCGGGGAAGGGAAATGTTGTCCCACTTAAATAATCCCTACCACAGATCATAGTGGAGTGGTGCCATTTGCTTTAACTGCAACCCATCGTGAGACACTCCACAAACTGTGCACAGCCTTCCCCATTGAGTATATAACTGCACATAATTTTAACACTGCGTGGCCAAAATTCACAACACACAACCCAGTTTAAGAATCTATGAGCTAGAGATTCATCAGACTGTTCAATGCAGGTACGCCCAAGGACAAGGCCATTACTTACTTTTTCTTCTTCTCTTTTTGGTTGCTCTCTTTAGGGGTTGCCACAGTGGGTCATCTTTTTCCATTTCTTCATGTCCTCTGCATCCTGATCCTTTACACCCACCACCTACATGACCTCTCTCACCACATTCATAAACCTTCCATTAGGCCTTCCTCTTTTCCTCTTGCCTTGCAGCTCTATCCTTGGCATCTTTTTCTCCAATATACCTAGCATGTCCAAACAAATGCAATCTCACCTCTCTGACTTTGTCTCCAAATCTACTCATTTCTAATTCTGTCCATCCTTGTGACACCCAATACAAATCTTAACATCTTTACCTCTCCTACCTCCAGCTCTGTCTCCTGCTTTCTGGTCAGTGTCACAGTCTCCAGCCCATATAACATAGCTGGTCTCACTACCGCCCTGTAGACCTTCCCTTCCCTTTCCTGCTGATACCCATCTGTCGCAAATTACTCCTGACACTCTTCTCCACCCATTCCACCCTGCCTGCACTCTCTTCTTCACCTCTCTTCCACACTCCCCGTTACTCTCTACTGTTGATCCCACATATTTAAACTGACCCACCTTTGCCAACTCTACCCCCTGCATCTTGTCCATCCCTCTGACCTCCTTCTCAGTCACACACAGGCATTTTGTCTTGTTCCTATTGACCTTCATTCCTCTCCTATCTAGAGCATATCCCCACCTCTCCAGGGTCTCCTCAACCTTCTCCCTTCTCTCGCTACAGATCACAATGTCATCAGCAAACATCATAGTTCATGGTTGCTCCTGTTTAATCTCATTTGTCAACATGTCCATCACCATTGCAGACAGGAAAGGGCTCAGAGCAGATCCCTGATGTAACCCCACCTCTGCCTTGAATGCATCCGTCATTCCTACCACAGACCTCACCACTGTTGCACTTCCCTTGTACATATCCTGGACAACTCTTACTTACTTCTTACTTCTACTTACTTCTCTGCCACACCTGACTTCCTCATACAATACCACAACTCCTCTCAAGGCACCCTGTCATATGCTTTCTCTAAGTCCACAAAGACACATTGCAACTCCTTCTGGCCTTCTCTGTACTTCTCCAATAAAACCCTCAGAGCAAACATTGCATTTGTGGTGTTCTTTCCTGGCATGAAACCATACTGCTACTCACTAATCATCATCTCCCTTCTTAACTTAGCTTCCACTACTTTTTCCCATAACTTCATGCTGTGGCTCTTCAGTTTTAGCCCTCTGTTGTTACTACAGTTCTGTACATCCCCCTTATTCTTAAAAATCGGTACTAGCATTCTTCTTCTCCACTCCTCAGGCATCCTCTCACTTTCCAAGATGGCATTAAACAATTTGGTTAAAAACTCCTCTGCCATCTCTCCTAAACACCTCCATGCTTCCACAGGTATGTCATCTGGACGAAAAGCCTTCCATTCTTCCTCCTCTTCATAGCTGTCCTTACTTCCTCCTTCCTAATCTATTGCACTTCCTGATTCACTATTGAATCAAACCTTCTCTCTCATTCTCTTCATTCATCAACCTTTCAAAGTACTCTTTCCATTTGCTCAATACACCCTCCTTGCTTGTGACTATGTTTCCATCTTTATCCTTTATCACCCTAACCTGCTGCACATCTTTCCCAGTTCAGTCCTTCTGTCTATCCCATCAGTACAGGTCCTTTTCTCCCTCCTTACTATCCAACCTTTCATTCAACTCATCCTATGCCTTTTCTTTATCCGTCGCCACCTCTCTCTTCACCTTACGCCTTACCTCCTTGTACTCCTGTCTTCTTTCTGCATCTGTCTGATTATCCCACTTCTTTTTCACCAACCTTTTCCTCTGTATACTCTCCTGTACTTCCCTATTCCACCACCAGGTTTCCTTATCCTTCTTCCTCTTTCCAGATGTCGCACCAAGCACCCTTATAGCTGTCACGCTTACTATTTCTTCTGTAGTTGCCCAGGTAGCTGGAGACTCTTCACTGCCACCCAGTGCCTGTCTTACCTCCTTCCTGAACTCAGCCTTACAGTCTTCCTTTTTCAACTTCCACCATTTGATCCTTGGCTCTGTCCTAACTTCCTCCTCTTGATCTGCAGTGTCATCCTATAGACGACCATCCTATGCTGACTAACTATGTTTTCTCCTGTCACAACTTTGCAGTCTCCAATCTCCTTCAAACTGATCCTCCTGCACAGGATGTAATCTACCTGTGTGCATCTTCCTCCACTCTTGTATGCCACCCTATGTTCCTCCATCTTCTTAAAATACGTATTCACCACAGCCATGTCCTTCATTTTCGCAAAAATCCACTACCATCTGACCTTCTGAATTCCTCTCCTTGACACCATCACCATCACCTCTCATCTCCTATGTTCCCTTCACCAACATGTCCATTGAAATCCACTCCAATCGCCACTCTCTCTCCCTTGGGTACACTCTCCACCACTTTGTCCAACTTACTCCAAAAATCTTTATCATCCATCACACACCCAACTTGCAAGGCATATGCACTAACAACATTCATCATCACACCTTCAATTTCCAGCTTCATAATCATCACTTTGTCCACTACTCGTTTCACCTACAAAACACTCTTGACATACTGTTCCTTCAGGATAATAACTACCACATTTCTCCTCCCATCCACACCATGGTAGAACAATTTGAACCCACCTCCACTACACCTGGCATTACTCCCCTTCCATCTAGTCTCTTGCACGCACAATGTATCAACCTTTCTTCTGTCCATTATATCAGGTAACTCTCACCCCTGAACAGTCCTAGTGCCACCATTCAAAGATCCTTCCCTCACTTCCACTCTCTTTACCTTCCTGTTCCCCAACAGACCACCAAATGAACCGCCTACCCCCTGTTCTTCTGCTTCTTCAGCCAACAGTAGCTCAATTTCCACCAGCACCCTGTTGGCTAACAGTACTGGTGGTGCCTGTTGTTAACCCGGGGATCGACCGAACTGGAAATCTGTACTGTTGTCTGCATGTTGATCTGGAAACATTTTAAACCGGATACCCTTCCTGATGTAACCATCCCCATTTATTTGTGCTTGTGACCGGCACGAAGAAACACACTGGTTTGTGCATCCCCTGTGGTGGGATACTATGCCATTACTTACTAATTTAGTTAATTGTTACCTCCTTTATTACTTGGATCCTCCTGTTTATTATTTTCAATTAAACATAAAAATAAAACCGCAAGTCATTATTGAGATAAAATGAAAAAAACAAGACTATATAGTAGAGGTTTAATCACCTCCTACACACAAAAAGCTGTGATAAAGATAATCATTGTTAGAAAGTTCATACAGAAGTAAAGTCTGAACTTACTGATATTTTTAGGACTGTAGAAAGAGAGCAGGAACTCTTTAATTAAAGGCAAAGTCCAATTAGCAACAGGCATTTGTGTCAAAATAAGAATGTTACGAAAGCTAATATTCCATTCCAGAACTGAGGTAACGTGCTTCTGATATAATCTGCTACGCTAACTCACCCTAAAGTAACTCTTAGCTGAATTTTTTTCCCACATAGTTTTGAGAAAATTTCTTAAGCTAAAACTGACAAAGGATATTTGTTTGCCTCAACAATTGATTCCCTCTATGATCCTCCATTTCCATCATCAAAAGCATTTACCTATTCTCTTTCATACTACCTCACAGTCTATGTTTCTAGACCATTTATAATGTTTAACATGTTAGTTAATTACAAATTGATTCAAAATTAAGAAATATTAAATAAAGGAGAGAAGAGAGCTAAGAACGTAATGCAGGGGTCTCCAACCTTTTTTCCCCTGAGAGCTACTTTTACAAAATGAAAATGGCTGAAAGCTACTCATGTTTTCTAACGTTTATTCTCATTGTTTATTGCAACCCAAACAAACTGAATAAGCTTGTTATGCCTGAACATTTACAAAATGTTGGTGTCCACAACTCACATTTTGCATTAAAACATCAAAAAAAATATATAGTTCACCTGCAAGTGCATTTTGTATGTCTGTATGCATTTTCTAGTGTATCTCACACTATTGAATTAAAACATGAATGCTGTCAAAACAAAACAATGCAATTCCAAATACACAGATATGACTTATTCATTTGTCATTTTGTTCCATGTCACTGTTTTACTTCACAAGAGTATTCACATGTCCAGTTGCATGTGTGATGTGTTTTTTAGTTAGTGAGATGACTGGCACTGCATGGAGTCAACAAGAGAGGTGTATGGTGGAGTGTAGCCACTTAGGTTCACTCTTATGGAGTCATTTAAATGTTCATCTGCCAGTCTTGTTCTGAACTTTGATTTCATGACATTCATGTCAGTAAAGGCAGACTCACAGAGGTATGTAGACCCAAACAAAGCAGACATTTTCAGAGATTCTTATAGTTATCTGGCTCTACTAAGCTCCAGAAATGCTGAGAATGCTGTTGAGACTTTAACTGCACATTATTTTGAAGGTTTACTAATACATAATATATAAAATCCAATGTCTGTCTGTCTGTATGTCTGTCCGCTTTTCACAAGAGAACTACTTAATGGATTTAGATCGGGTTTTTTTATAATTTGCTTGAACATTGCGGTTGATTTTGCGATTTATCTCATTTCGCTATGTATCATAGCTCGCACGATTTATTTGCGCGAATCCACGAAAAAGGCAGCAGGCCGAGGGGAGGGGCTTTCCTCACTCACTCACCAGCTTCGGGGCGTGTTCCTTAACTCCATTTAGCTAGCAAACAAGAGAACAATTGAATTCAACTTTGTTTGAGATTTATAATAAAGCGTTACTTAGGTCTTGATGACTTTGAGTCCAGATATTCTGTTAAGTGTTTGCCACATTCAAAAGATAGATTGCAATTCAGATTGTGGATTATGATTTTCTGTTAAAAGGATCATGATATGATTTTTTGGAAAGATCGTCCACCCCTACTTTGACTAATCAAGTTTTCAAATTTACGTAGGATTCATTAACCCTTTGGCGAGCTACTTGGAAAGGGGTTGAGAGCTACTGGTAGTTTGCAAGCGACATGTTGGAGACCCCTGCCTTAATGCTTATATAGAGAACTGAAGATCATTATGTTAGTAGTGACCATGCTGGCACTCCCATCCTCTTAGCACTCACGTGTTTCAGCACTGATTCAGTCTATAAAAAGAATTAAGTCATTAGATTTTAAAATGGCTGAGATTTTACTATTGAGGAAAATGGGAATGCTTCCGGGTCAATGCCTAACAACTTGACAACAACTCTAGAAAATGGCAGGGCACATGAAAACAAAGCACCATCAGAAAATCAGTCAAACATTTTATAACAAT
>JANRMT010062825.1:22775282-22798555 GCA_026402145.1 Polypterus bichir lapradei | reverse complement strand
AGTGAGTGAGTGAGTGAGTGAGGGCTTTGCCTTTTATTAGTATAGATATATATATACACTAGCTGACTACCCAGTGGCTTTGCTCACTGAGTGCAAGGGAAAAAAATAAAATGTAGTATATAAATTATTAAACAGTAAAACATTAACATGTAAGAAGTAAAGATACATTGAGCAGTACTGGAGTGCTTTCGGGTAAAGTACATTTTAAAGGCGCTATAACACAACAGGTAAGTAGCACTAACAGCAGCTTAAATGTATTTGGATCATCTCTCAGTAGCAGATCCCTTGTGAAAGGCACTACACGACTGCTGTGGTATAGAAATTACATTTTCTATGCAATCCTGCAAATTTCTGCCTGACAACCTTGCACTACATGCCTGTGATTTAAGAGAAAAATTATTCTGAGAAATGTGGACGCTGCCCTTCCGTGCTTAACGGGCAAAAGGTCCAAATAATTCCTAAGTCCAAAACTTAACATGAAGTGGTCGATACATCTTCTTAGATGTAAACCCTCCATCCTCTTAAAATAATTCATCACAAAAGCAACCTTGAATGTTGCACGGTTTTAGTGACCTGAACTCACCTTAAGCGACAGTAAGTAGTCGTGCAGCACAATTTACAAAGAGAGTTTTGCTTCGATGGCACCGATCACACTCATTCAGAAAGATTTCCACTCTCCCAGGAGCCGATGGGGACTCGAAGTGTCACAAACAGTGCGAGAAGAGAGGACGGCGCCCGAAATTGCAAAGGTCTCGACCCCGACGGAGAAGCCCGACATTCCGCGCCTCCCAGAGTCCACTTTGTTCTCACGACCTCTCACCGCGGAAGGCCGTGTCGTCTTCACATTTACATTTTTGGATTTCGCAAATCAATAAATTATTATAGAAATAACTGGCAAAAAATTGCTGTCAAAGTAAAATCTGACTCCCCACAAGCACCATGTCTACAGCATGTACTGGAAAGAGCTGGCTCAGAAAATGGACAGCTGGTTCATGAGGAAAGACAGTAGAAGCAGGTCAGTGTGGCCAAATTTATCTCTAAGAAATGTTTATCTAGGTTGCAGTGACAAAGGATTACCTTGTGTACATGGCACTTGTACAGTATATTGTCAACAACAGACAGCAAATCTAACACATTACATTAAATATAACCTCAGATGGCAGGTACATTTTAATGGGAGTTTGAAGTGTTGATTGATAAACCAACATTTGTAATATGAAGAATTGTTTTCACCACCAGGCGTTTTCATGATCCATCCCATTTATAGTGGATAATTCTGTTGTAGGAACAGCAGAGCAGATTTTTTCATTTTTTTGCCTTTTTAGATCTTTTCTGTATTATTTATAAACTGCATGAAAATTGGCAGTGACATTGGAAAGGATGTCAACAATGCCGCTTCATCTAAAGTAGTTTTCATGCTAGCTGATCACAGAGCATGCTGCCTTCTATTGCCCCAAAATCGTATAATGGCAATGGGTCTCATAATACAGCCATTAAAAGATAAATACTCAGATCAGTGTTAAATTCATGACATTGAGTAATCGCTTTAGAAAAACATTTTTGAAAGCAACAGCAGCAGTAGTATACATTTTTCTGTGTCTGGTAAATAGTTTGAAAGCCCCTGCCTTTCAGTTTGAAATGCATGCAGCAAAATGTTTTTGTCTATTTGTTACGAATACCATGAATGAAGAGGCAGCAGAACTTAGATATGTTTAGCTAAGTGGTGAATTCCATAGCACAAACACAAAAGCAAGACATTATACTTTATGTGATGGTGATAGTATTGAGGTTGACATCCTTTGCAGTATTTAATTTTGTTATCACCAGAAATGAAGTTTGCATTCTATAAGCGAGAATTAAAACAAAGGAAAGCTGGGAGGCAGTCTCATACCTTTAGTTTCTCCTTCACTCCAACCTGAATTAATTCTAAAATCCTAATCCAACTTTTTCACATCTTACATACAGTATTAATATATTCTTTCCTGTTTAAGATGCATTATGCAACTGCTTTCTGCTATTGAAAATCATACAAAAGACTCAATGCTGAATTCACTAACATAGCACAAATTTCCACAATAGTGGTGGTGGAGGACCCACCCTGATTAAAAGCATTTCCAGTGGAACCTCAATCTATTGTTCCTATATTTAGTGTTGTCACTGTTGAGCATAAACCATATTTCAATGTATCTGCTTTTTTTTTTCGACTGCTCAAATTATTTTTACGACTGATACAAATCTTACATGAGTACAAATGTCTATTCTGAATGTACCCCAAATACGCAAAATGAATAAACAAATTTTGTCTTGATGAATGCTCTACTTCACATTGTTTCAGTGCAGAATGTCTGCATATTTTTAAGCTTGTAATGTTAAGGGAGAGAAACAGGTAAGAAAAGGTCAGAGCAGTTAGTTTTATGCACATTTTATTATAACCAGGGTTGTGTACATTGTCGCCCAAAGGAAGACTGTTGAGAGCACGATTGGGCAGGTTTTGACACAAAACAGTTGCTAAGATTGCATTTAAATCCTTTCTGAAAATTTTTGATTCCATGTCTTTTTTTGCTATTCATACTTCTCCAAAAACATAACATCTGTGTCACATATGAGTGAAAAAATTAGAACAGGAGCTGCAGGGTGAATGCAGGTTTTTGTTTTCAAAAGCCAAATACAAGGTTGTACATGGTGGCTTAACAATAGCGCAGCTGCTATCAACAACACTGCAGCATTCATGAAAATAATAACAGTCTGAAATTACAAAAATGAAAAAAAAAAATCCACAAATTAAACAGACCAAGTCAGAACACTTCAGACTTAATCATAACTATTAATCATAATAAAACCTGCAGTGAAAATCTGAAAGAAAGACCCTAAACAAAGCGAAAAACCTTTACTAATGGGATTCCAAGAGAACCCTAAATACAAAGAGGACTGTTTCATTGATGTTAGGTAGAATGCCCAGAGGGGACTGGTCGGTCCCGTGGCCTGGAACCCCTGCAGATTTTATTTTTTCCCTCCAGCCGTCTATAGTTTTTTTTTGTTTTTTCTGTCCTCCCTGGCCATCGGACCTTACTCTTATTCTATGTTAATTAGTGTTGTCTTATTCTAATTCTAACTTTGTTTTTTATTTCTCTTTTCTTCATCACTTTGAGCTACATTATTTGTATGAAAATGTGCTATATAAATAAATGTTGTTCTTGTTGATTTCAAGAAATTTCTTACAATTGTCTGCATACAACACTTTTTTTTTATTGCCGTCAGTCTCTAGAAAAATACTCCATGTGTGTTCTACTGTAATTTCAAACTTGCCTGTCTCTTCACTGAAGTTAGTAACTGCGACAGTCCCCATCGCAGTAACTATTCAAACAAATGTTTCCTTGCATATTTAATTAAATTGAAACCATGCTGTGCCTGGCCAGTTTGTTGCAATTTGTGAGGAAAACTGCTATGGTGTTAACATATGAAACTTTACTTATTTCTATTCAAATATATAAAATCCATCCATTATCCATCCATCCATTTTCCAACCCGCTATATCCTGACTACAGGGTCACAGGGGTCTGCTGGAGCCAATCCCAGCCAACACAGGGCACACGGCAGTAAAAAACCCCTGGGCTGGGCTGGGATTCGCTCCAGCAGACCCCCGTGACCCAGTAGTTAGGATATAGCGGGTTGGGTAATCGATGGATGGATAATCTCCGTTTGTTGGTGCTAATGCAATCTTTACTATCATTTTTTTGAGACTTTTGAATTTTCGTACTTCCATTATCTCTAACCTGTTCTGCATGTGTACTGCACCAAGGTTTTTGAATTCTTTATGACGTTCAACTTTGTCATCTACTCTTTGGCTTTTATTTTATTTTCGGCCCCGGGCGTGGTTAAATCTCTTGGCATAAAGTCTTGTCTTGTCTTGCGGGACGTGAAAGTGTCTCTCTGAGAAAATATCACATCTCATCTCATTCCAAGATTTTTTTTATAATATATATTATATATATATTATATATATACAGTATATGCAACCAAAAATGAAAAAAAAAAGTTATAGCTACCACCTTGAAAGCCCATTCACTATGAGTCGTTAATTGAGTCTTTGGGATAATTAGTAGACCTTGACCAGCGGACCTAAGAAATCAACTTAAAGAGTAAGGCTGGAGAAGTCCCACTACATACTCAGGAGCTTAGCAGTGCATGGCATGATATGTGACAACAACAATTTTTAATTCAATTCTAAAATAAATCAGAAGCCAACGTAATTCTATTGAAACTGGAGTAATATCAGACCTTTCTGTTTGCTCTTGTTAAAAGCCTTTTGAACTGACTGATGACAGCTAACCAATGAATTATTCAGATAAGGAAAAAGTCCATTACAAAAGTCCAAATTAGAGGAAATAAAAGCGTGGAGAAAGCCGTCAGGTTGCTCTTATCATCTTTAATAATAGGTTCATGGTCAACTTCAATGAGAAAAGGTGAGCAAGGAGGACAGGAAGAAGAATCTTCAGGTGTTGAGCTTGCCGTGATGCTCAATTCGCCTGACACACTGTGATCTCTTGTTATGACAATTGGTGGTATCATTAAGTCAATACTGTCTTCCACTGATGATGTTATCATAGATATTATTATACTATAATATTATATATTCTATTAGATGTCATCTTAGGTATAGTTTGACAAAGGCTTGTTGTGCCAATTGCTTGCTTTGATTTTCCTTATCATGATGTAACTTTTCATTGACTACTCACTAACTTTTTCAGATTTCAAATTTTACTGGGCTCAGACTGTTGCCTGTACTATCACATAGCAGCATTGTTTTGTTTGGCCTAAAAATTCACAAACATGTTTTCCTTTTCCAAAAATTAAATATATATATTTTTGTGGCTGGCTTTGTGGAAGTCTGATGAGGGACCCTTTGGAACTGTAGACTTCCTGCATGGCTGAGACTATGGGGCCATCCACTACACCACAGGCTGAATTGCAGTTCTTGTTGCATTGCCTTTAACCTTTTAAGTGTGTTTAAGCCAAAGCTTATTGTCTTAAGAAAAAGGGTCAGCTGTAAAGGCTTTGTATCTTTGTTGGAAACCAAAGTGAGATAACTACCATTGGTCATAAATATGATTCCCATTGCTGTTTCTACAACGGAAAACCTCATAGGAGATTGGCAAGCAGAGCTGTATTTGTTGCAGAAGGAGATCCCAACACGGTCTGGTAACAGACCTAAGGCGTCTGTATTTATCTTTGGAAAAAGGCTGCATTTTTCATATGGTCACATGTAGTAATACTGTGAGATGGTTCATCTTTATAGAGTTAATAGTGTGGTGAGTTACAGGATTCAAGGATATCTTCAACAGGGAAAATGTCAAATAAGGGGAAACTAAAATACTTCAGAAAAACAGGGGGGCATTTGAGGCTCTTCAAGTGGAGGCTGGCTGCAGGGCATTCCTTGGAGGACTGTAACAGCGAGAAGGTGCAAAAGGCTGAAGTCCCTAGGTTAATGGAGATGGCTGGCAGGACCTCATGTTGGAATTGAAGAAAAGAGTTAAAAATACAGCCTGAAAAACTTAAGCAGTTAGAAGACCACAAGTGTCAAAAGACATCAACTCCAGTTGGATGGGAAACTGGAAACTATTAGATGATGTCAAATCACAGACAACAGCAACACTAAATGCCTCCACTCACCAAGGCGAATATCAGTAATCATCTATAACAAGTAAAAACTGCTATGTTAAATGTGCTAATAAACCTTTGGCTCAAAACCCGTATTATTAACTTAGTCACACTCAGAACTGAAAATAAGAGCTGCTCTCATCTGGAAGCAATTTCCTAAATGATTTCTCAAGTAATACATTTTACTATGAAATTATTCATTCTTGTGTTTTTCTTTCATGTACATGAGGGATGTGAACAGTTTGAAATGTATGAGTGTCTAGTGAATTGGTGATATTTATGCAGTTTTATTTTGCTGTGTTAATGTAACAAACAGGACTTCAACTAATGACACTGGTCTCTGCAAATTTCAATCAGAAATATGAAAATAAAATTAGGTGCAATTGGCAAAAATGTCAATGATTAATACGTGGATCATTCTACTTTTTACTTGGAGGAATATTACTACATCTTTTAAACACATATTAATCTTTTAGCATTTATGTGACATGCTATACATGTTCCACGTGTACTTGGGAGTTTTTTCTTAATCAGAATAAAGAACTTAATTTTATTCTTATTGAAATGATATAGTGGTCTGGTCATGACCATCTAAGCTTTCAAAAATTCAATCAGTCTTTGTTTTCACACAACAAAGCAAAATACTCGTGCTTAGACCCCATTAAATTCCTGTTTAAGATGCAGAGGTTTCATGTTTTTCATATTTCTTGCATATTTATGTGTTTTTCTGTGGCCGTTGTAGTCTGGAAGGAAGTCATGAAAAAAGAGACCTTGCTCCAGCTACCTGAATATCAGCGCTTACACACATGTGAAAGAATATGGAAAGTTTGAGGAGAGGAGTTTGTCATTCTAAGCCCTTAATTTCTGACAAAAGTTATAAGTCAAATACTTTGATTTGTCACCCCAATATCTAACAACCATACAGTCTTGCCCCTTCCCATAGCAAAATCCTAAAGGAGATAATTCTCAGTTCTGAAACTAACAGTAAAATTCAGCACAGCTACACATTCCCTTTTTCTAAGCTCACAAAGTAGGACTCCCCATCATATTGACATTGCATTTAAAAATGGACAAAAAGACATGCATCCTTATCAGTACAATTACAAAGTCTAAGGCCGGGTTTATACTTCACGTGACACGACGCATGCACCAGTGGATGCTACTGCTATGCAAGCGCTGTACTGTTTATACTTATGCACGTACTTTACATAAAAATTGGAAGATTCCAACAGGTGGCAGTGCGAGATATTATCACAGTGAGAAAACGTTTGGCTTTGCTGTGTTGTGAATTGCCAGAAACACCCATTAAATTCTGAGGACACCTTGCCACAATATCTCTGAAAAGGATGGATGTTTAATGGTTACATCCATCAATCCAGGGATGCGTCCATTCCAGCAAGCATCTGGTGCGAGATAGAAACAATCTCTGGATGGGGCATCAGCTCATCGCAAGTTGAATACAAGCACACACATACCCTAGCATCACTTTAGTGTCACCAAATCCCCAAATCATCATGTGTTTGGAAGGAAACCAGAGCACGCTGTGGAAACCCACCAGGAAGACATGAAAATGCAGGGAGCACAAGGGACATGACTCTCTGTGAGGCAGCAGTGCTACCACTCTGCCACCATGCCACCCCCCATGTGTAATTATTGACAGTATTCATTATTTAAATTAACGATTCATCTGTAAAATGTAATATACATACCTTAATGCATCTCATTAGTGTTGTGCAAGTTCACACCTCACAAGAACTAGCTCAAAGTTCAGTTCACACAGATTAAAATGAATAAATTCACGTTCATAGTTCACCATTTCAATTTTGAAGTAGTTCATGTTCAGTTCATTTTGTATTTTTTAAGGAGTGCGAATAAATGATCCATAAGTTTACTTTTTTTAATTTTCTTCATGCCTTATATTAGGCAATTGAATAAAATACAATGCAATAATTAAACAATATTAAATTAAAGAGTGATAAAAATGCTGGTATAACAGACAGTAACTTTGTATAATGTTAACGTTTACCCCCCTGGGTGGAATTGAAGAGTTGCATAGTGTGAGGGAGAAACGATCTCCTCAGTCTGTCAGTGGAGCAGGACAGTGACAGCAGTCTGTCACTGAAGCTGCTCCTCTGTCTGGAGATGATACTGTTCAGTGGATGCAGTGGATTTTCCATGATTGATAGAAGCCTGATCAGCGCCCGTCGCTCTGCCACAGATGTCAAACTGTCCAGCTCCATGTCTACAATAGAGCCTGCCTTCCTCACCAGTTTGTCCAGGCGTGAGGTGTCCTTCTTCTTTATGCTGCCTCCCCAGCACACCAGCATGTAGAAGAGGGTGCTCGCCATAACCGTCTGATAGAACATCTGCAGCATCTTATTGCAGACATTGAAGGACATCAGCCTTC
Organism: Polypterus bichir lapradei; assembly: GCA_026402145.1. NCBI lineage: Eukaryota > Metazoa > Chordata > Cladistia > Polypteriformes > Polypteridae > Polypterus > Polypterus bichir. The sequence goes on along the minus strand of JANRMT010062825.1, from coordinate 22,790,490 downwards.
TAAGAAAGTATAGTCGGCTCTGTCCTCTCTTGCATAGAGCATCAGTATTCTCAGTCCAGTCCAATTTATCATCCAGCTGCACTCCCAGGTATTTATAGGTCTGCACCCTCTGCACGCAGTCACCTCTGATGATCACGGGGTCCATGAGGGGCCTGGGCCTCCTAAAATCCACCACCAGCTCCTTGGATTTGCTGGTGTTCAGTTGTAGGTGGTTTGAGTCACACTATTTAACAAAGTCCTTGATTAGGTTCCTATACTACTCCTCCTGCCCACTCCTGATGCAGCCCACAATAGCAGTGTTGTCAGCGAACTTTTGCACGTGGCAGGACTCCGAGTTGTATTGGAAGTCCGATGTATATAGGCTGAACAGGACTGGAGAAAGTACAGTCCCCTGCGGCGCTCCTGTGCTGCTGAACACAATGTCAGACCTGCAGTTCCCGAGATGCACATATTAAGGTCTGTCTGTAAGATAGTCCACGATCCATGCCAAAAGGTATGAATCTACTCCCATCTCAGTCAGGTTGTCCCTAAGGAGCAGAGGTTGGATGGTGTTGAAGGCGGTAGAGAAGTCCAGAAACATAATTCTTACTGCACCACTTCCTCTGTCCAAGTGGGAGAGGGATCGGTGTAGCATATAGATGATGGCATCCTCTGCTCCCACCTTCTCCTGGTATGTGAACTGCAGAGGGTCGAGGGCGTGGCGGACCTGTGGCCTCAGGTGGTGAAGCAGCAGCCGCTTCATGGTCTTTATCACGTGATGTCAAGGCAACAGGTCGGAAGTCATTCAGCTCACTAGGACGTGATACCTTTGGGAATGGGGTGATGCAAGATGTTTTCCAAAGCCTCGGGACTCTCCCTTGTTCCAGGCTCTGGTTGAAGATACGCTGTAGAGGACTCCCCAGCTCCAACGCACAGGCCTACAGCAGTCGTGGCGATACTTCATCTGGACCTACTGCTTTGTTGGCACAAAGTCTCCTCAGCTCTCTGCTTACTTGGGCTGCTGTAATTGTGGGTGAGGGGAAACTCTCTCCTATTCTGGTATCAGTAGAAGGATGGGTGGAGGGTGCAGTACTCTGAGGTGAGAGTGGGTTAGGGTGGTCAAACATGTTAAAGAAGTTGTTCATCAGATTTATTTTCTCCCCATCTCTCTAAAGAAGATCTACAGGATGGTAGTGAGACCAGCTATGTTATTTGAGTTGAAGACGGTGGCATTGACCAGAAAGCAGGAGACAGAGCTGGAGGTGGCAGAGTTAAAGATGCTAAGATTTGCATTGGGTGTGACGAGGATGGACAGAATTAGAAATGAGTACATTAGAGAAGTCAGAAAGGCAAGATTGCGTTGGTTTGGACATGTGCAGAGGAGAGATGCTGGGTATATTGGGAGAAGGATGCTTAGGATAGAGCTGCCAGGGAAGAGGAAAAGAGGAAGGCCTAAGAGAAGGTTTATGGATGTGGTGAGAGAGGACATGCAGGTGATGAGTGTAACAGAATAAGATGCAGATGACAGAAAGATATGGAAGAAGATGATCCACTGTGGGTGCAGCCGAAAGAAGAAGATAACAAAATAAAAAGTATTAACTGATATTATTGTATCATTCCCTTTGTCAAGTGCTAGTATAGATGATACAGAATGTCTTAGTGTAACAGGCAAGCACAGTCAGAAGCATTTTACAAATTCATAAATTCACAACAAAAACAAAGCAAATTAATCTAAAATATAAACAAGTAAATAGTTTAGTTCAACTTTAAACATACCAGGTCACATATAGTAGCAATCAAAAGCAGCACATGAATAAATACAACCCTGCTTCTTCTCAGGGCCTACAGTCATGAGCAGTTGTCCTGACTATTGAGTGGGTTGGCTTGCCCACTTCCCTCCCTGTTAAAGGCACCACCAAAGCACTCTCTGTTCTCCTCTTGTTGTTGTTGTTGTTGTTGTTGGATTATTATTTAAGTTGTAGCCTACAAATATTTGCTCACCAACTTCTGTTAGCTTCCTCTCAGTCTGTTAAACCATTGTTTCTTACTGTGCTTCCCACTGACTGTTTACTCCCAAAGCAGTCCAAACACTGACGTAGCACGATGATCCCAGTCTTCCAATACTAGCAGTATATAATTCTCGCTTTTCCAGTTAAGAGTTTTACTGTTGTGTGGCTCCACAGCTTAGTGAAACCTAGTTGCGTTTTTATCCCTGGCAACCCCTTGCCAGCTTTTTAAAGCATCATCTACGCTAAGACATCTAAAGCATTAGCGTTGAACATAGAAGGTTATAATACGGGGGTGGGGGGGCGGGGGACTGGAACAACCAACCAAATCACATACACTTTTTGAATCAGAAACCCTCATGGCTTTAAAAAAAAAGACACACCTGCAAAAATACTGGTGCAGTGTAGCTAATCATGAACCTATCAGCACAGAGACAACAAGGAATGATGGCCAGAGAGAAAAAGCAGGGATAGAAAGACATCAAGATGAGTTATGAGGTTAGTGCAAACAAAGGAGACAGAGATAAAGCAATGCTTGCTTGTGGGTATATACCTAAATCAGAAACACATTCCAGCACAAGTTTAGCAAGTTTTTTTTTTTTTATTTCTGCATATAATATCCAGATAAAAACAATACTGGAAAAAGATCCAGCTAAAGTACATCTTGGAACCCACATGTGTGTACAGCCCTTTGATTATGGAATACAGAGTGAGAAAGGGCAACCTACTGTAACTAATACCTATGAGGGCTTTACTGTTTACATCTGGTTCTTTTTTCTTTTATTTTTATATAGAATTGGTTTGTATAGTGTTATCAATACTTTACCTTACATGTGAAATCATATCATGATTTGATTTGATTTGTGAATGAATGAAGGGAAATGCCTGAGAGTGGCAAGAAGATTAGAATCATTTCAGGGAATGTCAGGTGGTAAGAGATAAGGGGAGACAGCCCATCAAGGTGGTTCTGTATTTATGGACTGTGGTTTATCTATTTACTGAGTCGCCCCTTGTTACTATGTAGGAAATCAACAAATTTAGTTCAGTTCTTCTCTTATTAAGACTGATATGTTTTTCTAGTCCAAAAAATTAGTTGATTGATTTTTGTAATGTAAATCTGTCAAGTGTACTTGTTTGTAAAAATAATAGTGTTATGTTTCAGCCAGGGGTTATTAACTGGGTTATGACTACTTTTTATATTGTTACAGTTTCTGTTTTAATTTATTACTAAATATGGGTTTTTGTTAATATTGTAATGTTTACATATTATTTAGTATTTATGTATTGTGTATTCATGTTTGCTGATGTTTTCTGTGGGTAGGATCCCCTTGGAGGGTTACTGCTGAAGGACCACCTTCAGCCTTTATGTTCTAGTCTGGCAGTAGCTGTCCCAGAGGTTTACCGTGATTGTTGTGGTGTGTGTTTTGTCTTGTATTATTTTCTTTGGATTTTGCTGATTTATTGAGATTTTGCTTGTGGTTTTTGGACTTTGTGTTGAAATAGCGATTGGGACTTGTTTGCCTTGGGTCACCTTTTAGGTGTTTCCTTATAGGCTTTTGTGTTATCTTTTCATTTTTTATTATTTAATATATTATTTAAATTTAAAAAATATTGTTTTGCTCTGTCTCTTCTAGTCAAAGGACCTATGGGGCCCCTTCCCCTTCAAGGGCATTTTTGTGGATTTTGAACATTTCGAGTAAATATTTCAACTGCTAAGCTTGAGTCCCATTTGGGGATCTGCAGGCCTTGAAACCTGCCTTTTGATTTTGGGATCAGGCTACATGGGGTTAGGCCTATTTTGGGATCACACTCAGTGAAGTCTTTGTCTGGCTGGTGCTATTTAGAGGCCAGTTCACTGTATTTTGACCATTTTGTGTTTTTAGTATCACAAGAGAAAGCAAAAAGCAATATTGAATACACCCTACACCCTATACTTGAAAAGAGGCATATGGAGGTATGCACTGGTTAATGTCTATGATGTGCTTTGAGAAATACGACATTATGTGATGTGGATATTGTGTGAACACCACATTATATACAGTACTTAGCAAATCTATATGGGATACTGTAGTGTACCTGTTTTGACTAACTACACAGAGATAACATTGTAACACTCCAGAGATATGCAATATGAGTTCTGCTGCCTACGATTCGAAGCCTACACTATTTTACTATAAACTTTTTAAGTATGGAAAGTTCAAATTAAGATAACAAATGTACAGTACAGTGCTGGAAACATAATTGCTTATACAGGTTACATGAGATACACGTGTTGTGTGGGGGAAGCTGTTATGTTACTATGTTCGGTTACATTCACTACGTCCTGTCCTCTGATCAAAATTTCTAAACTCAGTCATAACCTAGTGGGAACACAAATGTACAGTATATGTGGTCAGATGTTGTCCAAACTGATGTTATTTGGCACATAGCTGTATATTCCAAACTATGACACATTTTGAAAAGTTTTTCTAAACTATGAACCTATACAACATGTTGGAATATTTTTCTAAAAATATATTCATATTAAAAACAAACTGAACACCCACAGGTTGACTAAAATTGCATACACTCATTGCTGAAATAAAAATAAATGAGCATGATATGGAAACAAAATAGTAAAACTAGAAAACAGCCATTAAACAAAGTGTGAACATTACCCATTGCACTCTTTTGGCATCACTGCTTGACACTTTTGATCCATGAAGTCTATGTGTCTCTGAATTAGTTTAGAGTTATCCCATTCTTGCAGAAGAACCTCGGCAAGTTACCGACTAATAGCATTCAGAGCATCATGTCTCTGGATGTTGTTTAATCTCCGTAGCATTACATTTTTTCTCATAAAAACATTGCATTTTTTGTCTTGAAATCTCATCTTTCTACTGTAAAACATGTAAAATACTAAAAGTACAAAGTCAGAAATGTAGAAAGTATAATAATGATACAAATAACAAAAATAATAATAATAATAATAATATGAACAGCACACTGCACTGTCTGCTTCAGTTTCACTGCCTGAAGACAGATTCCCCTCGTCATCACTGCTGATGAGAGGTGTATCTTAGGAGATGCCATTACGAGGCTAGAAAAAGATGTGTCTACACCATTGCCCGGATAAAGATTGAGCCTGACACATACACAAGATATGTCTATATTATTGCCCAAGTAACTCTTGGAACTAATGCTGTTGCCACTTTCACGGCCCAAGTAATCCTCAGGTCTTACACGAGATGCGTCTTTACCATTTCCCAAGTGACACTAAGGACTAATGCTTTTAGCACTAAGGAGGTTACATTCTATGGGGTTAAGGTAGACAGAGAAGGCAAACCTTTACAGAACCTGCACACCAGCATTCATTCCTCAGGACATTTGAGATTACAGCAGCTATTTGTGGCCTGGCATTGTCCTGACGAAGATCAGGCATATAGGAGTTATGAGTATGGGCCCTCTGACAGGCTCTAAGATCATCAGCATGGGGTCTGTTCCTCACTCTGTTGTCATGGGTACAGACATTGTATTTGCTAGTAGTTTTATCAGCAGCACAGCCAGCAGGTAAGAAACAGTCCATCAGGCAGACCAGTCTGATGTGTCAATCTTGCTCTGATGTGATCAAAGACATAAGAACATTAGAAATTTGACAACTGACAGGAGACCATTCAAGTCTGTCAAACTTGTTTGTTTAGATAATATCTAAGCTGTCCCAGCATCTCATCCAGACAACACCTCAGTATCTCACCCTGGAATCTAGCACGGTTGTCAATCCTAAAGTTCTGCTGAAACTTTGCCTACAATTGGGACAAAGAGTGAGAGGCTTAACCCATAGTGACTATCAGCCCTGCCACATGACCTGCCTACTTAAGTGATGTATTGGCCCTCTCAGTTCTGGTAACATTGAAGGAATTATGATAGTGACAGAAAGCTGATTAAATGTGGCCTTTGTCTTGTTCTGACTAACTTTTAAATTAAAGCTTTTTACAGGTGACCTGTTTAGTGATTGTTCCACTTGGATTTAGTTGATTAAAAGTACACCTAATGAGCTTTTATGTATTTGGCAGGTTGCAGTGTCTCACTGCATGAGCTGTATTGATGGTCAGAGGTCTAAAGTAAATGGATAATTTCATGAAAGTGCATAAGCTATAACTGTAGTTTTCTCATTACAGAAAAATGTTACACTGATGGAAAGAATGAATGTATTTCAGAATGTTTAATGGACAGCTAAGGCATTTTATAAATAGTAACTTCAGTGCAATGTAACAAGTCAAAAAATGTAGTCATGACTTGGTTAGCTGTTTTGAAAGTGAGAGCATTTTTAAATGTTCTAGACTCTACAACTAGGAGTTTATTATTACAGTTTTGTTTACTACATATTTTTTGTAACATTGAGTCATATTACAAAATGACAGTAATAATAGAATGTTATTACATGTACTAGTAATATGCTATTAATTACATGTGGTAATGTAGTAACGTCCACTAGTAAGAATGTGGCTATTGTCAACATCTCCAACTTGAAGCCTTGTTTCAGCTCCATACAAATGGCCTGGGAATAGGAATGTAGCAGCACTACTTAAAAGGCCTACCTCTCCCAGCAGCCCCCGCTGTATTACACCACTAGGCAACTTTACAATATTTTGTGGACGTTGCTGGGAAGAAGAACAATTAGGCACACTCTTTAAAAAGAAGATGGAAAGATGCAGTGGGGAATAGTGATCATCTGGATTTATTTGTATCTACACTTCTAGCCTACCTCAAAAATACAGCACAGCCAACGCTGGATTACAGTTTCATTCCGATTTATGCGCTTGTCCAGTGCCTGCTTGTTTGTGTGATTTCTTATGGGTTAGTAAATGTCCCAACATAAAGAAGAGGGATGCCTCACACCTGGACAAACTGGTGAGGAAGGCAGGCTCTATTGTAGGCTGGACAGTTTGACATCTGTGGCAGATCGATGGACGTTGAGCAGGCTCCTGTCAGTCATGGAGAATCCACTGCATCCACTGAACAGTATCATCTCCAGACAGAGGAGCAGCTTCAGCAACAGACTGCTGTCACTGTCCTGCTCCACTGACAGACTGAGGAGATCGTTCCTCCCCCACAATATGGGGCTCTTCAATTCCACCCGGGGGGTAAACGTTAACATTATACAATGTTATTGTCTGTTATACCTGCCTTGCATTTTTTAACTTGCACTGCATTTTTATCACTACAGTAGAGTCTCGCTTGTCCAACATAAACGGGCCAGCAGAACATCGGATAAGTGAAAATGTCGGATAATGGGAGGTGTTAAGAAAAAGCCTATTAAACGTCAAACTATGTTATAATTTTACACATTACGAACCTCGGTTCACAAACATCTCTGGACACGTACAAATCGGGTTATGACCAAAAAGTTCGCCAAACTTTTGCATCTGTTCACAACCACACACTAGGTATACGAATGAGCCAGTTTCCCTTTCGGTTTGTGCGTGCCGATGATTTCCGCACGTGTTCAGTCTCTCCCTGTGCATTCCCTGTGCAGCAAGAGAGAGAGAGAGACACAGACAGACACACGCGCGCATGAGAGAGACACACACACAGGCGCGCGCGAGAGAGACACACACAGGGGCACACACACGCACACACGCCAGAGAGGGCTGGCCACATAATCCACTGTAATCATGTTTTACAACAAAACAACAGAAAAATTTAACTGAAAAAATGAACTTAAAACTAAAAATAGACTACGCTCACGCTCGCAACTTGCAGTTCTTGTTGCCGATTGATGCTTTTTTTTTTTTTTTTTGCGGTAGGACGTCGGATAATACAGAATGTTGGATAAGCGAAGGTTGGATAAGCAAGACTCTACTGTATTTAATTAATATTGTTTTTATCAGTATGCCGCTGCTGGAGTATGTGAATTTCCCCTTGGGGATTAATAAAGTATCTATCTATCTAACAACTGGAACATGGTAGGACAAAACTTTCATAACATTCAGGAAACTGTTCACTTAGCATCTCAATTAACCATTTTTGTTTGTATCATTGGTTAATAAAGACCACTTGTTGTTGTTCACTTTTGTAGCTTTGTGTCTGTGTCTCTCTGATCTCATTATCAATATGCTTGGTACATGAACTACAAAAGCCCAAAGTGTAGCTTGGTGCCAGTTCCCACTACACAGGGTTGCTCCAAACATTAGTTTTACTGAGTTAGCATGCAACTTTGTTGGAATTTTTGACATCAATTTATCTCTTAAAACACACATTATAAAGCTGTCTAAAGGCAGTTTTTTCTATCAAGGTTATGTTAATATGTTATTATGTTAAAAACATATGTTAAAAACATTCCAAAATTGAGATGGTTTCTAAATTTGGAGAATACTGAGAAATTAATTTATGCATTTATTTCTAGTTGGATTGACTACATGAATACATTACTCACATGCTATTAAAACTGTTTTTTATGAGCTTTTAGTTAATTAAAACGCTCCTGAGAAAATCATTACAAGAACTGGAAAGTACAACCACATAACTCCAAATCTTAAGTGTTTACATTGGCTTAGAATTAAGCTTTGGGCTAAGCTTAAAATCCTTCTTCTAACATATAAAGCCTCCCATGTCCTGCTAACCTCCCTCAGCTTATAATTACTTATCATTACAAACCAATGTGTTCATTAAAATCTCAAGATGCTGCCATACTTAGGATTTTAGGGATTAATAAAGTAACAGTGGGAGATCGAGCTTTTAGTTACAGGGCTCTAAACTTGGGAATGATCTTCCTGATCATACAAGAAATCAGTCTCAGTCTCTGCTTTTAAATCAAGACTGCAGACTCACCCTGACTAGAGCTACTGAGGGAAATATTGCATTTCTGCTTGTTAGTCATTTGTACAAAAATATAAGCATTACAATAATTAGGAATTGCTACTAACCAACCTCTGTTGTGTTTCTCTTCTTGCTTTCATGTTGTGGCATTTGGTGTTAGTTGCTGTAATCACAATTGTTTTGGGGACTACACTAGGGAAAGACATCTGGGAGCCTTAGAATCATTGGACTGTTATTTTTGACAGCCTAGTACAGACTGTACTGTAGAAACCACAGGAGTGGGTGGGTGGCCAATTGCCTGAAGTCTCCAGGAGTTTGCTGCTAACTGGAGTTTTTGTTTTCCATTCTTCTGTTCTTCTAGCCATAGTTTAACAATTAATTAACAGACAGATATCGCTGGGCTCCATTTTTGTTAATCAGCTTCCTGTCTGTTTAGACAAATCTGTGTCTTTATGTGTACTCCCTTTTTAATTAGTAATTTCTAAAGGCTGTATTTGTATCACCCTACAGTATTCTATGCATGCACTTGGTAAAGAGCACTATGCAAAACTTAATTGAATTGATATGTGCAGGTAAGTAGTTTTAATTTGTCAAAAGCCCATCCTCACTTTTGTGTGAGCAAGGCTCAAAAAATGAATTTGCCACCAAAAGGTAATGGGCTTTAAAACACAAGGTTGGAGGTTCAATTCCCACTTCTGCCCCACTGTATAGCTTTGACTTTGACCTGCTTTTGTTGCAACTGTAAATAAAAAAATACATGTAAACAGTTGTAACCTATCTTGATTTTTTAAAGCATCAGCCAAAAACACAGTAATAATTAAAAATATGTACAGCAACTGTCATTCAAAAAGTGATAAAGAAGACAGTTTTGATATTTTTTTCAGAATTTTCAGACAAAAAGATATCAAATTGTTGTGAAATGGTGTGTTGCCCACACCCTGTAAGAAGAGGTGGGATTGGAGGTGTTTCACACTGCCTGCCCCATAGCCTCAAACCATCACCACTGTGGAACGTGAACTTGATAAGTGACCCATACGCTGCTAAGCTGAACATGAAATCCTTTTGTTCTAGTGTCTGCATAAGCTTCTGGCAGACATTGATCATTTTGTAGCACTTGAGTTAGATCCAAAATATTTTTGAACACACAGTATTACAATATTTGAATCAACAGTTAAAGGGAGAATAACAGGCAGCATTTTAATTTAAATCATTTTAGCAAAAGTGCCATTATAAAAACTACAGGTGCATATAAGCCTATCAAGAACAGTGCAGTTTAATGAATGCACAATTCCTGCAAAAAATGTGAAGGAGAAATATAGAACAGGACAGCCAATCTTTTGTACTGCAGCACAACTTTATCTATGGTACTAGTAAAAAAAAACTGAACTGAACTGAATATATGATTTTGTTTGCTACCAAATCTCTTACACCCTGGGCGGGCTGAGTCATGTGGTGATCAAGCTTGCCAGCTTCATTTGTTCTGTCAAAACATCATCAATAAATAATCAATCCCCCATGCAAGTAGAAGCCAAGGACAGCAGTGTTTTTCAGTGGGTCAAAGCTAAGATTTGACCTGCCATGCTGGAGTATCATTCCTCTTGCGCGTATTTTGGTACCCATTGAATCAGGTTTTGTTTCTCTCTAAATGTTCATGGACAGTGCCCTTGCTTTACAACGAAGCTTGTTTACTATATAAGCAGTGACTTATCTCTTTATATTTAATAATTAATGACAAAATAATGTTTTTAATTATAGGAAGTAGTGTAGTCTTCTTTATTTCTGTCTTTAATCTGGTTTCAGATAGTGTGTGTGTGCTTTAAATGATCTCATTATAAAACTATAAGAAAAATGTTTCATAGCTACTGCTGGACCGTACACCTCTAGCAAGTCCAGTATATCTGTACTGCATTTCAGCTTGACTGATTACATGTGATTTTTGCAAAATTCCTTTTGACATCACTCTCTAACACTTCAAAGTAGAGCATTCATTGTCCGTACTCATACAAGGACAGTCAACTGGTTAATGTCAAATGCATGTTGAAAAGGAATAATAGCTCATTGTTCAGAACTAAAGCAAAAGTCACACCATAACCTTGACATTCAAGAGCTGCTACTTAGCAACGCATAATAATTTGACAACACTGAATGATGCAGTGAATGTAGCTGCATTAAGAAATAATTAGAAATTTCACAAGAACAACTTTTGTAACAGCATTTACTCTGCTATAAAAATAAAGATGAATTGTTTGAGTCGTAGTTTTCATCTCAATGTCAATGACATTGGAGTCTTAATTATTTAAAAATGATTGCTTCCTTTCCTTACAGTAAAAGCCACTAGCGTCTTTCACACACAGGCTTTCCAACGAACTGACTGGATGTATATAATTTGAGGGGCTGTGTAAAGAGCTGAGTATCTTCAGAAACTCAATCCAGCAATTTCTCATATCAACACCTTGTATATTTCCCAGGAATTTACAAGGTTTTACTATTCACGAGCAAAGCCACAAAACTGACAGGCCATGGCACACAAAACATTTGACAGCTTATACTGATACAGAAATCTACAGCAACAATTCAGTTGCTTCAGTTAGCTAATTCAGTTAGCTGCTATGCTAACAACAAGCCATGGGTTACAAGTGACATCAAGGGCCTTTTGAACCAGAAGAAAAGGGCTTTTAAAGGTGGTGATCAGCATGAGCTCAAGCGCGTGCAGAAGGAACTCCAAGTCCAACTCGGGGCGGCGAAAGAGCAGTACAGGAGAAAGCTGGAGCAGAAGTTGCAGAACAACAGCATGAAGGAAGTGTGGGATGGGATGAAGATTATCACTGGCTGCAGCTCGAAGCGGGGTGCCGCCATCGAGACAGACGTGGAGAGAGCAAACCAAATGAACAACTTCTTTAATAGGTTTGATCACCCTGACCCACTATCACCTCGGAGTACTGCATCCTCCAACCATCCTTCTGCTGATACCAGCATAGGTGAGACATCCCCACCCACAATTACAGCAGCCCATGTGAGCAGAGAGTTGAAAAGACTTCGTGCCAGCAAAGCAGCGGGTCCAGATGATGTATCGCCACGACTGCTGAAGGCCTGTGCGTTGGAACTGGGGAGTCCTCTACAGCGCATCTTCAACCTGAGCCTGGAACAGGGGAGAGTCCCAAGGCTTTGGAAAACATCTTGTATCACCCCTGTCCCAAAGGTATCACATCCTAGTGAGCTGAATGACTTCCGGCCTGTTGCTCTGACGTCACATCTGATGAAGACCATGGAGCGGCTGCTGCTTCACCACCTGAGGCCACAGGTCCGCCACGCCCTCGACCCTCTGCAGTTCGCATACCAGGAGAAGGTGGGAGCGGAGGATGCCATCATCTATATGCTACACCAATCCCTCTCCCACCTGGACAGAGGCAGTGGTGCTGTAAGAATTATGTTTTTGGACTTCTCTAGCGCCTTCAACACCATCCAACCTCTGCTCCTTAGAGACAAGCTGACTGAGATGGGAGTAGACTCACACCTGGTGGCATGGATTGTGGACTATCTTACAGACAGACCTCAATATGTGCGTCTTGGGAACTGCAGGTCTGACATTGTGTTCAGCAATACAGGGGCGCCGCAGGGGACTGTACTTTCTCCGGTCCTGTTCAATCTATATACATCAGACTTCCAATATGACTCAGAGTCCTGTCACGTGCAAAAGTTCGCTGATGACACTGCTATTGTGGGCTGCATCAGGAGTGGGCAGGAGGAGGAGTACAGGAAGCTAATCAAAGACTTTGTTAAATGGTGCGACTCAAACCACTTACATCTTAACACCAGCAAAACCAAGGAGCTGGTGGTGGATTTTAGGAGGCCCAGGCCCCTCATGGACCCTGTGATCATCAGAGGTGACTGTGTGCAGAGGGTGCAGACCTATAAATATCTGGGAGTGCAGCTGGATGACAAATTGGACTGGACTGCCAATACTGATGCTCTATGTAAGAAAGGTCAGAGCAGACTATACTTTCTGAGAAGGTTGGCATCCTTCAATATCTGCAGTAAGATGCTGCAGATGTTCTACCAGACGGTTGTGGCGAGTGCCCTCTTCTACACGGTGGTGTGCTGGGGAGGCAGCATAAAGATGAAAGACGCCTCACGCCTGGACAAACTTGTTAAGAAGGCAGGCTCTATTGTAGGAGTAAAGTTGGACAGTTTAACATCTGTGGCAGAGCGACGGGCATTAAGCAAACTCCTGTCAATCATGAATAATCCACTGCATCCACTGAACAGTGTCATCTCCAGGCAGAGGAGTAGCTTCAGTGACAGACTTTTGTCACTGTCCTGCTCCACTGACAGACTGAGGAGATCGTTCCTCCCCCACACTATGCGACTCTTCAATTCCACCCGGGGGAGTAAATGCTAACATTTTTTTTTTCTTTTTTTTCATTTTTATTACTATTTAATTTAATATTGTTTCTTTGTATCAGTATACTGCTGCTGGATTATGTGAATTTCCCCTTGGGATTAATAAAGTATCTATCTATCTATCTATCTATCTATCTATCTATCTATCTATCTATCTATCTATCTATCTATCTATCTATCTATCTATCTAACATAATAGCATTAACCAGTGATGGCGAGGACAATGGTGATTTCCAAATTAGAGGGATGCAGAAACTAAGTGATAGGCCTGAAAGCCGAGCAGATCTTTGAGAGCAGGTCTTCTTTAAATGACACAAAATGCTATTTTATATTTATCCTTACATAACTACAGTAGTAAATGGGTTTGATATGTGTACATTACATTTAAAAAGTAGTTTGCGCCTAGGGCAGTAAAATTCTGAAACCCAATCCTCATTAGGTGTCCCTGCCTCCTTGAGCTCCACATGAAGGTGGCAGGACCGAACACAAAGAACACTACATAGAAACAAAATAACAGCGAAAACCATAACGTTATAAAAAATATAAAGACAAAATAAGACCAAAAACAGAATAACGTAATATTTAAAATTATTTATAAACAACAAAAAATAAACTTAAACCAGGACAAAAACCACGGGTAAACCATAGCAGCTGGTACAGGCAGTTACCACATGTAAGAATTTTCAAATATACAAATTGGTGGTCAGGGGCCTCTAAGATTCACACCATCAATGTGATGGTGATTTATTTATTTCAGTGGAGGAGATCCCAGGGACACCCCCAGCCTTGGATTGACCCACACACACTCACAACAGACACCAAATAAAGCAACATTAAACAATTAAGACTATAATGAAATTAAGTTAACTAAATGAAAACAATAATACAGTAGAACCTCGGTTTGCGAGTAACTTGGTTTACGAGTGTTTTGCAAGACGAGCTAAATTTTTTAATAAATTTTGACTTGATAAACGAGCAATGTCTTTCATTACGAGTAGTATGGATATACTTTGTCTACTGAGCGTCATGTGATCACAACTGAGCTGATGGTTCTCTCTCTTGCGCATGTCTCTCTCCTTACCTCTCTCGCTCGCGCGCATTTCTCTCTCTCTTCTCTTGAGGGCAATCTTCTCCTATTCTCCATCTGAGTCTGTGTGCTTCACTCATATAGTCAACATCCGTACGAGCATATACTGTTTACTACAGCATTGTGACTCTGTGTGTGTGTGTGCGCGCGCGCACGCACGTGTATGCTGTGAAGTGCGAGCCCCCGTCTTGCGCCCCAAAACACGAAGCTGAGTCTCAGTACTTTAACAACACCAGCTTTATTCAGCTTAAAACAGCAACAGCACGGTTATTTATTGTAGCAGGATCTTTATAATGTTCCTTGTATCACCCATCGACGGCAGGCACTTATAGCATGTCCGCGATCTTTTTGGATATGCTTTTACGGCGAACTGCTACAGCACTTGGGAGACTGCGATTGCTTTGGGACGCTCTTCTGCACGTTGTCCCGTTGGGTGGAATCCCACAAGAGTTTAGAAACTCACTCACACCAGCCATGATTCTTTTTAAAGGTAAACTGCAGGTTAATTTGTTTTATGTATTTTTACTTTATATTTTGTATTAATTACTAGCAGAATACCCGCGCTTCGCAGCGGAGAAGTAATGTGTTAAAGAAGCAATGAAAAAGAAAAGGAAACATTTTGAAAATAACGTAACATGATTGTCAATGTAATTGTTTTGTCACTGTTGTGAGTGATGAGTGTTGCTGTCATATATATATATATATATATATTTACGCACACACACACATAAACATATATATATACATATCTATACATATACACATATATATACACACACACATATATACATACATATATATATATCTACATATATACACATACATATACATACACACATACATACATACATACACACACATATATATACACAAATACATATATATATACACATACACACACACATATATAAACATATATATACATATACATACATAT
>JANRMT010062825.1:22689376-22774882 GCA_026402145.1 Polypterus bichir lapradei | reverse complement strand
AATAGGTGATCTGTCTTTCTGCGTTAACCGCATGCGTTTTCATACGTCTCAAACTAAGGGGATGCGAGGTTAAAATAAATCGAGCGCGCGTACATACTTAGTGCATCCCCTCTCGGGAATCGAACCTCGGACGTGGGTGCTACAGTGGAATGCTTTAGTATCGCGCCACGGAGTGTGGTTTATCTATTTGAGCGTAGCAGTGTAATTCAGTTTTTGTTCAGCACTCTTTGCAACTGTTACTTTTTGTCTGCGCACTGCGTCAGTTCACGTGAGCCGCTGAATATGGTTTTATATATATGTCACTCGCTCGCTTCTAATTGTTTCGCTGCCTTCTTAATTATATAATGCATGTTTTCTAAAGCGCGTTTTGTAGCTCTTCCTGGCTTTCTACGTAATGCGTGATTACGTGAGAGGCGTGATGATGTCATACGAACTCCGCCCCTCCAGCTGAACTCCATTACAGTAAATGGAGAAAAACAGCTTCCAGTTATGACCATTACGCGTAGAATTTCAAAATGAAACCTGCCCAACTTTTGTAAGGAAGCTGTAAGGAATAAGCCTGCCAAATTTCAGCCTTCTACCTACACGGGAAGTTGGAGAATTAGTGATGAGTGAGTGAGTGAGTGAGTGAGTGAGTGAGTGAGTGAGTGAGTGAGGGCTTTGCCGTTTATTAGTATAGATTTTTATATGAATAGTTTTGGGTTGTGAAATGAATCATATGAGAAATTCACTTTGATATACAAGTGCTTTGGACTGCGAGCACGTTTCCGGAACGAATTATGCTCGCAAACCGAAGTTCCACTGTACCACCCCTGACCCCTTCGGCGATATTACATTTAACATATGAACACAAACACCACACAGCAAAGTCCATGGAAAAACCAAACCGGATGAAATGAGAGGTTACGAGATTAAGTCCAGAAATCTGTATGTTGAAAGGGAAGGGTAAACACAGTCCTACCTGGTAGTTGCTGAAAGGATGACGATGGATGGATGGTTCATGAGCGCTCCTTTTCTTGTGGGAAGGCCAATGAATCCAAACACAGTCCTCAGTACACAGGTAGACAGACCCCAACAAACGAATACAATCCAGGACACAATGATTATATATGGCTGAATTAACAGCAGGCAGTCCAACAGATAAACAGCAAAATATATATTGGCACATCCACATAAAAAACGACAAGGGGTGAGCGAGCTTTCTTGAAGGCTTTTACTGGACGTACCTCATTGTAAACTGAAATATATACAAAAGAAACATACAGGTATATACATGTGTACAATCAAAGACAATAAAGAATGATTTACAATGCAATACATAGCAGACAGTATACATTAAACATAAAGTTTTAAAAGACACTTACAAGGCGAGTGATTTCCACAGTTGGATCAAGACAAAGAGAAGCATGTAGACAAAGGTTCAAATTGCTGTGTACCACAACTAACCAGGCCCAGGGTTTTATATACCCTAAAGATACGTTTTGGACATTACCGAAACAACAGATAAAGGCGTGCCTACGTGAGACACATGGGGTGTATTGTATTCAAATGTTTATTATGGGACCTACATGTTTTACAAAAGTTTCATAGACTTTTATAGCACCACTAAGAGTGTGGGACATGACTGACTGGTGTGTTAATAAATGACAAGATGAAGGGGGAGCACAGTTCAACAAATAGCAGTCTCAACTAACAAGATGTGGGGCAGAACAGTGCAGATGTTGCCCTTCTGGGAGATTACTATGGTTTGAGTCAGTGAACGTTCCTGCTTACACTCTATTTTCAGGCATACTGTAGCTGTTGCTGATGGAATTGGAACCTTACATTTTCCACCAATAGTATTATGGAAATAATGTGCACCAGCAATCATTGACCTGTCCTCATCTGTAATAATTGATTGGATGAGACTTGTTTTGTTAGTGCTCATATCATCAGTAAAATGTCTTTTTTTAAATCTTACTTTCAAATGAAATGGGTCTGCATGCACACCACCATTGTGAGGGGATGAGCCTGGGTCTCTCCCTGACGACTTTTGTCACAATACTTTAAAAAGCGGCAGTGCACTTAGGAAGCAGTCCCATAAAGTCGTCTTGCTTATAGTCATGCAACAGCTATTGAAATTATACATGCATAAGCACACATGGAAGCTACTAACCTTCTGAACTAGATCGTTTTATATCAATGGAAAATGTGAGGGGCCATCAACTTTCTTAATCTACTGGCACGTGGGAATAATACAGTATATGTGCCTTTCAGGTCTGGAATGTGAATCAGGTATCTTTGTGTGGGTCCAATGATCTAATGAGCTGATCCTGGTTGTGGTATTATAGTAGTACCTCTGTCCCCATTATCTTTGTGGGAGTTCCTATTTGGCCATTGCCAGGGTCTCCTTCTGTTTCCTGCCACTCTAGGGACCCCCTTTGCTTTAATCATGTATACATATACTGTATGTGTTTTAAACATCTGCCGTGCTCAGATAGTTAAACACTATAAAGGTCAGCTATGGTACTTTTAAGCAGTTGTAAAATATTCAGACATGAGTTTAAATATCTTTGAATGTGAATTATAAATATGTTAAAAGGTAATGCAGACAGACACTCTTTAAGGTAATAAGAATTTAAAGGAGAATTATTAATTATTTATTTAAACTTCCATCACCAGCACTAATTAAGGTCCATCCATTTATAGCAAGAGAACATGCATCCTATCAAAAACAAATTTATGCTTTTCTTAGATATCTTGATGGCTTCTGCAAAGCTAATATTTTTAAAAAATGTAATAAGGTGGCTGATAATTTGAGCTTCAGTGGACTAACAAGCCCTCTAATTTATACGTAATTAGTAAAGATGTCTGAAATGTTTATAAAAACAAGCAGAAACAAAAACTAATTGGATGCTGCTTATTTTTTTCTTATTACATTATGTATATTGTGTACAGTACAATCACAGAATGCAACTAATGAGGACAAATTGTGCATTTATTTTAATGTTCCATTAAGAACTAACTTCTTTGTCTTATTATCCTTATGAGGGTCAGAGCTAAGATGAGGCACTTCAGATAAATATTGGCTATAAAACTGATTGAACCCTGTATATCATGCAAGATTAATCAAACTATGGTTTCCAATTTGCATGCCTTTTTACAAAAATGTGTTAACTATTAAGTGTCCTTTTAGAAACCATATGTCAAATCCCTGATTAGTGTGTAGGCCAACACAATCAAATATGGCATACTAGACATGTTTAAGTTGATTGTAAATTGTTTTAATCTTGTGACAGATAGAGGCGCTTGAACTCTCAGATCAGATGCCAGACACCAGTAAAAAGTCCAATTATTATTTATTTTATAATAATAAAGTGCACAAACCACCACTACTCCACAATACTCCAATATACAATCAATAAATCACTACGATTAATCAATCCTCCACTCCCAGACACGTTGTCCCTCTGCCACCCGACTCAGCTCACTCGTCTGGGATTTCCCAGAGTCCTTTATAATTCATGACCCGGAAGTGCTTCTGAGCCCTCAGTCCACGTTATTATCCAGCACTTCTTAGTTGGGTGAAAACTCTTCTTCTTCATCCGGAAGTACGTCATTTCCTCTGTCGCTGTGCTTAAGACGTACTTCCGGGTTATAGGGAAAATAGCAGTCCCTGCTCCTGCCTGCAGCGTCCCCTGGAGGTCCCCATGGTATCCAGCATGGCTGTGATAAAAAACTCCACTGTCCATGATGCCCTGCTGGAATTCGGGGCACCTCTATGTTGCAAGAAGGGCTCTACCTGGGGGTATTGGCTGGGATGAACAGTCGGCCATATCCGTCAATCTTTTACTATTTATTAAGGGTGCTTGATAAGCTAGTTTTATCAGGCAAAAATGATTGTATATGAAACTCTCAAAAGATATTCTGAGTAGATAAAACTGAACTTCTGTCTGCTAAACAGCATATGATTCCCTATATGTATATCAGAATAATGGTGATTTGACTTCCAGGCCCTCAAAATTCAAAATAACAAAAACAAATATTTAAGGAGAAATTATTAACAAAGAAAAAGGGAAAAATACGAAATGTTGCCTACAGTAGATATAACTTAAAAAAAATAAACAACTAATCAAAAGTTCATAATCCAAGAGCAAAAATCATCAATGAGTGAAGAGAGTCTAAAACCAGAAAATCAAAACAAGCACTTTCAATATCCAGAAACACAAGTACAATCCAGAAATGTGAGCCAAACACATCAAAGAGGAGTGAATGCCTCAGCAAAGAGTTGTGACAATGAGATTGAGTGTTAATAGACCTAGTCAGGTCTCCTGTGGAAGCCCTGAACACATCATTATAGGGAAATGGACTGCAGAAATACAAATATAAACACAAAAAATGTGTTTATATTTGTATTTATTTAGAACAAAGAACAAACAAACAAGAATAAAGAACAAACAAGGGAGGGGGGAAAATGACAGAATTCAGAAAACTGCAAAATACTAATATTGTTTATTCTTTAATATTTTATGACTTTATTTATCATTTATTTTGTGTTCTTTGTGTTTTTGGGATGGTTTGTAACATGGTGAATTAAAATATTTTGTACTAAATGCAGTCATTAAAATGTGTAAAAATGTTTAACATGTTATCATGATGCCATTTTCTTTGTTGTGGGTGCCACCATTTTTGGACTTAGCTTGTGTAAGGTTGCTAGCCATGTTACTATGTAGGACAACCAGATGTTCTTTGATGTTACTGAATAGTGGCTGTGAAGGTCAGGGATCATGCATTTCCTAATTATCGGAGATTTTAGAAACCTAAAAACCTAAATTTGTTTTAGTTATACTTTTCTTGCCTGTTTGTGGAGAGAGTGTCGACTTTCTCAAGGGGATTACTTACCTTGGCAGTGACATTCAGGTCTCTGGTGACTCTTCCTATGAAGTCAGTAGACGGATTGGGAGAGCATTGGGGGTCATGAGGTCGCTGGAAAGGGGTGTGTGGCCCTCCCGATATCTATGCAAAAGGACGAAGGTCCAAATCTTTAGAGTAATGAAGCTTCCTGTCTTGCTATATGGTTGCGAGACATGGATGCTATCCAGTAACCTGAGACGAAGACTGGACTCCTATGGTACTGTGTCTCTCCGGAAAATGTTTGGGTACCGTTGGTTTGACTTTGTGTCGAATGAGCAGTTGCTCAGGGTGTCCCGAATGAGGCACATTACCTGCATTGTGAGGGAGCGTCAGTTACGGCACTATGGCCATGTGGCGCGTTTCCCTGGGGGTGATCTGGCTCGTAAGATCCTCATTGCTGGGGACCCGAGTGGCTGGACCAGGCCATGGGGTCGCCCATGTAGCACTTGGCTGCAGCAGATAGAGGGTCATTTCCAGAGGATGGGACTGGAGCACATGTCTGCCAAACCAATCTTTTAGTCTCTTTTGAGCAAGCTACTTTTGTAGTTGACGAAAGCAAAGCATACAAAATAATTTAATTACACTGTCCATGCAACAAAAATTAATTTTGAATCTAGACACTGTTGGTATCAGAGGTAACCTATAAAACTGGATCTCAGGTTGATAAACCAGCAGGAGACAAAGCCAGCAAATATGAGGAGAATGCTCATCAGTGGAGTCTTTCAGTGGTCTGTCCTTGGACTGTTACTTTTTTTTTATTTACTTTAATGAGGTAGATTTTAGTATAGTTAGCAAACTGGTGAAATTTGCAGAAGACACTAAAACTGGAGAAATATCAGACACTCAAGAGGCTGTAAAAATAATTCTGAAAGGCTTGGACACATCTTTAAACTGGACAAACACTTGAAAAATGAAGTTTAATGTAGAAAAGTGCAGCTGCTACACATGGGCAAAAAGAATTTTAATTGTTAACACAATACAAGATGGAAGACAACAGGTAGAAGCCTCTGAAAACGATTTAGTGGTTTACTGTACGTTAACTCAACATTCTCATCTTCTAGGCAGCATTCAAAAGGTATTAAAAAGGCAAATAAAATGTTAGTTTATACTGTAAAAACTGTTGAATATAAGTCAAGGGGCATATAATGTACTATAGCTACATGCAGTTCTAGTCGCCACACTACAAGAAAGACATAGTAGTGCTTGTAGATGTGTAGAGGAAAGCAAACAAGCTCATCGCAGAACTTAACGACCAGTCATAATCTGACACACTCAAAGATTTAAACCTATATAGTCTAAAGCAAAGGAAACCTGGGTTGGGAGGCCTAATTCAGGTCTGCAAAATTCTCAAAGGCATCAATCAAGTATATCCAGAAGAATTCTTTTAACTAAATGGTTAATCACACACTCAAAGGACACCAATGGAAATTAAGGGGATGTGCATTAAGGATAGGAGCCAGGAAGCATTTCTTAATGCAAAGAGTTGTGGGAGTCTGGAACAAATGACATTCATATGTAGTCGAAGAAACTTTGACAACCTTTAAGAAGGATATGGATGAGATATTGGGACAGCTTAGCTATTAGCTAACCAAATGAGTGTGAGGAGTTGAATGGTCACCTCTCATTTGTCAAATTTCTTATGTTCTTATGTACTGTGTGTTTAAAGTCTTTTTTTACATATTTATGTATATAAATGATTGAAAGTATATTAATTTAATGTAAGTGCGTTATGAAACAGATTCATTCAGAAACTGCTTTTTGAATTTTATTAAGCTTGTAAATGATATTACAGTAATATATTATTGTGTTACTGCTTAATCAAGAAACTACAACAAGATTAAGAGTTTAAATATTCCTGAATAGTGCCTTCCACCTTCCATGCTTTCTGTAGGCGCAAAAAATATTTTAGAGCTCACTGCCAGATTACTAGGAAATCGGTGAAAGTTTTTAGTGAATGCCTGGAAACGCATTTTTTAAGAAAACGAGATTTTTAAGTAAGATTTCCTCTCCAAAGCAAACCAAGCATGTCTGACTGTGTTACCTTCAATTTCCTTCCATAGTTTGATCCAAGTAATAACCGCTCTTTATAAAGTCATCTTTATAATCTGTGGACTTTTTATATTCTATTGACAGATTTGAATCGAACAGGGAGTTATATCTAACTATTAAAAAGGATTTGTTAATATATATTGGGATGCTCTGAAAGCACTTATTCATTTTGACAATAATATTTCTCCAAAGTAAAATGAGATGAAGAGATGACCATTATCAATATCTTGTTTGACTCTTACTTTCATATTGGAGGAATTAAATCTGAATATATCTTTAAATTTTCACATAACTATAACTCCTAGATACTTGAACTATTAAGACAATCAGAGAAAAGTGCTCAGGTTTATCCTGATATGAAAGAAATACTCATTGGGAAAAGTACATCTATAGTCTTCTTAATTCTGAACCCAAATAGCCTGCTTTTTAACAATTTTATTTAACATATTCTGGCATAGGGCAGAGGGTAGTGCTGCTGCCTCGCAGTTAGGAGACCTGGGTTTGCTTCCCGGGTCCTCCCTGTGTGGAGTTTGCATGTTCTCCTCTTGTCTGCGTGGGTTTCCTCCGGGTACTCCAGTTTCCTCCCACAGTCCAAAGACATGCAGGTTAGGTGCATTGGCAATCCTAAATTGTCCCTAGTGTGTGCTTGGTGTGTGTGTGTGTGTGCGTGCCCTGTGGTGAGCTGGCACCCTGCCCGGGGTTTGTTTCCTGCCTTGCACCCTGTGTTGGCTGGGATTGGCTCCAGCAGACCCCCGTGACCCTGTAGTTAGGATATAGTGGGTTGGATAATGGATGGATGGATGGATATTCTGGCATGCACAAGGTGACCTGCTAAGAGCAGAAGAATTCAGTTTGAGGTATGCAGAAATCCAAGCAAAATTTGTGTGCTGATTTACTACTAATGGTATTTTGCCTGATAATTTTGTATTCATTTGTCATGTATTGCTTGGGAGACTTTTCATAAACAGATTTGTTAATTACCTAGCTTTTAAAAAAACAACTATCATCCTTTTCCTCATGTTAAAGCTTCAGGTGAGTATGGGGATATGCAGAAATTCCCATGAGCTTCTATGTAGTTTTTCAGTATTATGGCCATTTATCTCTACAGATGTCACTTAACCATTATCTCAAACCAACCATCTGCCATGAGCCCCATTGGGATCCACTTTCAAGAGCCGAATGAGATTTGAGTGACAGGGTCTTTGAAAAGGAGCAGGAATTTCATAGTTTAGTGATTTTTTTTTTTTTTTTGCTGCAGACTTTAATGCAAATTTATAGAACCGTACATTTTGCTGAACAGTTCTTTTTCTTTTCAGGCTGCAAAAGATTTAAAAATTGAAGACGTCAAGCGTTTTAGCAAGCAGTCAACTGACCTTTCACCCAAACAGCTAAGAAATATATTTTCACTGCAGACAATGTAGAATTTTCCCAGTATGAGGAGAAGTAAAGAAAGCTGCTAACCCCCTCAAAGTCGCTCTGTTTCTCTCACTCTTTCTTTTTCCATACATACCTCATTGTCTCACAGTTATTTTAATATTTCAAAAACAACTTTCCTTTATCACACAAATCACGCACACCTTAATTAACCATGCATTCTACAGATTTTTTATTGTGTACCATTTTGCAGATTTTCAGCATATGCCAAAGGTAATCAGGTATACCAGCAAGACAGTAAACTTTCACCAAACCCCAATTTCCCATTCCCACCCTGGATTTCAGACGAAAATGTAGTACATACCATAAGGTAACCATTCCACTCTGTATACACAGTATATTCTCTTGGATTCTGACCTCTTCATTCCAACCAGCTGGAATATACAGTTGTACAAACAATAATGAGCCCTCTGAAGACAAATAAAATATGGGCAAGCTGCACAAAGACCTCAGGCAGGTCATTCATTCTTTTCTGCATCAGATGCTGGCTACAGCAGTTTACTGTACTATGTGCAGTTAATTTCTGTTTATAATATTTTCATCCAATTTTCTGTGAGTGGATTTATATTATTATCTATAGCAACAGGGACTTACAGTATCAGTGTTGTTCTGCATCTACTTTAGTTTTTCTTAGAATACAGTGTATCAGTATGTTGAAAGTTGCCTGCTTCATTTTGTTAATTATAACAAGTATAGAAATTATATTAATAAAATGAAGATACTGCAGCACTAGGGAGTTTGGTGGCTCACTGACAAGCACTACTCCTGTACCGCTCCATGGCCCTGAGCTATCCTGTTAGCCTTTTGTTTTCCAACAAGCGTAGTTTGTATCACTTGACTCATGCATTCAATTACTATTTCAGCATCAGAGAAGGGTTTCTTATGATTGTCCAAGACCCACGTCACCCTTAGCAAGACTTCTCTCGCACGCTGTTGCTGACTCATTGTATTAATACTTATTCGGCTTGCAGCTTGATATGATGACTTCTACTGTTTTAATTTTTTAGCTGTTACCTCAATTGCCCTCCTCAAAATGTGTTTGTTTAGTGTCATAGCAGCCTTTCACATTGTTTCTCTTTACAATGGCAACTGTTTCATGACAACTTAAGCATATTGGTTTCATACTTTTTCTCTGGAAGAATGAAGATGTCATTTTCAGTCCATTTGAAAATCAGTCCACTTACAGTTGTGCTTGAAAGTTTGTGAACCCTTTAGAATTTTCTATATTTCTGCATAAATATGACCTAAAACATCATCAGATTTTCACTCAAGTCCTAAAAGTAGATAAAGAGAAACCAGTTAAACAAATGAGACAAAAAATATTATTCTTGGTCATTTATTTATTGAGGAAAATGATCGAATATTACATATTTGTGAGTGGCAAAAGTATGTGAACCTTTGCTTTCAGTATCTGGTGTGATCCCCCTTTGCAGCAATAACTTTTGATCATTCCTGCACACCAGCTTGGAGGAATTTTAGCTCATTCCTCCGTACAGAACAGCTTCATCTCTAGGATGTTGGTGGGTTTCCTCACATTAACTGCTCGCTTCAGGTCCTTCCACAACATTTCGATTGAATTAAGGTCAGAACTTTGACTTGGCAATTCCAAAACATTAACTTTATTCTTCTTTAACCATTCTTTGGTAGAACGACTTGTGTGCTTAGGGTCGTTGTCTTGCTACATGACCCACCTTCTCTTGAGATTCAGTTCATGGACAGATGTCCTGATATTTTCCTTTAGAATTCTCTGATATAATTCAGAATTCATTGTTCCATCAATGAAGGCAAGCCGTCCTGGCCCAGATGCCAAAACAGGCCCAAACCATGATACTACCACCACCATGTTTCACAGATGGGATAAGGTTCTTATGCTGGAATGCAGTGTTTTCCTTTCTCCAAACATAACGCTTTTCATTTAAACCAAAAAGTTCTATTTTGGTCTCATCCATCCATAAAACATTCTTCCAATAGCCTTCTGGTTTGTCCACATGATCTTTAGCAAACTGCAGATGAGCAGCAATGTTCTTTTTTGTAGAGCAGTGGCTTTCTCCTTGCAACCCTGCCAAGCACACCATTGTTGTTCAGTGTTCTCGTGATGGTGGACTCATGAACGTGAACATTAGCCAATGTGAGAGAGGCCTTCAGTTGCTTAGAAGTTACCCTGGGGTCCTTTGTGACCTCGCCGACTATTACACGTCTTGCTCTTGGAGTGATCTTTGTTGGTCGACCACTCCTGGGGAGGGTAATGATGGTCTTGAATTTCCTCCATTTGTACACAATCTGTCTGACTGTGGATTGGTGCAGTCCAAACTCTTTAGATATGGTTTTGTAACCTTTTCCAGCCTGATGAGCATCAACAACTCTTTTTCTGAGGTCCTCAGAAATCTCTTTTGTTCGTGCCATGATACACTTCCACAAACATGTGTTGTGAAGAGCAGACTTTGATAGGTCCCTGTTCTTTAAATAACACAGGGTGCCCACTCACACCTGATTGTCATCTCATTGTTGAAAACACCTGACTCTAATTTCACCTTCAAATTAATTGCTAATCCTAGAGGTTCACATACTTTTGCCACTCACAAATACAGTATGTAATACTCAAATATTTTCCTCAATAAATAAATGACCAAGTATAATATTTTTGTCTCATTTGTTTAACTGGTTTCTCTTTATCTATGTTTAGGACTTGAGTGAAAATCTGATGCTGTTTTAGGCCATATTTATGCAGAAATATAGACAATTCTAAAGGGTTCACAAACTTTCAAGCACAACTGTAAATGAGTGATTTTCATTGCCAGCTTTTCTTTACTTTGCACTGAACATTTTTTAACAAAGCATTTTTACTTTTTCTAACCATTTTCTAAACATTTGCAAAGAATATTCTCACTAAAGCCTGTGGAATGGCAAAGTTGGATGTTTAGAGGTTTCCCGCAGCTGTCATCAAGTTTACAGACAGAATGATGCAGTTTCCAGGTTTGAATGACATACAGGAGCACCAGTGACAAGTGCTTTGAAGACAGAACCTTTACATAGCTCTATTTTTTTTCTCTATCTGCTGAGAACAAATAGACAAAATAGCTGAAATTGTGTTTTGTTCATGGTCCACATTAAATTGAGTCCACCTATTGATTACCCCTGCTTTAGAGTGTCATGGAGCCAAAGCGTCCCAAGAAATAGTTGGGGTGCCTGCTGGGCCACCCCATTTAATATAATTATCTGAAAAACAGAACTAAAGCACTTGATGGTGCAACAGAAAACAAACTTCTAAACCACCACCATAGCCAAGACAGCTTCTTAAAGCTTCATCTCTTTTGAGCAGGTCTATCACAGGTTAAATACCTGAAATGAGACGCCATGTTCCCGGGAGTCTCGCCCTTATAGTGTCCAGGCTGGAAGAGGCAGACTTATGGGAGTGATGTGGTTGGAGTTGTGCTGCCCTCATTGGGCATCTCCTCAGAACTTAGTATTCAGCCCTTAAAAACTGGAAAAATCAGGGTGTTTTAAAACTTTTGTAGTTAGAATATTTTAGCATTGTTTTGCAACACCATATTGTTTTTTCACAGGAGATGCCATTTTGGCCCTGGTATTGTGGAAGCGTAAAATACGCCGAAGATTCTCACCTTGAAAGAAGACTCTAGGAGTCGAAGGATATGCAAATAGAGTAATTAGTTTTATTGCAATAAATAATAATACAGACTCAACCCAATTAGGCCAAACTAAGTTGAACCCCGAACAAGCCAAAAATCACAGTTTATATAATTTCTTATCATCTTGACCTCGCTCGTAAAAATACGACTCCTTACTCTGGCTGGCTTCTCACGAGTCTTTCTTGTCCACCAATATTTCCTGTATCTCGTCATTTAGTATCATTCCTTGCTTCCCTTATTTCCTAACTGGCCTTCAAACAACAGGTGTTCTCCTTTCTCTGACCTCGGGCAGTTTCTGTTCGCCATTCTTCCCTTTCTCTGTCTTTCTGAATTACTAAATATTGGTGGTTTCCCTCTGAGCTTAACTGAAGAAGAAATATGGCAAATGCCTTTATTTAACTATTTACTTGACATGCCTAATTCACACTAAGCTTAATACTTATAGATATTCTAATTAAGTTTACATTTATCCATGCCAATACATAAATTTTAATTTTCTATAGTATCCATAGTATTACTAAGCACGGTTACTCAAGACATGCTGCGCATGATGTAATTGGCTTGACCATATAAGGGGCAGCTTATTTACTTCTGTAACCAACCAAGTTTGTCGATAATACTCTCAAAGACTCAGGGTGTGGTTATGGTTTTTGTTTCTCTCCGGCAATCCGAATATTTTTCGGCCACAATTTCTGACAAAAGATTGGTCTGATCTTTGGCTTAGGACATTTGCATGTATTTTAATGACACCTTATTTCCTCGTCCATCTCACTTACAAAACAGTCACTTTTTTCAGTTTGTATACTGCATGTACAGTATGTGACAACATTAGCCATAGTAGTGCCATGTAAAGATCCTGACAGTAAAGGTTGACTGTGTTAATGTACAAGACTACAATCAATAATACATGAGAGGTAAACTAAATACGAAATCAAACAGAAAAAGAATGATGAAAACAGCTGACAAATGCACACAATCACCCCAAGTTCTGACATACAGTGGTATAAGTCGGCTACGTGGTGTAGGTTGTCATCTCCATGGCTAGTATTTTATTTGACGGAAGCAGAAGCTGTTGCAGCTCCTCAAAGTAATGATTTAAAGGAGAAAAATTACAATTTTAAAAAGAAAATAGCTTTTTTATTGCTTAATTTAATTTAAATCAAATTTGCCTTTTATTTATTTTGCTTCCTTGGGTACATACTGGGACCCTGAATCAATTAGGGGTCACAGAAAAACAGATTTTTTTTTTTTTTCTCCACTCAGTTCATCTTGCTGTGTCCTAAGGTGTGACAGCCATGTTGTTTCTATTTTGTTAAACTAGCTATGGTATTCTTTTTTAATTCATAGAAGGGCAAGTGCTTAGGTTTGAGAAGTGAAGTGAAAATTTTTTTTGCCTCTCTGAACTCTGAATCATAGTGATGTATCCAAATTGCATCCTTAGTCAGGGAACACTTTTTAGGTTTCTTCCAGTCCAGATTCACCCTCATGAGATTCTAGTTGTAACACCTAATGAAGTGATGCCTTATTTTAAAAGTCAAAAAACTGGACCATAATTAATTTCTATATTGTCCGCAATCTCATTCAGTATCATTCTTCAGTTCTCAATCACATTTCATTCAAATGTGGCAAAGTTTTCTTGTGTCTTCAGTGTTGAGGGCTGGCCACACCTTGGTTCAACTTTGACAGGCCTTCTGGCACGATGCAATTCTACAGCTCTTCTCTTCATTGAGGTGTATGAAGGGGACGGGTCCAGGGACACATGGACTAGGTGAGAATGAGTCCCAGAAGGCATATTAGAAATTCATTGGCTGCACCATACTTGATTTGACAGTTTTTATCATGCATGTGGTACTTGAAATAGCAAATACATACAGTATAAACTACAAATGCAAGGAAGTCGCAGTTCATCTAGTTTCATACACAGCTGTGAATCTTTGTTCAATTAAAATATCAGCAGCAAGGAATATCCCATTTAGGTTCAGCCTCAAAACCTTTTAGTCATTGCTTGGATGTGCTATAGTATAGTATAGTATAGTATAGTATAGTATAGTATAGTATAGTATAGTATAGTATAGAACAGTATAGTATAGTATAGTATAGTATAGTATAGTATAGTATAGAACAGTATAGTATAGTATAGTATAGTATAGATGTGCTCAGCTTTACCTTTTCAGTTAGGCAATTTAAAATGGACAGCCTCCACTAGGGGTTTCAAATCAGTTAATTGAATAATAGAATTCTTAACCAGAAAAGTGATAGATTGAGACAACTGAGACAAGTGTTATAGCAGACCTGTCATGCAAGAGAAGGTTAAAGAAATTAATACTGTACTTTAAGTTAAAAGAAGCCCTCAAATGGTAGATTTTCTCAGTATTAAATTACATATGTGGTGATAATCACATGGGAGCTCCATCGTCCTTCAGTGAACTGTTCGCCACATATGTACAGTCATCTACTGGTGTACACTATAAAATACATGCAATGTGTGTGGTGCAGTACGGAGGCTTAGTGAATTAAGAAATATAATTCTGAGCTGTATTCAGCCCTGCAGACTTTTTAACACAACAAATTTGAACAGCATAGCTATTGTGTATTCCACCATTATGTGAATACAATACACTACTTTAAATGGGAGAACTACCACAATTATTCCTAGAGCTATTAAGCATTTTAAATTCTGTTACTTGTTGGGATGCTGCTAAATGTTAAATTATGCATTATTATTTTGTGTACTGTTGAAAGTCATTATTCTTCTTTGCAGCGATCCTGAGTGTGTGTTTATGGAAAAACATTGGTTATCAAATGTTGTGTCTTTGTTTATCTATTGAATCTCTGTAACAATGTTTTTTGTTTTTGTACTTTCCTGCTACAAACAAATTTCCCTCTGGGAGCATATTGCTTCAGCCACAAACACTCTTTATAATTTTAAGAGCCTGTATTCAGCAGGAAATAATTTGTCAGTCTGATGAACAAGCTGAAATAGTTTGGATGTATTTTTCAAAGTTGGGCAGCAGGAACAGGGGTGCTAAAGGTACAAGTGAAATCTGGGTTGAAAAATACAAGGAAAGTTATGTCTGCAATTTACTTTTCAAAGCAGATTAATAGCTTTTTGCTTACCACCAAACACATGTCCCTTTATGCCCATTCCACATTAATACCACATTAATCTGTTTTAATAATGATAATTGAAGAACTACCTATAAAAAGTATTCACGACCCTTGGAAATGTTCACATTTGATATAGAAAATTGAATCACAGTTGGTTTTAATTTAGCTTTTTTGATATTGATCAACAGAAAAAGACACCTTAATGTCAAAATGAAAACATATCTTTCCAAAGTTGTGTAAATTAACTACAAATATAAAACACAAAATAACTGATGGCATACATTTCACCCCATTAAAATGATGCATCTAAATTATCACTGATGCAGCCAATTGGCTGTAGAAGTCACAGAATTAGTTCAATGGAGATCATCTGTCAGTTTCACTTTATTGTAGTATGAAAGTGCCTTATCTTAAAGGTCCAGGTTGTGGTGAGTCAGTATGGTGGCCTAACCTATGCAATAAAGACAAAAGAACACTCTAGCAACTCAGTTTGAAATGGAAAATCAAAATTACAAGTCAGGGGATGGAGTGAAGAAAATGTCCAAGTCACTGAATATCCCTTGAAATTGATCATTAAATGAGAAGAATTCATAACAAAGTGCAGAATTCCAGTATTTGAGGGTTCCTCTAGAGTGCCTCTTGCACAATTTGGCTAAAAAACTAATCAGCACATCTTCATCTCATAACAAGCTTAAGTTTGGAGTTTGGTATTTTTCTGTCCAGTTGTGTTAGCTCGAGACCATCACACACACGGACAGACACACACCCATCATCGAGATATCAATGTTTTTGATATCAGAGGACTCTAAAACTTTGAGATCCGTCGAAAACTGGAGATCAAAATTTTTGACGAATCTAAAGCTTTCGTTCCTCCCCCAAAATGGAGATGGCGCAGCTGTAGACCTGCTTAGATCAAGCCATCTGCATAAACTGAGTGACCATGTAAGAAGAAGACTAATGAGAGAGGCCACGAAGACACCTATGAAGGAGCTTCAAGTTGCACAGGCTGAGACTGGAGAGACTATGCAGACAACAAATGCCTCCTGAGTGCTTCAATAGTTGCAGCCTTATGGCAAAGAGAAAGCCACCGTTAAAAAAAAAAAGCACTCATAACATCTCAGCCTGAATTTGCCAGATGGTCACATGAGAGGCTCTAAAGTCAGTTGAAAAAGGATCTATGGTCTGATGACCAAAATTGAGTGTTTTGCACAATCCCAAAAACATCCCCATGATAAATCGTAGTGGTGGTGGCAACATCGTGCTGTGGGGAAGCTTCTCTGAAGCAGATCCTGGAAGGCTTGTAATGGTAGTGGGGTAAAATGAATGTAGCAAAATGCTGGAAAATTCTGGAGGAAAACCTGATGAAGACTGAGAGAAGCCAGTCCGTTTGAGAAAATGTGTTTTCTAGTAAGACAACAACCCCAAGGATTAACCAAAACTAGCTTAAACACAACAAAGTTAATGTCCTGAAGTGGCCAAATCAGAGTTCAGATCTCACTCCAATGAAGAATGTGCAGCTGGACTAGAAAAAGTCTGTTCACTTATGATCAACCGGACAGAGCTTGAGCAATTTTGCAAAGAATAATGGGAAAACATTAGTGTCCAGCTATGCAAAGCCAACAGAAAGAAAATTTGAGCACGGAGACTTAAGGCTATCATGGTAGACAAGCGTGTATCTACTAAATGCTGACTTGAAGGGGGTGAATACTTACATGATCAGTTATTTGGGGTTTTATATTTATAGTAATATATTTAGACCACTTTGCAGAAATTCGTTTTGACTTTGACAATAAAGAGTCTTTTTTTTCTGTTGACCAGTGTCAAAAAAGCCAAATTAAACCCACTGTGATTCAATGTCATGTAACGATAAAATGTGAAAACTTACAAGGGGTTAAATAATTTCTATAGGTACTGCAATTTTAAGAATTGAAAGATTTATAAGAAATTTGTTTTTGGTTTAAAAATAGTGAATCTTCAGATGAGTCCCCTGCATGCTAAAGGTTCATTGGACATATGCGAATGGATGTCATCAGGTATATCATTTGTTTTTAAGTTCAAGCCTAGCAATTACTTGATCTCAAGCTGTAAAGGGTGGTCAAAATGTACTTGACTTAAATTAATTTGATCAAATCACCTAAAAATATCCCGGCCCAAACCTCTGTGATGTCCTTCAGAATCATAATTAATTTATCTGTTACTGCAGTAGTGTTTTATTTTGGATATACAAATATTCCCTCCCCTGCATTTCACCGTTACTGGAATAAATGTGGAAAATCAGAATTAGACAGCAGGGGAAACTATGGAACATTAGCTCTAAATGTCATTGACCTACTGATGTGAACATAGCAGCAGGTGCCCGGTGCCTACCCTCCAGCAAATATCTGACATTTGGGACTTTGTGCCAAGGCAATCACAATGTATGTCTTAATTTAACAGGATTGCTAAGCTTTATTCAGCTATAAAAGTGTTTCTTGCCATATGTGTAGTACCTAATCATGGCAGTCGTGGCATATATTTCAATCGTCTTTCCCCTTTGCTGAGTTACTCAAACTGTTTTGCATCATTAGACTCCTGTAAGACAAACACTTAAGACAACAAATTGGGCACCAGAAGGCACAGCATGTTGCTTTACGACATTGTTAGATACTTTCTTCAATTTTATACCTGGTTTTGTTAAACGGTTTCATCGGTTTTTCTTCTGGAAATGGAAACAGTTTACATTTAAACCACAATGAAAAATTAAATGTATTAACTACAAATTCACTGAAAAACAATAAGAATAAAATAATAAATATTCATAAATATAACTGTTAGGTGTAGTTTGGATTAACCCTACTGTTCCAGAAACGAGTAACACTTTGTTCTCATTTGTGCTCAGGATATATTCACAATCACAGAGTGGTGTGAGGATTAGTCCTCCTCTCTTACCTAGCGCTGCAGTCCAAAAAAAGCGCAGATGATCTACGGCATGTTAAAATATCAGATGGGAGACCACTCACTTTACAAAGCAGGATTCTTGACATGAAGTGCAAAGTGCTGATGTTTCTTTATCTCTCTGCATTTCAATATTTGCATACTTTAACAGTCCTTGGCATGATCATAAAAGTGTATTCAAAAGTGAAACCTTTTATCAAATGT
This sequence comes from Polypterus bichir lapradei, assembly GCA_026402145.1. Taxonomy (NCBI): domain Eukaryota; kingdom Metazoa; phylum Chordata; class Cladistia; order Polypteriformes; family Polypteridae; genus Polypterus; species Polypterus bichir. The sequence goes on along the minus strand of JANRMT010062825.1, from coordinate 22,756,613 downwards.
GGAGTCGCACATTTTTATCATTATAAAGTAGTTTAGTATTTGTCATAAGTACCAAACTTTTAATATGTCATATTTATAATCATGGGCAGAGTGAAAGGGATGGCCCCACCGTAACAGATGCACTTTGGTACTCAAAATCCCAAATGAAAAGTATTTTTTCCTTAGAAGTTTTTTTAAAGCCGCATATCATTTAACTGATAATTAAATCCTTCCTGCCCTTAGCAACTCTTTTTTAAATGTCTCCTGCACCTAAAACAACACAGAGACATTCTATATGACTTCAATTCAATTGGGGGGGCGGAGTGGTGGCTCTAAGGCTAAGGATCTATGCTGGTATCCTGAAGGTTGCCAGTTTGATTCCCCGTCACTGCCAAAAGAGATCCTAGTCTACTGGGCCCTTGAGCAAGGCCCTTAACCTTCAATTGCTCCAGGGGTGCTGTACAATGGCTGACCCTACGCTCTGACCCCAAGGGGTATGCGAAAACTAACAAATTCCTAATACGAGAAATTGTATAAGGTGAAATAAAAGAACACAAAAAAATAAAATAAAATTTAAGATTAGTTTACTAATTAGTTTATACATCTGATAGACACTCCTGTCAGAATAAGATCTGAGCAAACCTCATATATCATATACAGGTGCCGGTCATAAAATTAGAATATCATGACAAAGTTGATTTATTTCAGTAATTCCATTCAAAAAGTAAAACTTGTATATTAGATTCATTCATTACACACAGACTGATGTATTTCAAATGTTTATTTCTTTTAATTTTGATGATAATAACTGACAACTAATGAAAGTCCCAAATTCAGTATCTCGGAAATTTAGAATATCAATTAAGACCAATGCAAAAAAAGGATTTTTAGAAATGTTGGACAACTGAAAGGTATGAACATGAAAAGTATGAGCATGTACAGCACTCAATATTTAATTGAGGCTCCTTTGGCCTGGATTACTGCAGCAATGCGGCATGGCATGGAGTCGATCAGTCTGTGGCACTGCTCAGGTGTTATGAGAGCCCATGTTGCTCTGATAGTGGCCTTCAGCTCTTCTGAATTGTTGGGTCTGGTGTATTGCATCTTCCTCTTCACATTACCCCATAGATTTTCTATGGGGTTAAGGTCAGGCGAGTTTGCTGGCCAATCAAGAACAGGGATACCATGGTCTTTAAACCAAGTACTGGTAGTTTTGGCACTTTGTGCAGGTGCCAGGTCCTGTTGGAAAATGAAATCTGCATCTCCATAAAGTTCGTCAGCAGCAGGAAGCATGAAGTGCTCTAAAACTTCCTGGTAGATGGCTGCGTTGACCTTGGACCTCAGAAAACACAATGAACCAACACCAGCAGATGACATGGCACCCCAAACCATCACTGACTGTGGAAACTTTACACTGGACCTCAAGCAACGTGGATTCTGTGCCTCTCCTCTCTTCCTCCAGACTCTGGGACCTTGATTTCCAAAGGAAATGCAAAATTTACTTTCATCAGAGAACATAACTTTGGACCACTCAGCAGCAGACCAGTCGAGACGCTTCTGACGCTGTCTCTTGTTCAAGAGTGGCTTGACACAAGGAATGCGACAGCTGAAACCCATGTTTTGCATACGTCTGTGCGTGGTGGTTCTTGAATCACTGACTCCAGCTGCAGTCCACTCTTTGTGAATCTCCCCCACAGTTTTGAATGGGTTTTATGTCACAATCCTCTCCAGGGAGCAGTTATCCCTATTGCTTGTACACTTTTTTCTACCACATCTTGTCCTTCCCTTCGCCTCTCTATTAATTTGCTTTGACACAGTGCTCTGTGAACAGCCAGCCTCTTTAGCAATGACCTTTTGTGTCTTGCCCTCCTTGTGCAAGGTGTCAATGGTCGTCTTTTGGACAACTGTCAAGTCAGCAGTCTACCCCATGATTGTGTAGCCTACAGAACTAGACTGAGAGACCATTTAAAGGTTTTTGCAGGTGTTTTGAGTTAATTAGCTGATTAGATTGTGGCACCAGGTGTCTTCAATATTGAACCTTTCACAATATTCTAATTTTCCGAGATACTGAATTTGGGGCTTTCATTAGTTGTCAGTTATAATCATCAAAATTAAAAAAATAAACATTTGAAATACATCAGTCTGTGTGTAATGAATGAATCTAATATACAAGTTTCACTTTTTTTGAATGGAATTACTGAAATAAATCAACTTTGTCATGATATTCTAATTTTATGACCGGCACCTGTATATCACACATACCCCCATGACAAAATATGTAATATGACTTTTTGATAAAGTAAAACAAAAAAATTAAAATAATTCCAACTTATAAAACAGTTAACCCGATCTACAAATGCACCCAAATGTTATAACTCACATACATTTTCTAACTCGTCTCTCTATTATAAAAAAAAATCCTGTGGAATGAATGACTAGTAGACGATACGTGATCTTCACGTTAAAATGATGAAAGACAAATAAAAGAACCGCGAGACAAAAGAGAATGGGCAAAAAAAAACCCAGCAGCATACACAGATACAGGTGTCTCAGAGCACATCATTCAATGCACAAAACGTAGATTTACACAATAATGGAACATACACTATGAGAATCTGTGGATCCACAACAGTTAAAGCAACGACAAGTTTAATTTCAAAGAAAGTACAATTCGGTCAGGTGTATATTTATGATGACGGAGAAGCGATCACAACGCAAGCAGCAGAGACACAAAGTAGGAAAAAGGACAGCAGCTGTAAAGGCTTTAAAAAGATCAAAGGGCAGCGCGACAGCAGCCGACCACCCGATATACGTCCTGCAAGAAAGTATTTAACCATGCCCGGGGCCATAAATAAAGGACAAGTATTGTTTTTACAACGTCACGCGAGACCAGGCAGTGAGCCATCATTTAAAACAACTCCACAGACATCTAACCTAGCAGTTGTTGGATTGCATCTGTCAGACAAGCATCATGTGCTCCCAGCTCTTAAAACAACAACAAGAGACAAGCAAAACGTGATGATGATGCAACGGCATATCCTTAGCGTGCGTTCAGACGCCCCACCCCTTTACAACGCGAGCAGTGTTATACTTCTGGTGAGGAAGAGATGTAACCATGCACGGGGCCGAAAATAAAGGACAAGTATTGTTTTTATAAAAGTTTTTAAAGTAAAAGTGAAAATAATGCATATGTAACAGTTCCCAAGAAAATAGCAATCTCTTTAAACTGTATATTGCCTGCCTAAGTTAAAGTCATCCCTGATGGAGGATTGCAGGAATCGTGGGAAAGATGGGTCCTTTCATCGGATTAGCGCTATTCCAGATGTGGAATGGCCAAATGGGAGGCAGCTTGATGAATGAGGTCTCCAGGACTCTAAACAAATCCAAATCATATGATGTGATATCATCTAATGTGAAATTCTACTCTGTACTTCCAGAATTTTTATTTTTATACTGTATTGAGGATTTATTCTGTTCTATGTGTTGTACTGTTTTGTATTGACCACCTTCTTTTTGACACCCACTGCAAGCCCAACCTACCTGGAAAGGGGTCTCTCTTTGAACTGCCTTTCCCACGGTTTCTTCAATTTTTTCCTTACAAGGGTTTTTTTTGGGAGTTTTTTCAGGTCTTCTTAGAAGGTCAAGGCTGGGGGGATGTCAGGAGGCAGGGCTTCTTAATGCCCATTGCCGCACTTCTTGTGTGATTTTGGGCTATACAAAAATAAATTGTATTGTATTGTACTTCCCTACTAGCATCACACAGTACAGACCATACAACAAACACACTTTAAGTATCAAAAAGGTTGATTGTATATATTTGAATTAAAAGAACGAACACTAGATAACACACAGTGTAACAAATACCCTTCAAGTGACCCCCAATACTGGACACATACCAGAAGACTACAAATGAACAGCACACAATCAAAAACAAACAATCTTTAGTGAAGTGCTGGAAATTAATCAGGCAAAAGTCTGATAAGTCCTCAGATAAACAAAATTATTGGAAAAACATTTGTATGGAATAGTGAACAAGTCTATGCAGATAGATCGTGTATGTCCATATAATAAAGAATTGAAAACAGTTTGCCCTACTGGTAGGAATTGCTCCGGCAAACAAGCATCCTTCAAAGTGATTAAAAAAAACTTAAATACTTCACTTTAGTCATCCTAAGGTATGCTAGCTTTTCCTCTACTACATCTGTTTCTGCTGGAACTCTTCCTTATCTTTTAGGACAGGCAATCTATAAACATGCATGTCTTTTGGGTGTAGAAGGAAAACTAGAGTACCTCGAATAAAATTCCAACATAAACATTGGACAAACAATCAGGCCAAGGCAGGATGTGGAACTTCATCTCTGGACACTTGATCTGTGAGTCAGCACTACTAAAATAAGTCATGTCACCCATTCACAATAAAAATGAAAGTAATGTCGGTGGGAGACTAGGAAAGAGTTTATGTTGTTGGATTCTGTATTCAGTGTTATGATAATATAGTTAATCCACTTTAAACAAATGTACAGTAGATTTGTGAGTTATTCTGAGCTAAGGCGCAAACGTGAAAGGCTGTTTTGGTGCATACCATGCACAAGCTATTGATCGCTGCAACAGTCCTTCCATGTGCCAGTTTCATTTGGTATCAGTCTGCAATCTTTGTGCCAAGTAGAGTATCACATTTTATTTAATTGTTTTCATCTGTTTTTTGAAATAAAGGTTAACAATTGTCCAATAAACACTGCGTCCCTTCTCTTTTGGCTTTTGTAATCACAAATATAGTATAGTTTTTGTTTGGATTTTAACCTTTCTTACATAATTGAAATTTGAAATAAAGTTTGACTACATTCGAATCTGAACATGGTCTTAGTGCCAGGAGCTTTTTAGCAGATGTAGGTAAATATTTGATGTCCTAAATATTGTAAATGTTGTTAATGTCAAATGCAGCCACAAGTGCAGCTGTCATCTCCCAGATGGCTCAATGCTGTGATGCAGGGCTTCCTGTTTGGTGGCCCCAGTCTGTACTCATTTGAGAAAGCAAATGGCTTTGACGCTATGTTTGCGGATTTGCTGTTTACCTTGTTTGAGCTTCTTACATACAAACATCTCGATTTTCAATTTACTTATTTGACTACCGTTCACCTGAATAAGAATTCTGATTATCTCTCCTAATAAATGACAGTGTTTTTAAGTAATTATTGAATAAGATACTATTTTGACCACGTTTTTGTCTAAGAATTTGTTACTAGCACTTGGCTGTTTCAAATTTCAAAAATGTGGAATGCCAATGAAAAATGTCAGCTACATCCAGGTCTTTAAAATTCTCAAAGGGAACGATAAAGTTGATCTAGCAAGATTACTTCAGCTTCATGGTGAATCATGCACTTGACAATAAAAGGGAAAATTAAGGAGAAGTTAATTTATGACTGAAGCCACGAATCACTGCTTTACACAAAGAGTTGTGGGCATGTGGAACAAACTACTGATAAATGTGGTTGAAGCAGAAACCTTGACAACTTTTGAGAAGAATTTGGATGAGATATTGGGACAGCTTAGTTAATTGATAAACAAATCAACTTGATAGAATGAAATATTTCAGATTTCTTATGTTATCTTTTTGGATTTCTTTGCGCCAGAATCTGAACAGCAATGGGCACAATATATTGTTAATAAAAGTACAAACACAAACTTATACAAGCAGCTACCAACCACTGGAAAGAATGTCACAAGGTCTGATTAAACATAACTTAAAATTACACAAAACTTAAACTGTATCATCTAGCTCTGGACTAGTGAGGAGAAATCAGAACATACGAGACAGATTCCTTCTCTTAGGCTTTAATACCCTGCAACCCTGAATTGAAATAATAACTCCTAAATATTAAAATTTGTCACAACCTGTAAATTAATATAAACTCACTGGTTGCAACTGGAGGGTGAGCACAACAAGGCTAAGAAGGAGTCTGCTGATGGATAAAAGACCACTTTGTAGATAGCAGTCTAGCTGGCAGTATGGCAGGGAAAAGGGGCAAACTTTTGAATAATGCAGGTGACCATGAAAAGAAATGTCAAAAATACATGCCAGTTGGTCTCATCCGTTCCGAAAGATGGACGTCTGAAGCGGAGTTCCATTAGCAGCGGTGTTATTTTTTTATATTATTTTCTTATTATCCTGAGATATCCTGTATTTATCCAACCTGAGGGTTCTACTACAGTATATGCAAGCATATATAAACATGGCCGGCAAGAAAGGAGCTCAGAAAGAAATGGAAAAGAAAACTAAAGCTACTGACCAGACCGACAAGTCCAAGTTCAAGCTAAAGGTACGGCCTCTCAGAGACTGACCTGGATCAGATGGGCAAAAGCCCAGACTCCTTGGGACCACGGTCCGCTGTATCGTCTCCAGTTGAGAGCGAAATGGGGAGCGAATGTGCGAGTGATGCAGGTCACAATAGCTCGCCGATTGGAGAAGATCATTTGAAACTAGAAAAGGCCTTGCAGTCCGCGCTTTCACCTACTCCATGTGAGCCGGGAACACCGGCTGTAATAAAGCCCACCGCCTCACCTACGGTGCACAAAAGCAGAAATGATCTATCTGAACTGAAGGTGATGATCGCTGAGCTCAAGCAAGAGACAAAGAAAGATATAAAGAAAAGCAAGAAGGCAAATGAGAAGGCAAGTGAGAAGCTGCAACGGGAGCTGCAGCAGGATAATAAAGACTCTGAGAAATGCATATATATTTGCTTTGAGGCGGCCTTTATAGGTATGCTGGATAAAATTGAGGAGCACATTCAGGAAACCACGTCTAAACTGAGCACACTTGTCGATCAGCCGGAGGATATCAAGCAGACATTCACGACTTGGATTGAAACAACCGAAGATCTAGCATCTACCGCTGATGGAAAAGCAACAGCTGCCAATTCCGAATGCAAAAAACTCAGAGACAGACTTGCTGCTTTGGAATAATGGAAGCAGAAGGAATAATATTAGAATCGAAGGTCTACCTGAGAATCGTTAAAGTCCAAACCCAGTGAAATTCACAGCTGAACTATTCTCTAAAATAATTGGAGAGGACTTTAAATCAGATTCCGAGATAGCAGGGCTTATAGCAAATGTGGATCAAATACCTTTTGACCTAGGTCTTTTATTATCCACTTCGAGAGGTTATTATTTAAGCTAGATATAATGGCACTCCTCAGACACAAGCAAGAGATTATATATGAAAATAACCACATTCGTATTTTCCTTGATTTCTCTCCCGCAACAGCTGCTAAACGTGCAGCCTTCTACAATATTAAACAGCGGTTACGTCAAGCCGATATCAAATACAGCCTCTTGTATCCTGCCAAACTGAAAGTGGAAGTTCAAGGCCAATATTATGTCTTCTCCAGCAAGGAAGAAGCAGAAAAGGAATTAAGAAAGCTGATCCCAACACTATTCTGAAATACAATAGTGAGTCGCATCCTGTCACTGCATGGCAAGAAGATATCACCTGCTGTCTGATCCACTTGTAATGATACTGGTATTATAAGTATACATCCTTTTCATTGCTTGGACGCTTTCAGTTTATGTTTTAACTACAAGTACTGTATAGACGTGTGTGTGGAAGAAATTAACTTTTTTTTTTTTTTTACTACCCTAAAGGAGACTGTTTAACATCATACCCTTGGTTTATTGTTATTGTTATTATTGCATTAAGACTTACTATGCTTATTCTGGACCACTTTCTAACATCGTTCCCTGGGTTTATCATCTTAACACTTTAAGACTGCTGAAGATTATATTTTAAGTTTATAGATTGTTAATGATTATATTTTAGGCATATAGTATTTAGACTACAGTATATTGGCAATAGATATTTCTATTTTTTTAATTCTAAAACGCTGCTGCGTGGGGGCTTGTTTTCCTTTGGACGTGCTCTGTTTTTAGGTATGTCAGAGGACCGGGACTTCGTGAAGTGGGGTCCAGCCTCACGTGGGGAGGCAAAATGGGGGAGGGATAAGGGAGGGAGAGAAATAGAGCAGGCTATATCTATATCTAATCTATCCTTTTAATACTTATAATTAGAACTACCAACGTAACAATAGGCTGCATGGCAATAACTCTTGGGGAAATAGGAAATTAAGGTTAAAGCTGTCTCACTTCCAGTTAAGACTATAAAATGACATCAAAAATTCAGAATCAATGTCTCCATGATGGGACAGTTATCTTTGTGAGCTGGAATGTTAAAGCCCTGAATCATGAATTAAAGAGAAAGAAGGTATTCTCTCACCTAACAGGTTTAAATGCTAAAATAGTATTTTTACAGGAGACCCACTTACTAAGCAAGGATCAGTTCTGGCTGCAAAAGGACTTGACTGGCCAAATGTTCCATTCCAGCTTTACAAAGAAAACTAGAGCTGTGGGAATTCTCATACATAGAACAGTCTCATTGGTAGCATCAGATGTAGTATCTGATCCTAAGAGGACAGATTATTTCATATCTTTCCCACAGAAATAAATTAGAAACCAAGAAAGTATCAGAGCTAAAAAGCAAAATTACTAGAATAGATGAAGAATATTCCAGGTTTCCAAGCAAGGCTCTACATAGGAAAAGGTAGGCTCTGCATTCAGAACTCAATCTCTTGACAACTAAAGAAACTGAACAACTAATTTATAAATACAGATATTATTACTATGAACACAGAGTGAAAGCTAATAAGCTTTTAGCTCAACAAATCCACAAGCAAGAAGTTCGCAACGCAATCCCAGTAATCACCAACATGAACGGAGACGAAATCATCGACCATAAAAATATAATGCACACATTTAGAGACTACTATAAATCCTTATATTCAACTGAGTTTAAAAAAGACAACAGAAAATCTAATACATTTCTGGATATATTACAGATACCACAAATAGATACTTTTAGTGCTGAGGAACTGGATAAACCTCTGGCGCTATCAGAATTACTAGATGCTATAAACTCACTTCAATGCGGGAAAGCAGCAGGCCCTGATGGCTACCCTGCAGAATTTTATAAGAAATTCTCCGCTCAGCTAGCTCCCCTCCTAATAGCAACATTTACAGAAGCTAGAGACAATCAAATTCTACCTCAAATATTTTGCCAAGCATTAATCACCCTCTTTCCTAAACAAAATAAGGACTTATTACAATGTGCATCATACAGACCAATTTCACTTCTGAATAACGATGTTAAGATCATAGCTAGAAGGATGGAGAAAGTGCTGCCTTCGGTAATATCACAAGATCAAACTGGATTTATCAAGGGTCGACACTTATCTTCCAATCTTCGATGCCTGTTTAATGTAATATACTCACCAACAAAGTCAAACACCCCAGAAATACTATTATCATTGGATGCAGAAAAAGGATTTGACATGATTGAATGGAAATACCTTTTCACTACATTAGAGAAATTTGGGTTTAGCCTGAACATTTGTGCATGGATCAAACTACTGTATACCAATCCAGAAGCTTCAGTTTGTATTAACAACATTTGTTCAGACTACTTTAAACTAGAACGTGGTACCAGACAAGGATGCCCTTTGTCACCACTGCTATTTGCAATCGCCATTGAACCACTGGCGGTTTACTGTCGAAATGCTGATCAGATAAAGACAGAGAAGGACTGGAACAGAAAATTTCTCTATATGCAGATATAATTGTACTGTATATATCAGACCCACAAAATTCTGTGCCTGCAGTCTTAACAGCACTTACAGAATTTCAAAAGATCTCTGGTCTCAAAATTAATCTGAATAAAAGTGTACTCTTTCTAGTGAATTCGCAAGCATATAATATTAGATTAGACACCCTACCTTTTATCATTGCAGATCAGTTTAAATACCTAGGGGTAAACATTACAAGTAAACGCAAAGCTCTTTATCAACAAAATTTTGCCGTCTGCATGGAAAAAATTAAGCAAGACTTGCATAGATGGTCAACCCTTCATCTCACTCTAGCTGGAAGAATTAACGTTGTTAAGATGAATATTCTTCCTAAGCTTCTTTTTTATTTCAAAACATTCCAATATACATCAATAAATAATTTTTTAAGCAATTAGATTCAACAATAACCTCATTTATTTGGAACTCAAAAAATTCACGCATCCAAAGAGCGACCCTACAAAGACCCAAGGCAGAAGGTGGCATGGCTCTACCCAACTTTCAGTTTTATTACTGGGCAGCAAACATACAAGCTATAAAAACCTGAACACAAATAGATGAACATACACAGGCCTGGTCCACAATAGAAGTAAAATCCTGCAGTACTTCTTTATATTCCTTGCTTTGTGCCCCAATAAATGCAAGTTATCTGCAATATACTGATAACCCAATTGTGCTTCACTCACTCAGAATATGGAACCAATGTAGAAAGCATTTTAAGATGGAGAAGCTTTTATCTGTAGCACCTCTGCAAGAGAACCACCTTTTTCAACCCTTGCAAACATATGCAGTTTTTAATATCTTGAAAAAATTTGGAATTAACTTATTTAGAGATCTTTATATAGAACACATCTTTGCATCCTGTGAACAATTACATTCCAAATTTAACTTTCCAGCTACACATTTCTTTCATTATCTTCAAATTAGGAACTTTGTAAAATAGAAACTGCCCGATTTTCCTCATCTTGCACCCTCGTCCATGCTGGAAAAAATATTGCTCAATTTCAAGGACTTAGACACCATCTCTGTAATATATAAAATTATCTTAGAGTCCCTTCCTTTCAAAGATCCAAGAGGACACTGGGAAAAAGATCTCTTAATTAATATATCAGAAAAGGAGTGGAAAATAGCAATGCAGAGAATTCACTTGCGCTCCATATGCGCAAAGCATACAATTATTCAACTCAAAATTATATATCGAGCACATCTGTTTCACCTAAAACTCTCCAAAATATTTCCAGGGCAGGATCCAACCTGCGAACGCTGCAATCAAGTCCCAGCCTGACTGGGTCACGTTTTGGGCCTGCACCAAATTAACATCATTTTGGACCAAAATTTTTAATTACCTTTTAGACAGCCTTAGTGTGACAATACCTCCTAACCCATTAACAGCTGTGTTTCGTGTTCTTCCAGATGGGTTTAAAGTGGAGAAGTACAAACAAACTTTGATTGCATTCACTACACTTTTGGCACGCAGACTTATTTTGCTAAACTGGAAGAATCCTAACTCTCCTCTTTTAAGTCAGTGGGAAACCGATGTTTTATACTGCAGTGGTACCTTGAGATACGAGTGCACCAATGTACTAGTTTTATGACATACGAGCTGTCACTAGGTCGATTTTTTGCCTTGAGTTACGAGCCAAGATTTGAAATACGAGCCATCAAAGAGCTTGTTGCCACATATTCCGAGGAACTGACAACAGAGGAGTTGATGGAACTACAGACGCAGCAACATACGGAGGTTCCGCAGGAGATCGGTATCGCAGAGGCGGTTCTCTCTTAAAGTGAGATAAAGGAAATGTTTGCAATGTGGGAAAAAGTTTCAAACTTTAAAGAAAAGAAACACCCTGAGAAAGTTACAACTGATCGCGCAGCCGCGCTATTTAATGACACTTGCCTAACACCTGACTTTATTGAAAAGAAACATCCTGAAAAAGTTGCAACTGATCGCGCAGCCACGGTATTTAATGACACTTGCCTAACATTTGACTTTATTGAAAAGAAACACCCTGAAAAAGTTGCAACTGATCGCGCAGCTGCGCTATTTAATGACACTTGCCTAACTCATTTCAGAAACATTCTAAAGGGGAGGACTAAACAAAGCTCCTTGGACAGGTTTCTATTGAAACGCCCTGCGAATGAAAGTGAAAGTATGGCAAAAAAAAAAACTAGTGAAGAAGAAAATTAAATTGAGCAAAAGTGAAGTGAAAGAAATAAACATTACAATATGCTAATTGGCTTCGCCAACATCTGTTTATTTCTGTAGATTCTCTTTTATGTATTTGGTTTTATTTTGTTTGTATACAATATTTGTTCATTAGAAATACATTTTTCTTATTTTGAAAACATTTAACAAAAAATTGGGGTGGTTTTTTGGGGGCTGGCACGAATTAATCTTATTTCAATTAATTTCAATGGGGAAAATTGACTTGAAATACAAGTTTTTTGACTTACGAGCTCGGTCACAGAACGAATTAAACTCGTATCTCAAGGTATCACTGTATTTGAAATTGGAAAAAATCAAATACTCAGAGGATCTGTACACATTTATTTCAAAACATGGCAGGATCTAATCAATAATATTTTAGAATAAGCACTTAAAGCATCGAGGAAGCAATTATCTCTGCACTTCTTTTTCTCCTCCATTCATCTCTATTGGCCTATCAAACTCATCAATTTAGGTATGTTTACAAGCCTTAAGTTTTACCCCATTGGCCATGCTCTCTCTGTCAGGGGTGGAGGTCGACTTGTTCTCATTCCTATTTTTTGTAAAAATTGATCGATTTGTATGGAATGATTACAATAAAATTAATTTAAAAAAAATAAATAAATACATGCCAAAAAGATCATTACCGAAAATCAGTCCTATCTTTTGTCAATCCTAAACACTAACCAAAATTCAAAGTCAAAGTCAGAAACAGGGTCTTGAATGCTAATTGTAAACACTAACAATAACAATGCAGATATTTCCTTATATTTATTCTCAGACTTGGATGACCAGAAAGTGCATGATGCCAGCCTTTTATGATGTTGTTACAAAGGAGTCATCACTGTGCACCTCTGGGTGCCATTGCATAGCAATATTGCAGCAACCAATACTCAAAATGGCAGAGCACAGGAAAACCATGAAGACAAAAAATATGTAACTATTGGAAAATGGCTTCTAAACTATGAAATAGTGCCAAAAATGAATTCCATGACTTGACAAATCTATATTTAGACATTGTTAATAATGAAGCTTGAGGAGACAAGCAAGTAATTTGAAACAAACACAAATCATAACAGACAGTTATGTAATCGTCGACCGGTGTATCTTTCTTATGGACAAGGTGTGGTTGAGAGGAATGGGGCGTCTCCCTGAGTGAATTTCTGTTTAGCAATACTTCATGCTGTGGCCCAGATTCATTCAAACAAGAAACGAAGAGAGGGCTTGCTGTTGCATAACAGGCCCGTTCGTGGTCATCAGTAAGACTGGCTGTTGGCTGATAAAGCTCCATTTATCTGAGCTGGCTAAGAAGACTTCTATGTAATCATGTGGCCCAAGTTCATTTTTTACTACTGCAGTCTTCTCAGGTAGAGTAACAGGTGTGAGGGGAAGCATTGCCCTAGATGAATTCATGAGCAAAGGCACCAAGTAAGCGAGTACATTAGTAGAATGTCACTCACTTCTTTGATCATTATCAAGTCCCATCTTGGTCTGGCCTAAACACTTCAGAAACACTTTCAGTGCAGTACTCTCAATATTTACAATGGTACCACAGTAACGGATTCAGGAGAGTTATTTACTGTCTTTCTCCTTGTGTTTCCAGCATTATCAAAGCTCATCATGGCCACTTGGTAAGTTTGGCAAGATAGCATTAAAAACCTTACCATATTATTATATTACCAGTAACAGCACACTGCACAACAATGTGCAGTGAATACACTTGACTTGAGCATTCTTAGTTTTCATCCTCTTCCTCTGTACGTTTAGCATTTGTTTGCTCAGAGGTTGATGCACTTGCTGCTTCCTGAGCAGCTCTTCTTGTCTCCACTGTAGCAGCCTGCTTCTTCTTTTCTTTCGTCGGCATCTTTTCGTGTTAAAGCTGATTAAGTCAGTGTTTGTGTTGCAATTACTTTAGTATGTTTTCTTTCATTTTTCACTTAAGCTGGCACTTAAGTCTTCAATCTGCCTCAAGAATGATTTAAGATATGAAGGGGTAGGGGAAGTGACGGCAAAGGTGGTAGGGATGAGAACGGCACTCGTACACATGCACTGCATGGGCTGCCCTGTTGGCTGCTGCCGAGAGTTGATTCTACAATAGAATAAAACCAGAATTAACCTTGGAGGTCAATCATCACCCCGAAAGTAGATAATAGATATTGTGTGGTATATGTGTACCAAATTTCAGGTCAAAAGGACAAATGATTTGCGAGCTACAGGTGATTTAAAATCAGACAAACAAATAGCCACAGTAGCGTATTATATACAGTGCATCCGGAAAATATTCACAGCGCATCACTTTTTCCACATTTTGTTATGTTACAGCCTTATTCCAAAATGGATTAAATTCATTTTTTTCCTCAGAATTCTACACACAACACCCCATAATGACAACGTGAAAAAAGTTTACTTGAGGTTTTTGCAAATTTATTAAAAATAAAAAAACTGAGAGAGCACATGTACATAAGTATTCACAGCCTTTGCCATGAAGCTCAAAATTGAGCTCAGGTGCATCCTGTTTCCCCTGATCATCCTTGAGATGTTTCTGCAGCTTAATTGGAGTCCACCTGTGGTAAATTCAGTTGATTGGACATGATTTGGAAAGGCACACACCTGTCTATATAAGCTCTCACAGTTGACAGTTCATGTCAGAGCACAAACCAAGCATGTAGTCAAAGGAATTGTCTGTAGACCTCCGAGACAGGATTGTCTCGAGGCACAAATCTGGGGAAGGTTACAGAAAAATTTCTGCTGCTTTGAAGGTCCCAATGAGCACAGAGGCCTCCATCACCTGTAAGTGGAAGAAGTTTAAAACCACCAGGACTCTTCCTAGAGCTGGCCGGCCATCTAAACTGAGCGATCGGGCGAGAAGGGCCTTAGTCAGGGAGGTGACCAAGAACCCGATGGTCACTCTGTCAGAGGTCCAGAGGTCCTCTGTGGACAGAGGAGAACCTTCCAGAAGGACAACCATCTCTGCAGCAATCCACCAATCAGGCCTGTATGGTAGAGTGGCCAGACGGAAGCCACTCCTTAGTAAAAGGCACATGGCAGCTCGCCTGGAGTTTGCCAAAAGGCACCTGAAGGACTCTCAGACCATGAGAAACAAAATTCTCTGGTCTGATGAGACAAAGATTGAACTCTTTGGTGTGAATGCCAGGCGTCACGTTTGGAGGAAACCAGGCACCGCTCATCACCAGGCCAATACCATCCCAACAGTGAAGCATGGTGGTGGCAGCATCACGCTGTGGGGATGTTTTTCAGCGGCAGAAACTGGGAGACTAGTCAGGATAAAGGGAAAGATGACTGCAGCAATGTACAGAGACATCCTGGATGAAAACCTGCTCCAGAGTGCTCTTGACCTCAGACTGGGGCGACGGTTCATCTTTCAGCAGGACAACGACCCTAAGCACACTGCCAACATATCAAAGGAGTGGCTTCAGGACAACTCTGTGAATGTCCTTGAGTGGCCCAGCCAGAGCACAGACTTGAATCCGATTGAACATCTCTGGAGAGATCTTAAAATGGCTGTGCACCGATGCTTCCCATCCAACCTGATGGAGCTTGAGAGGTGCTGCAAAGAGGAATGGGCGAAACTGGCCAAGGATAGGTGTGGCAAGCTTGTGGCATCATATTCAAAAAGACTTGAGGCTGTAATTGCTGCCAAAGGTGCATCAACAAAGTATTGAGCAAAGGCTGTGAATACTTATGTACATGTGATTTCTCATTTTTTTTTATTTTTAATGAATTTGCAAAAACCTCAAGTAAACTTTTTTCACATTGTCATTATGGGGTGTTGTGTGTAGAATTCTGAGGAAAAAAAATGAATTTAATCCATTTTGGAATAAGGCTGTAACATAACAAAATGTGGGAAAAGTGATGTGCTGTGAATACTTTCCGGATGCACTGTATAAAAATACAGACTAACAAATTAATGCAAAATGGTGCATATGACTAATTAAAATTCCAACCTGGAGTGAATGTCACTGTTATCCTTTCTCCTTTACATCATCACCTTCTTTCAATCCATTGTAATGTAAAGTTCGGGGCAGGACCTATGAATGAAACAAAGGCAAGGCAAAGTACTGAGTGTTCAATCAGATGCTGTAGATGTTCTGTCTACCCCAAGAGTAAGAAAAATAAAAAACTGCAGCCAGCTCAGCTTCACAGACATGGTCAAGGATGTAATATGTCTTCATTGTGGGTAGCACAAGAGTTTGTTAAGCACAGAACAGTGTTTATGAGAGTGTCACAACGTTAAGGAAAAGTAGTTTAATGTAAGAGACAACACTCCAGGGCCAGGTGTGGCTTCTTAGCGGTCTGTGCACCACATAACACTTTTAGTCTGTTTAAATTGTTTTTATTGCAGTCAAAGGTGTAAAAACATACAAAAAAAACTTAAAAGTAATACAATGTACTTGACGAAATACAATCTGCACTCTTCTAGCATTCTTCATTGCTAATTCATCACTGATAGTTGTTAGTTCTAAACATTCACATAATTCATTCTCTATAGCTAGCAGTTGTAGATCACTCAACCTCTCCTGAGTCATTGATGATCTTAAGCAAAGAAAAACTAACACCCCCACAAACTGTTGGGTGACTTAGCTACTTAACAGAATGTTGAACAAACTTTTAACAATGCAGTAACCGAATACAGAGTGGTATAATGAAGTGCGGTATTTCTCACTCTTGATTACGGTGTGAAATTTGATTCCTTCCTAAAGCTTGGGGTGGTGAAAAAGAACCCCTGGTCATCTAGGGACCCCAGAATACCCTGATGGTAGACCCATAACTGATCTTATATACAGTAAATTATGATACCACAAATATTCTCTCCCTCTCTCTCTCTATAAACAGCTCAGTATTCTATAAGGTATGCCATCATCTTGTTGAAGAGCTCAAGACCATGAATATATTTAGATATCATTTGAAAAGCAACATTTAGATCAAAACAAGCTTTTTATTTCCTGCAGATATTTCTGTTAAATTCACAAACAATTCTAAATAAACTATTACATTCACTTAAACTTTCAAGCCTTTCCTGAATGGAATTTAATGCTGGATCAACAATTGTTAGAAAAACACTACTCTGAATAATTCATCTGGTCTTTCATATTTAAAAAGGCAAACTTTGGTTCTGCTCCTTACAGCAAGACAGTCTGCCTGTACATTCACTTCTGCAGCTGAAGCTTCTGCATTGCTAAGATTTTTAATGAATGTCTCCTCAGATTTGGTTGCACTTAGAAATTTAAAATGCTCACTCAAAATTTTAAGAGATCTATTTATAATAAATATGAGAGCAGTGCAGCATTTTACTTAAAATATCTACAGTATTTTTGACAAAATGTTATTAAGTATAACAACTGAACAAATAATTTTGAAAGTCACAATCTGATCTCAAAAACTATCAGTGAGATTATTTATTTCCATTGTGAAAGAATGAGTCTCAACACACTGCAAAGGTTTGGGGCAGCCACCCGTATATTGTCCCTGGCTGCAAAAGGTTTAAAGAAAACAAGTTGTTGTCAGGTTGAGTTCCAGGATTGAACTGAACTGGTTTGGGAATATGGAGGTTTTATATGCCATGAACCAGAAGTGATGTCATCTGACCGGAAAAGGAAATAACATCAGTTTTGGCGCTGGAACTGGGAGTGATGTTAAATCAGGCAGTTTTTTCCATATTTGGTCTGCAGAGATAACAGAAATAGGTTTTGAGCACCCCGCCACCACCTGGCCTGGTGGGTAATTACCTCCACTTGGTCCACTCAGCTCGCTCCCAGTTGCACGTGTGTGACACGATGTCCCTGAAATTGTCATCTATTATGTCATTTAAACTGTTTAATGACCTCATTCACTTGCAATCCAAAAGGTCACACTACTTTTATTCTGCCCTCCCATCTTGAATCACTAACAGATTTCATTATTAAACTGATGTCATTATGCTTAAGTATGTCCCAAATACAAGGAAAAAATGTGCACATTTCTTGGAAAAATTGAAAAATATCAAATAGTAGCTTCATTTACACTTTGATTTAGTGATTGGGATTAGCAGTGTAAAAAAAGGCTACTGCATAGTATTCTTTGTGACCAATAGGAACTCCAAACACCAGATACAACAAACGGAGACACAATTCCAGGTTAATTTATTTTATAACAGCACCTTGACAGGCTTAACCCAGTCCTGCACAGTATAAATAGACAGATATGTACCTTCCATTTCCTTCCACTCCACCTTTGTAAGTGTTGCCCTTTTCCTCCCAACTTTGACTCACTTTTGAAGTGAGACAGCCCTCTTTTATGGTGGACCCAAAAATACTTCAGGTGCCACAGCATTGCACAACTGAAGTCTTTCGGGGTCATATGGAAGCTCAACCAAAATAGGGGGATTCACTCTTGAAGGCGCCCCCTTGCATACCCAGGAGCCCTGACAGAATTGCCATTTCACGCAGAAGTCAAAACTGGGCCCCACTCAGAGGAGCACTGTTACCTCTTTTGCTGAGGAGGGAACTGTTCATAATATTCAGTCACTTCCCTGTCTATCCAATATTTGTTCATCCCGACTATGATAGAAACCAAGGATCATCCTGGCAAGGTTGTGCCTCTATTTCTGTGATCTTTCCATTATGGCCTCCCAGCCGGGTAGGGATTAATCCACAGTCCCAGTTAGGATGCCAGTCCATCCAGTCTGGCACTTACAACATGTTCTTAATTTTGTTTTGCAATCCACCAGGCTTAACATGCATGTTTGTTCTGTTATCAAACTCCTGTCCAGCATATGTTAAATGTTTAGTTCATACGCTTCTAAAAGCTCATTTACAAAGTTGATTACAAGACGTTTTTCCTATGATGAGAATAGACAGGCGACATCAAAAGGTTTGGGGCAGCCACCCCATAAGCGGATTTCCCGTGAATGGTCCGCAGAGGATTGAGAGAGAAAGTCAGTGCATCTCGCCACCCCCTGGTCTAGCATGGAACTACCCTTTTTCAGGCCCTTTAGCTGCCTCCCAATCGCACGTGTGTGACAATGTATAAAAACTGAGTAAAACACAAGAATTGTAACATGACAAGTATTCATCAGTATTAACAGTTCTTGCTACAAATGCCACTTGCTCAATGTAACTGACATTTTGTGCGCAGTCAAGAATTACTGAAAAATATTTTGCTTTCTTTACAAAATCTTTGTTTTTGATTTCATATAATGAAAACAAATGTAATTTACTTTTGAAAAGCATGGCGTCCGTAATGAGGTTAATAGAGTTTAGAATACTGTGATTATTTTAATATCATAAATAATGTTGATTGGTGAAATTTGCCAAAGCTTTAATTGCAGCACATTTACTGGGTTCACTGGTGAATTTTCTCACTGAATTTTTCCCTGAAAATTTGCCATGCAACCAGCTTAGGCAAACTTTTTTTTATCCAGTGGCTTCCACGCACTTCTGCACGTGAATACTTAGCCAATGCCTCACCTATGCCCTGGAGCCGCTCTGCCACACCCTGAGCATAAAAGCCCTGCATTATCATAAAACTTTGCACCATCACGGACCTCTTCTTATCACAGAACGTAGTAGCAAAACAGGAACACCGAGAGGAAAAGACGCGCAGACATTAAAGCCTCCAAGTCCTAACTTGTATTAATTACCTTCAACATAATTTCACTGTGAAATCTTTTTCCTCTCATAATGTACCAATGGAATATGTCATAATATAAAATAACTGTTTAACACAACGTCAAGGGATCAACAGACAACAATTTTTTGCCTGTTTTTTTTTTTTGTTTCATTGCTTCACTGTACCTCTTTAATGCTTTCACACCATATTGGAATGCCACCTTGCCTCTAGTCTTACAGAATATTCCCTGTCTCAATCAATCTCTTACTTAAATTTAAAAACAGTTATCTAACACATCCTCACATTTTGTCCAGATGTACACAAGGGGGACGATGCTGACATCTTCTTCGATGATATGATCTTTTAACTTGGAATGATGGGCACACACTCAGCCTTATTAAATCTCTGTAATCCGCCACTGTGCTCCATGTATGTTTCGATTTGTTGTGAAGTTTTAAAAACATGATAATGAGGATGATTTGTATTCTGAAGGTGGCTAGGCCACTTTGTTTTAGAAATATTGGAGAGGGACTCTAGGGATTGGTGCCGCCTTTCATCCTGAATAATAACATGGCATGTCAATCAATGCTTAACCTTCCAAGCGCCTTGAGGTCTGAGCAGTTCAAATGAGGTGAGCATTTTCCATTAGCCTATGATGCAAAGGCTGGGGAACTCTCTTTGATGATATTAAGTAGCCTACTATCTATGTGCTGACAAATGCAATCTTTTAAAACTCAGTTATTCCCTCTTTCTGCCAGAGGTTAGGCATTTCATGTTTCATTACAAAGTGGCCTTCTGCACTATGATAACTGTTTCGATTGACTCTTACATTGCATTATGGGCATTATATGCTCTTCTTAGTCACACAGGCCCTTACCATCAATGTTTCACCAACCTTGGATGATTTCTTCTCACTGGCACATAGTTCAAAGAGCTTTCATCATAAAATAATGTTTTATTTACATACCTGAAGGCCCTTTTAACATTATTAGCCTATTCTTGTCACATACTGAGGGTTTTAGAGTGCATTCATAAAATGTCACTTATCATTTAGATATGCCTTGCCATTTTTCTTTCATTTTTTTTTGAAAGGTTAGTGTTGACCTTAATGGCCATAAGTCGACACCTTCTAAAGGCTGAAGTGTTTAACCCTTTTTAACTTTAATTTTCAATTTGAAGAAAACAGTACTTTATTCAGATAGTGTCTCTAGTAACACTTCAAGCTGTAGTCTTGTTCTCCAGTCATTGTGTGTCTGTCCAGATTGAAGCTGTGAAGTCTCTCTGGCATGGACAGAGAATGCTAATATTTCTAAGAGCCTTAAAGCAACTATAGCTCACATGAAAGAATTCAAGAGGAACCAAATGCGCAGACTTTGGTGTTTTAGCTGCCAGGAATTTCTCTGTATAATTATTCACAACTACTAGGAATGTTTGTCATGAAGGAAAGTCTAAACATGGAAATTGTATTTTGTCCAATAGATTCCAGTAAATAGCAGTTTGACATTATAACACCGTATTCTTCAATAAGTCCAAAGTATTTCTGCAATTATAAAAGCAATTGTTACTGTCTGAAGTACAAGAAAAATAAACAAGTCACAATGCCACACATCTGAGAGTACAATTTTGTCCTCTATGTAAACCTTAAAGAATTACATTTTTTACTTGCACATCAGAAGACATCAGGGTCACCATAAACTATTCAAGACCTAATTATAACTCAGTCATGTTTAATATTACACTCTCTGCTTAATACAGTGGTTCTCAACCTGTGGGCTGGGCACCCCTAGCGGGGCACGAAGTAACAAAAAGCGGGGCACGAAGATGTGAAAAAAAGAAAACAAGAATCAAAAATATGAAAAAAACATCTGTTGAAACCAAGACAAATTAACTTAATCTACATTCTGATACTAGAACAAGCTTTTCTCTACGTTCATAATGGCTAACACGGTACAACATCCTAGTACTACGGACCAACTATTGGACATTTTGAATAATGTTAGTTGCTTTTTGTTGTTATGTAGACTCACATATCAAGTGCCAGTTGTCAAACCACTTTTACAGCCCACACATACTGCAAATTGGCAACAAACATAATTCACCTTTGCAGTTGCATTTAGAATTGTGATTTACAAGTAGTTAATTCAAAGTTTAGCTCTAATTTTATATAGTGTTTCAATTATTTTATCCACCTGTATATTTCTCTTTTAGTTTATCCCATATTTCTTCAGTCCTTTGTGTGAAGAAGGCTGAGTACATGGTTCAATAACTGAAAGAACTTTGAAGACCTCTATTATATTTCTAGATAGTTTCTCCACTCAAGTCATAAGAAGTTTAAGTTCCTTCACTTGTCAGAGCAGTACACTTTTTAGTCTGCTCATCTTCTCTGCACAGTTTCCAGAGATGCTGTCATTTACAGTATGTATTGTGGAAACGAGAACTGTATCCAGTACGTAAATGTAGTTTCAAAAGTACATTACAGGATTCCTCTAGTCTCTTTCCCATAGTTTGAAAGAAAAACTTGGCCCACCCAGTAACTTTTTAGTCCCTTGATTTATATTGATCAACCTTTAATTAATTATGTGGAATATACATATTTAAAATTAATGTTCCCCTTGTTCACATGTAGCAGTTGTAACGGACAGCATACATGATCTGGCGTCCTTGCCAGGATTGGCTCCATTCCCTTAACTGGCCGGGAGGCCAATACCAATGAGAGATCAGGTGAGTCTCCGTATCAAGATTGTATGATCCCCCAACCCTATAGACGGCAGCATCCCTGGGATTTGGTACCCATTTGAACACCCACATGGTGGTATGCTGGGAACTGTGATGTGAGAAGGGGACCTTTTTTTCAATTTCCTGGGTTATCCTGTAACTGATTATTGTGATGGCTGTCTACAGGATATCAGTATTTACTGAGGATATCTGTATTTACCTGACTTGGCAATTAACATGTTTGACAATATTGGTTTCTAAACAGCAGATCTGTACTCATTAATGGTTGGTAACAATACATTTTGTTAACTTGTGTTTTCATTATTTGTTAAACCCAGGAAATTTAGATGTGCCATTGTTTAACCTGATTGTCCTGAACCGATAATTGCAGGGACTGAAGGAGATTTAAGCTCTGGCCAGGAGAAGGCAAAAAAGGGACAGTCTACTGAGAACACTGCCAAGACACTCGGACAGAGCACAGGGGCTCGTAGGCAGTCGAGGGTACCTGGCTGGCACAACATGAGGCACAAGGATGGCAACACTTACTTCCAGGGAGGAAGAGACAGCTCCACAAGGAGACACCAGTGGTGGGTCCAGCGAGAGAGGGAAGCCGCATGAAAGGACCGAGCAAAGCTGGCAGACAAGAAGTAAGGCGTGCCTAGGTCACAGCAACACAAGGAGCCCAGGGTGGAAAAAAAAGGAACAACGAAGAGACGCCGATTTTGACAAAACTTCTGTTGGGAAACGAGTGTCCGGTGAACAGAGTGCATCCGTGGACAGTTGAACAATTAAGTGTTGGGGTAACACCGAGAACAAACTGGACTCTGCACCACTAAAGGTTGTATCATCCAATTCTTGTTTTTAATGGACTTTTAAAGTGTGGACTGTGTGCTTTCCTTTCTAAAAAAGGATACCGTTAGATTTTGATTATGTTCATTTATCTTTTTAATGTACTTATTATTGTCTGGGGTAATAGAAGTTACTGTTGCTTTTCCTGAAATTACTGTTGCGTCTTTCATTGTGTGTTTACTCACCGACCAATTTAAAGAAACCTGTGTGCTATTATTGGTAAATTTCAGGAGTTCCCAGTCTCTTAATAAAACTGGGTGGTGTAGTCGGATATTTTAACGGTGTCTAGGTTAGATTACCTGTAAGGTGACCAGACACCTGTCACAGTAGTCCAGTGGGGCAGTACTATTGTGTTAGGCCTATTGGGGTCTATGGGTACCACCAGGGGCTGCTGCTGCAGACCCACCTTTATGGAATTTCCTTATGACCTGGGACAGTTTTCAACAGGCGATGCCCTGGCATTGGAAGTATTCCCAAGTTTTCAATAAAAGGAACCGCACTGCCTTATCCAGGCGAGTCAGAGGTGAAAGAGGAGACAGGCAACACTTGTCTGGGAGGAGTAGCAGAGAAGAAAAAGACGTAGAAGAAGCAGGAGAAACATATTGTTATGCTGAGGTATTCTGTTAAATAAAAGTTTGCATTTTGAATCCGTGACTGTGTCAGTGCATTCATGTCTGGGGTTTGGGGTTGCGTGGCTCCCACTGTTGGTCACATACTTTTGATTTCAATTAACTGTATTTTACAAAAGTTAGAAAAATTGTTGATTGTCTTGATTTATTTATTTCATTATTTATTTGTTTATTTATTTATGTCTATTCTATATATGTATTAAGTGTCTCGGAATTACTCCTAGGTCCTACACTGAATTTGTCTTACCCAAGCGTAGGATATTGTGATACTCAGATTACTTGTAGCTGGAATTCCTCCTTAAACCTGGGTAATGAGGACACAAAACAAAAGTGGTTTAAAAAGTGCTTAGTTATTTTATTACAAACAAAGAGCACTGAAGTGAAATAAACAATCTTCTGATGATGAAGGATAAGGGTTCACCACAAAGATGAAAATAATAATAATGTAAAACAGAACCAAAGTAGTCTTCAGAGACTGAGTCCAATGCAAGACTGACTGATACAGAGGGAATGGCAGCTTTATAGATGGCAGGGAGAAAGAGACATGTCTTGTGAGCTACTTCCAGAAGAGAGCTCAGAAGTGGGACTGGATGGGAGGTCTTTTGGGCTATATCCAGAAGTAGAGTCTGTGCAGGAACTGGAAGTGAGGCTGGGCACGTTTTGTTTCTGAGGATCTGTAGAGGAAGAAGAAAAGGTGTTAGTGTGCACTTCCAATCCTTGATTCGAGGTAAGAACACATTTAGTAAAGCCCATTGACTGTCTTCCATGTGCACGTATGTGACACTTCGCACATGGTGAGGAGCCCCAAAAGTACTCTGGTGAAGTTAGCAGGAAGTCCTATTTAATTTCATTATTTCTTTTATTCTTTACGTTTGCTGGAGAGAAGACGTGCAATATTCACTGCAATAGCAAATTCAGTTACAGAGCTCTGAGTTTGCATAATTCATATCTGATTATGAGTGCTCCTGCAAAATGCATCAATTGATAAAAAAAGTGATATGCTATTGGTTCTGTGATCAATGCACCAAAAACAAAGAAACCCTTCTGCCAGCACCCCACAGGCTGTCACTAAAATCATGGAATATATGAAAAGAAGTCCTGATTCGTTGATTCAGCAGTAGTTGGGTGAATCAAAAAGATCATGTCAACATGTACCCAATGATTTACAAGTTACTTTTTGTGTGCCATTCCTTACTTACAATCCTCAAAATCCCCTAATGCTTGTGTTCTCTTTACTTTTGTAATTATAGTAAAATGTTAATTTCCTAATCCGGTTTTTTATTCATTTTTGCTATTCTCTGAATACTTCAGTCACTTGTATGAGAAAACCCCCTCATATAATATACTGTTCAACTCATCTTGATGTCCAGTTTTGCAAGACGTTCCCTACTATTTTTGGGATTTGAATATACGTCCTTCTTCTATGTCTGAATGTTATCTTTTGACATACTTTTGATCACACCACCTTGCTCTTTTTCCTTGTCTTTCAGTCTTTCACTTTCATTTATCCATGATTCTGGGATTATTATAATCCTAATCCAATATCCCTTCTTCTATCACTTGCACTTTGTGTGTAATTCTCAGGCATCTTCATTCTTCTCTTCACCCTCATTTACTGTAGTTCAGATGTTTGTAAATCTTTGTTTAAAATCGTTGCTTCCAAATTATTTCTTCTTGTAAAAGTAATTCATTTCTTAAGAAAGTCTTCACGGACTAAGAAGACTAAAACTCTTGTGTACATGATGTCTAATTTTATGAAGTTCTGATGGTATAGATTTTACTTTGCTGCTTGAAGATCTGAAAAACAATTGATTTGCTTTTAGCTGTAAGCTTGTTTCCAGGTTCTGTCGAAACATGAACTGCAGCTAGAAGGTCCAGTCAACAGCTGGTCTGTGTGATATGACAAATTTGGACCCCCCTTGGTGTTACTGCTTCGTCTTAACCAGGTTGCTTTGTAGAGGAATCTCAATTTCTTTTTTGCCTGATTTACATGGTAGCATCATTTGGTCCAGGATGTTATGTATTTTTTTGATTTTTGAAATAGCCTGTTGTTAGTGCAGTCTTGTTAACAGAAGGGGTGTTGTGCTTCCTTTTACCTCCATTAACTGTTTGAGCCGAAGTACTGTATGACCTGCTACAACCTGCATTTAGTTTCTTTTGTTTGTTTTTTTTGTGTGTTTGCTTGAGGTGGGTTAAAAAAAACAGCAAAGCTAATCGTTTTGATCCAGTTGTAGATATTTTACCTGGACAAATTGTAACATTCTGTGAAAAGATTTTGCTCCAATATTTACTGTGAATTGCTGAAGCTGACTCCTTTCTGTTACTCTAATGGTTTTAGATGAGCCATATGTTGTGCTCAGCTATTTAAAAACAAAGGCTATTTTTACACTGATTGCTTCCTTGAATGGCTCTCTCAGCATTTAAGACAAAATAAAATGAAGAGTAATATTTTTGCCTAGAGGATATATTTCAGAAAAATAATTTTAACAATGTGCAGGACATGGTAACAAAAAAGTCCCTACACAATTAACAACTTCAAACATATTAACATTTATTATGAATGGAAAGTTAATTAATTCTCAATTCGTAATATGCATTAAAAAAAAACCAAAAAAAAAAAAACACATGGTTTATTTATATATTAAGAAGGTAAGTCTTAAAAAAAAGACTAAAAACACCTGCAAATGGCAACAAACATTTGAGCAGCACAGGAGCAATTAACTTAGTGCTGACATAGAAAATGTGCCTGGTTTGCTAAGGGAGAGAGAAAAGTAAACTCATCTTACCTTTGTAATGTTTTCATTTTCATGTTGTGCTCCATTTGCATGAATGCCTTACTGTATATAGTCAGTCAGTCAGTCAGTCAATTTCTAAGCCGCTTAGTTCTACACACAGTTACGGGGATCTGCTGGTGCCTGTCCCTGCTAGCATAGCGCACAAGGCAGGAACAAATCCAGGACAGGGCACCAGTCCATCGCAGGGCAAACACACACCCACACACACTAGTGCCTGTTTAGAATTGCCAATTCACCTAACCTGCATGTCTTTGGATTGTGGGAGGAAGCCGGAGCACCTGAAGAAAACCCATGCAGACACGGCGAGAACATGCAAACTCCACGCAGGGAGGACCCGGGACTCAAACCCTGGTCTCCTTACTGCAAGGCAGCAGCACTACTGCTGGGGTCTTATATGATTTTTACTTAAATGGAATAGAGTTTGCAAAGTTTTCATTGGAGAGCTTGATATTATAAGGTTTAGTCTTGCATTATTCCTAAAGGAGTCAGTCATCATTCTGCAAATACAGTCGGCAGCATTTTGATTTAGATAATGACAGTTCTTGCAATGCTGTTCTAAAATTAATAAACATAATTGTTGTCATTTGACAAAGGATTTCTTTTCTCTTTTTACGTATTCTAAGGTAGTCAAGGTATATACTCTAAAGTACTCTAAAGTAGAATATTTGTGAGTTCCATCCTACCCACAAGTTTCAATATTTGTTCCTGTACAACTTCTTCAACCTTCTGTTATATACATAGATCATAACATATATGACTTGTTTCTTTATGTCGTCCATCTTTCTGTTACCTTTTCTTATGGATATTTATTATTTCAAACAGAAGATGTCACTGATGTCAAAGGAATACTTTATCGAACCTGAGGATTAGTGAAATCACCAAATAAAAGCTGTTATTCAGTCTCTCCTTTTCATACAAGCAGCTTTATAAATCTTTTTGCAGACTGACTTAAGTGGGAACTAAAGGTTAGATGATTCTAGGAATAGTCTGAAATGATTAGTATTAAAGGGACAAAGGGAGGTTAGTAAAGGTTCACTAGAATGACAAACAACAGACAGTGTCTGCCTGTGCAATATCATGCCTGTTAAATGTAATTCTTTTTTTTTTTTTTTCAAAACATAGATGTATGCTCAATCAAAATGAGTGCAGACAGGGGGCCCACCCCATCATCTTGGAAATCTAAAGCTCATATAATAAGAATAAATGAAACATTAAGAAAGAGTGGAAGAACATTGTTTTCATAATGGATTTGAAAGAGGGAGCTTTGCTGGTCACAGTGGGTCATTCCGAAAAGACTACAAAATGGGCATAACTAACCACTCTTCATAGGTAGCTCCATCATTGAAAGAATGAAGAAATTTACATTTTATTTAGCTTTTGATAATCATTTTTGACCGGTATCGGTTAGTATGTAGTAATAAGTGTGTTTTATTAATCCATTTATTCTAGTACATGATCACAAGGCAACCAGATTCTCCCTGAAAGAATATGAAGCGTCCAAACCCTGGAGAAGAGAGTGGGGTAGGGGTCATTAAGGTACTACCATTTATAAAATGCTGAATACAAACATATTTGCTCTTCTCATAAATGCAACAAGTCTAATAAAAAAAATAATAATAACAATTAGAGCCACTCATGTAAAAGGGTGTACTTTAAACAACACCTTATGATGGGAGCATATTGCTATGTTACAATGCTATCTACAATCATTTTGACGTGGTTTGTACGTTACGTTAACTCAATTGAATTAGAAAGCCCAATAGTGTTACTCAGATCATGTTTTATTTATGTTGCTGAATTATATGTGAACAGCCCTACATTTTCATAAATCGCCTCTGCTTCAGCCCTGGCCTACCTGGTACTCTTACTGTTTCAGTAACTATGTTTTTTGGAATTGATCTGCTGAGTAATATCTCAGTGCCCTCCTTGGAAAATAGAACATCTACCTTCACATGTTTGGCATGTTTAGCTTGCTGTTCTCAGAACCAAATACATCTGTTTTCAGAAATGTAAGTTTTTTTAATTCTTTCATTAAATGAGCTAAAATGTGAGGTCATATTGTCAGATAAAGCAAAGTGCTTTGATATTGCACTTGAGCAGTTCTCAGTTCATTAGCTTGGCTTCATAATTACAAAATCTCTGATTGATCAGTTTTGAACAGAATTGATATGATTGGTTATTTTAATGTATTGAAGGATGAATGCTCCAAAATATTCCTTTTAAAGCAACCTGCATACTGCTCTGTAGTTTACATTTACTTATTTGGCTGACATGTTTATCTAAAGCAACGTACAACATTTATGATACAATTGGTTCCATTTCTTTTGGTTTTGCAATTGGCACACAGGCAGGCCAAGTGTCTTGCTCATGGTCATATGGTGTAAGTAGCAGGATTTAAACCCACAGCCTCAGGGTTTAAAGCCCAAAGCCTTAACCACTACATCACACTGCCCACCAGTTGAGCTGACAAATAAGTCATGAATAAAATATGGGACAAATGAGGAGATTTGAAATATAAATTGAAAAATCAAAATTGGGCAAGAAATATGTGACTGCCCTGGAACCAGCCCTATACAGGAATACACTCCATCACAGATACTTGCTCAGTCCTTACCAAGTTAGGATCACTAATAAATGAAACATTTAAATAATTGGGATTTTTACTGAGTTTCCAGGATATTAGGAACACTCCCCCCACCTTCATGCAAATTCTTTATTCCAAAATATCATACCTCACATGACCAGACATTCTCCTATTAAATGTTTAATTTTTGTCCTTTTGTCTTATTTATGTCTTCCTTCCTTTGTTGGGCTTTGACTGTTTATATCTTCTATGACATCCAATAATTTCAATCCATCCATCCATCCATTATCCAACCCGCTATATCCCAACTACAGGGTCACGGGGGTCTGCTGGAGCCAATCCCTGCCAACACAGGACGCAAGGCAGGAAACAAACTCCGGGCAGGGTGCCAGCCCACCGCAGAATAATTTCAATGTATTATTTAATTCATTTTTTATATAATACTAACTTAATTCAAAGGCCTCTTTTGATGGTGATCAAAATAAATGAAAAAATTAATTTTGTGTTTTTTTGGTCCTTTAGGCTCCCTTCATTCTGCACTAGGTTTTTGTTGAAGATTTAATAATGTGAAAAACATTAATACATAAAATAAGAGCCTTGTAGTGCAGACTAAAATATTCATTTTGAGCAACTGAATGATTTTAATCAATGGGTGGCTGTGTTATTTCTGGCACTGTCTTGGCCAAGATTATACAATGGTAAAACTGTAACTACAGTTTACTCTTACATTAACAGGGTACTTCCTCTCACACTAAGCATTATATTTCACAGCTTTACTCTCTCTGTTTTACTTTCATATTTAGGTTTTCTCAACTTACAGTTAGCATATATACTTTTGTTATTACGTTCAAATCGCACTTCATTAGCTAAGCTCTGCACATTCCCCTCTGTCTTTATAGCCAAGCACAGCTAAATCCTTGTCTGTTAACTTGTAAACCTGGAGAATGGCAGACAACAATTAAAAAGGGACATGAACCTTTAATTCCTTCCACCCGATGCCTGCTTGTCTCACATGAGATGGGGAAGTTTATGGTCGGCACTGATTACATTCCATATTTTCGGCAATTTAAAGGATCTGTTTTTATCTTGTTTGACCAGAAAGTGTTGTGTCAGGCACTGGCTGATATTCTTCTTTGATCTTTCTTTGTATATAAATTCTTTTTCATGGGTGTCTGAATTTACTGTAATGTAGTTTAGGTCTGTCCCAGAGAAAATCGAACCTGAATGCTTGCCCTCCTGTCGACTCGCTTTATAAACACCTTTTCCTGGCTTGTGCTTACCTGTTGGGAATACAGATGTAGCTCAGCATTTCATGAAACCTATTTATGGTCAGGTTTTAAAACTGATTACCTCTCATCATGGGTAGAATTGACTTATTTTAATGCACTAATTGCTTTTCCAAAATAAAGAATACCACAGGTCCCACAGTGACTTTTAAGTATGGCAGTAAAAGAAAATCATTTTTAATATTTTTTTTTTTTTCTGATGATTAAGTATGAACACTGAGCAGTAAGGTGATACACTGCAAACTCACAATGCCTCACATTTACTCTGGATGTGGAGCCTGTGTCATTGCCTTTACCTAATTTCTTCAAAGATCAATTAGTGAGTGTGCCATAACAGTAAGTGTCTATGTATGGCCATGTCTAAAGAGTGCCACGGAATGGACTGGTCTCCCATCTTGAGTTAAGCCATGAGTCCTTCTCATTATGACTACCTTTAGATGAAAAGCAGTATGAAGTTTTAATGTTTTTGAAAATATCACTTAGTGTCTTATAGTGACTATTAAATGTATTCACTCTCCCTTGGACTTTCTCTTTCTCTCTTGCTTATGGTTTAAAATCTTAATGTGTTCAATTTGCATTGTCACTGTTCAAATAATAAAAAAACTTGACAGTGGAAAGAATATTTTTCAGATTCATTAAATTTTATTTAAATAAGTAATAGGCCAGAGTTCAGATTTACTAAGGACCAAGGCCAGATTGGTCACATATATACTAAGGGTGGTGAAACTGATAAGGCCCGTTTAACCTTTCCTCACCTCACCACCACCAGGAACACATATACTCACAAATTATGAATATCACATATATCAATAATGAATCAGATACAGGATTTAATCTAAAAAAATTAAAATTTTATATTGAATCAACATCACCTTCTTTGTTGTGTTGATTACTGCATTAAAATGATTATACAAAAACAATTAATTGGTACAACATCACATTTATTGAAAATCAACTTTCTTCTCCTAGCACAAAATAAAATCAAATACTGGAGAGGGGTCCTTCATTTTGGTTTTGCATCATTTAATGCTTCTTATCTCAAGCAGTGGCGTCATTGCCTTGTAGTTCACATCTATGATAGTGTTATTGGATTTTGCAGAGCTGGACTGCACATTTCTGCTAATGCGGCTAAAAGTGATGAAATTAGCTCTTTAGTAAGGTACTCTCATTAGTCTCAACAGAAGTATTTAAGGCTTGTTTAAAGTATTTGATCAAATCATTATTTTGGTTTATATTTTGAAAATGACAGGTCTGCTTTTCAACAATGCTGTGTCTTTTGTTTCTATCTCATTGTTATTTCTTTTTTTCATTGCAGCCTTAGGTTCTCGTTTTACATGACCATCCATGTGGGCTATTTCTTTTGCAGGTAATCTATTAGACAACTAGGTGAAAGACAACCCAGCAAAAAGGCAACTGGGCGAAAGACAACCCAGCGAAAAGGCAACTCGGTGAAAGACAACTCGGCAAAAAAACAACTTTGTGACATCCTTTACCAGTTAGGTAATAGTTAGGTTCAAAGAGATTTTTTAATTATATTTAAATGACAACGTGATTTAAAATGTTGAAAATAAATTTATATAATTGACGAACGAACATTATTCTGCAGATGGAACAAACTCTATCTTACATTATCTTCTGCAACCAAAATTGCTAATCCTTTATATAAATTGTCTTTTCGTCGAGTTATCTTTTCCCTGAATTGTCTTTTGCTGAGGTGTCTTTTCACCAAGTTGTCTGTCGTCAAGTTGTCTTTTCGCCGAGTTGTCTGTCGCCCAGCTGCCCTTGTACGCCTGCTTCCTTACCTGGCCTGGAAGCCAAAATAACAAATGGTCAGTAAGTGATGTGTAATCTTCCCCTTGTGCCAGGAGGTAAACATGGACGGAGGCTGCGGCAACAAGTATTTTAGAGCTGGTGTGCTAGGAGTTGTGGGTGGACATGTTGCCTGGGTAGACAACCTTACCAGGTTGGTTGACAGTCCATTTTCTGGTCAGGAGGCCAGAAATGCTGGACGTTTGGAAACTGCTATGAGTAGATCATTACTCCATACACTAGGTGGCAGCAGCCCTTCTGGTAGTTCCAGAGGACCTACAGAGCAGCATGTGAATTGTGGTCCCATACAGCTGCCCTGTAGGGTTCTGTAGTGAATTAACTGCTGAGCGACCAAGGTGGTGGTGCCTAACCAGAAATGCTTCCCTGAGGCAATAAGCTGAGTACTGGACAGTACTCCCAGGTTGGGAATTTAAAAAAGAGAGCCCTTCAGTTGGCTCAGTGAGTTGGATTCAGGAGCAGAGAAGGGCAACACTTGTCTAGGAGGAGTGGTAGAGTAAAGAGTAGAAGAACAAAGGAAAGAATTTGTGTCAAGAAATTGGAAACAGAGCCACTGGAAAGGTGTTTTGTTAAATAAGAACATTGACTATGAACCTGGGACTGGGTTTGGGGCTTAGTGGCACCCCCTAGAGTCCACCTGGGCTAGAGTGATTTTTACTATTTATAAGCATTCTATATATGGAGAATTCAAACATACAGCATGAAAGACGGAAAATAAATCTGGATTGTGATTACTTCTGAATTATATTTCCATAATCCTTTATCTTCCCATGGGAATTTTAGGGCACACAGTTGTCCATCCCAGATCAAAATGCAAACTTTCAGATATTTTTTCCTTTTGTTCTCTCACAACAATAACATTTTTTTATAAACGCAGTTTTTTGGAGATTAGACACTCAGACATGCAAGTTCATTGCTATATATATTGAGAGCAATGTTGAAATTGCATTGTACCCTATGCAGCAATCAAACAATGAAGGATGAGGTGAGTTCTCCATTATTGTGTTAGCAACTTGTCAAGGCTCAAACATTTTTACTTCTTAATTTAAAAATCCTCGAACCACTGGCAATACATTTTCGAAATATTGATCAGATAAAAGGGATTAGCAGAGAAGGACTGGAACAGAAAATTTCATTATATGCAGATGATATGGTACTGTATATATCGGACCCAGAAAATTCTGTGCCTGCAGTCTTAGCAGCACTCACAGAATTTCAAAAGACCTCTGGTCTCAGAATTAATCTGAATAAAAGTGTACTCTTTCCAGTGAATTCTCAAGCATATAATATTAGATTAGATACCCTACATTTTATCATTGCAGAACAGTTTAAATACCTAGGGGTAAACATCACAAGTAAACATAAAGCTCTATATCAACAAAATTTCGCTGTCTGCATGGAAAAAATTAAACAAGACTTGCATAGGTGGTCAACCCTTCATCTCACACTAGCTGGAAGAATTAACACTGTTAAGATGAATATTTTTTCTAAGCTCCTTTTTTTATTTCAAAACATCCCAATATACATTAATAAATCATTCTTTAGGCAATTAGATTCAACAATAACCTCATTTATTTGGAATTCAAAACATCCATGCATCAAAAGAGCGACCCTACAAAGACAAAAGGCAGAAGGCAGCATGGCTCTACCTAACTTCCAGTTTTATTAATGGGCAGCAAATATACAGGCGATAAGAACCTGGACACAAATATTAGAACATACACAAGTTTGGTCCACAAGAGATGTAAAATCCTGCAGTACTTCTTTGTATTCCTTGCTCTGTGCTCCAATAAACACACGTTATCGGCAATATACTAATAACCCAATTGTGCTCCACTCACTTAGAATATGGAACCAATGTAGAAAGTATTTTAAGACGGAGAAGTTTCTATCTGTGGCACCTCTGCAAGAGAACAACCTCTTTCAACCTTCGCAAACATATGCAGTTTTTAATATCTGGAAAAAATTTGGAATTAACTTGCTTAGAGATCTTTATATAGACAACGTCTTTGCATCCTATGAACAATTACATTCCAAATTTAACATTCCAGCTACACATTTCTTTCACTATCTTCAAATCAGGAACTTTGTTAAACAGAACCTTCCAGATTTTCCTCATTTTGCACCCTCATCCATGCTGGAAAAAATATTGCTCAAATATTAAGGACTTAGACTCCATCTCTACAATATATAAAATCATTTTTCAATCCTTCCCTTTCAAAGATCCAAGAGGACACTGGCAAAAAGATCTCTCAATTAATATATCAGAAAAGAAGTGGAAAGCAGCAATGCAGAGAATTCACTCGAGCTCCATATGCGCAAAGCATATAATTATACAACTCAAAATTATATATCGAGCACATCTGTCTCAACTAAAACTCTCCAAAATGTTTCGAGGGCATGATCCAACCTGAGAACGCTGCAACCTAGTCCCAGCCTCACTAGGTCACATGTTCTGGGCCTGCACCAAATTAACATTATTCTGGACAAAAATTTTTAATTACCTTTCAGACAGCCTTGGACTCACAATCCCTCCTAACCCATTAACAGCTGTGTTTGGAGTTCTTCCAGAGGGGCTTAAAGTGGAGAAAGACAAACAAATTGTGATTGCATTCACTATACTTTTGGCACGCAGACTTATTCTGATAAACTGGAAGAACCCAAACTCTCCTCTTTTAAGTCAGTGGGAAACCGGTGTTATACTATTTGAAATTGGAAAAAATCAGATACTCAGTTAGAGGATCTGTACAGAATTTTTTCAAAACATGGCAGGATCTAATCAGTAATATTTTAAAATAAGCTCATAAAGCACAGAGAATTTATTAATTTAGGTATGTTTACAAGCTTTAAATTTCACGCCGTTTGGCTTGCTCTCTCTCTCAGGGGTGGGGATCGATCTGTCCTTAACTCAATTTTATTAATTTTTTTAAAATTAATAAAGAAAAAAAAAAAAAATCGTGCAGTACACCCCAGTGATACTGGACAGTGACCAGTTAATGCAAACACCACGTGTTGCACAGACTGCAAGCCATCCTTTCCTCTTCTGTGCTTTGAGAGGTTGTGCATAATCAATTAAGTTAAGAGTTTTTCGAAATGGCACAGAAAGCAAAGTAATAAAATTAAATTTTCCATTACCTAACCTGAAATTATCCTCAGAATCACAGCATTTCTGTCCCTTGATAAAAAACTGAATCCTCACAGTAAGGATTGTGAGCGCTGAAGTCGAAAAACAACGGAAAAACTTAAACCCAATTAAAGTAAAAATAATTTCTTTATTCTTAATTCTTGGTGAGTAGAGAGAATGTGAGACTGCCTCTTTCCAACTCAGTCAACTGATTTGGATTTTGGCAGAATACCTAAAGTAAACCTGTTCTTTCTTTTATATCCTAGAAAAGAAAAAAAAACCCTAGCAGTTCATTCTGAGGTTATACATAGGTTAGGTTAAATCTTAATTTATGATATACTGGAATGTCCTAAAACATGAAACAAACAGTCATTTGCATTCCTAAGGAATACACCCTTCTAATTATACACACTTAGAATCAATTTAAACATTCTTATAGTCCATAAAGATCTTACATTCTTCACAGGGTCTTCTGATAGTATCAGAGGTCAGCCTTTCCTCATAAATGATAAAAGTTAGTCCCTTAATGCTGTGCACACAGCCCAACTCCTTTTCTGCATAAATCAGGAACAAATCATATAGCTCTCTGCAGCATGATCAACTCAAAACACAGTCCTTGATATCTGTGAGTTAAATAATAATGTTTTCTCTTCCTCAGGATAGATGAAGCAAACCCTCTGACAAACTAGTGAACAGTAATTCATGTTAGATCAGTTTTGCTAATAGGGTATATTTTCTGTTCAGATTAGCCTATCACTTATAGTATTTGTTTATACATGATACATTTTATCAACAAGTAGCTAATTTTTATTCCGACCAGGCTACACAGTGAAAACATTTGTCACTTGTGTTTACATACACTCTAGTGTTAGTATAATTAGAATAGTTACTTCATTGTGGACGAAAACATCTCTGGCCCTTTGTTGTGGGGTACAAAATCTGTACATTTTGGTTTATATTTTCATTATATTTTGCTCAAAACAACAACAGATGAACTATATTTAGGATGAATCAGAGCATATCCTCTTCCTATGTGTACCTCACTTTTAAAACAGCTGTTCCAACAAAGAAAGAAAGACATGCTGGTGCCTAAGGCTATTGATTAGTTTATAACCTGGGCATCTGGGACAGAAGTCGCTAAATTATTTTACAGCCTGGGAAAGGAAGACATGCCAATACCTCAGGCAACATCAAAAAATGTTTTGTTTGGGAAAACGAACAGTGAATTAATTCATCATAATGACAGCCAGACAATCAGAATATCTAACAATCACATCTTTTAAAAACCCCCAGTAGAATTTTATAATAAATATGCATTATATGAAGAGTGATATAGGAGGGAGGAAGAAGAAGGGACAAAGACGTCAGGAGAAGGAAACAGAGTGATGTCAGAAGAGGGCGCCGGCAATGTGTGGCCATTTCCATCTGATCATCAGAAAATCATCTCATGAACAACTACGAGTGCTGGATCACAAGCCGCCTGTGACATTCATCCTTTTCGTCTTTAACTTTTTATAAGCTTTTTCTAAAGACTATATATATCTAGACTTTACTATCAGTCCTATTTTTTATTATTCTTTATTCTACTGGTATTATTCCTATAATAAATACCATGCTGCTTTTAACTTTATATGCTTTGTCTTAATGTCTAGAGTGATTGACGTAATAAGGTAGATTTCTTTGAGCATCTTGTTCAGCCGGAGATTTGCCATTACCCCTGTGCTGCGAGGTTTATTAAGGGCTGAGGGTGAGACTTCCACCCAATAGTAGTGAACAGTACGTAAATTAAGGCATTCTTGGCTGATAAATGGCCTATAGTCAAGGATGTTGAGCCTTAATATGTTTAAATGTATTCTTGGAGATCAAACATAATATTTCGGTCTGAGATATCTTTAAAACATTGTGTGTTGTTTGTGCCGATAATAAGTAAGTCTCTTGAAGTGCTGAGAGAGTCAGGCCTGTGTTATTCCTAAGCACTTGTGTGGTTTAAAGTTCCAGAGGTTAACCAGCTGTGTGTGTGTCATTCATGGGGCACTG
Organism: Polypterus bichir lapradei; assembly: GCA_026402145.1. Classification (NCBI taxonomy): domain Eukaryota; kingdom Metazoa; phylum Chordata; class Cladistia; order Polypteriformes; family Polypteridae; genus Polypterus; species Polypterus bichir. Next base: position 22,719,309 of record JANRMT010062825.1, on the reverse strand, counting down.
TTGTGGTTAGAGTCTGTGTGTATGTAAGTCTCATGAAGTCCTAGGAGAGCAGCAAGTTGTGAATTCATAAGGCACTTGTGTGGTTTAAAGTGCTTCTGTTTAACCAGCTGTGTGTTTGTCATTTTTTTCTGTGTGTATGTGTATAGCTACATATGCATGTGTTAATCTTATGGTGCAACAGTAGATCAACCCGGTAACAAATCTGATGAGTACACTTACCCCTATTTAAAGGGTAAGTAGAGGGGAATATCACAATAATACACCCTCACACTGTGTGAACAAAAAAAAATTAAATAAAATTTGAACCTAATATAATAAAACAATTAAAACTAAAAAAAACAAAATAAGTTAAATTAATGTTCATTGAACATATAAAAATTTTATATGAAAATGTAAAACTGTGTGCTATCAGATGATTTCTCCTACTCCAGTGTAAATGCATACCTAAATGATATTCTGCCTTGACAGAAAAGGCAGCTCACAATGCACAGAACAAAGAGTATGGCTAAAAAAATTGTACCCAGCTGTGCTCCAGACTGTGAATAAAATGGCTAAAACAGGCTTTGGGCATTATCATTTCTAATTAGTTCACCAGTGGTGACTGAAATCATTAAGAGTTTAACTTGCTATTATCGTAATCGATACTGAAGGCTTGTGTTAATAATACCTTTCAGAACTGCTTTTCAGTGCAACGTGTCATGAATGTGTTAACCGGTCAGAATACGTTATTCTATGCAAACAACTCACCCGTGATTATAATCTGTGAGAGAACAAAAAAGACTGTTGACCAGCCGATTCGAAAGGAGTAGTCGAAAATGTTTTGACTTTTTCAAACTCCCTTCGCCTTTTTCAAGCACTAGTAGAATTTCCGATAAAACCAATTTTGACTATAATACGAGTGAGACAGAGTAAAATGAGGATGACGTATGTCAACCTTCTATTTCAACCAGAATTATAACTGTGGGATCAATTAAAAACTTTTTGGCTGCAGGAATTTGCCTGGTTGAAGTTGATAGCATAAAGCAGATGATGTACAGTGACTTTTGCTCTAAACTGAGAAAAGAAATAGCTGACAAAACGGAGTTCATCAGTGGAATACATCGTTTTAAAAAAGAAACTGTGAAAAAACATGGCAACAGTCAAAAGACTAAAAATAATACTGCACTCTTGCAAAGCATAGTCCTTGGGAAGCTCCATTAGCATATTGCACATGTGGAAAAACAGGAGGCAAAAAATTACAAGAACTAAAAGTGAAATCTAATGATGCCTATATGATAGCATGTGAAGAAGTGCTGTTCACCATATTTACCTCCCATATCCTTCTGATGAAAAAGAATGGATTGGATGCCTCAAAGAAGTATGATAATGACACATCTTGGCCAAGTTCGAGTGCATTGCAGACAAAGTCGAAGGACAAACACTGAGATATGCATTGAAGTGTGATGATATCTCTTTTATAACTGACTGTGGTACAGATGTGTCTGGCAGAGATAATGTAGGCACATTTGTGGAGGTTCACCAGTAAACTATCTTGTTGGATGGGTATGAACATTGCCAGGCAACACTAGCAGATAGAGCCAGTGTAAACATGGGTGCCACAAATGGAGTACTTTTAAGAGGAGAGACAGAAAAACATGTACTTCCTTTCCACTGTTTACCACACAGACTGGAACTGATCATGTTAAACATTCAGAAATCCCTTCCAGGGATTGAATAAGTCAATGGCATGCTATGGCTGATACGGAAAACATGCCACTGTAGCCCCAAAAGGGAATGTGAGCTATTAAGAAACTATGGAATTACACTGTTATACAGTAATCCCTCCTCCATCGCGGGGGTTGCGTTCCAGACCCCCCCGCGATAGGTGAAAATCCGCGAAGTAGAAACCATATGTTTGTATGGTTATTTTTATATATTTTAAGCCCTTATAAACTCTCCCACACTGTTAACATTATTAGAGCCCTCTAGACATGAAATAACACCCTTTAGTCAAAAGTTTAAACTGTGCTCCATGACAAGACAGAGATGACAGTTCTTTCTCACAATTAAAAGAATGCAAATATATCTTTTCTTCAAATGAGTCTTTGCATCAGGAGCAGAGAATTTAAGAGAGAGAGCGCGCGCTCGCAAAGAAAAGCAAACAATCAAAAAATCAATACGTGTGCTTTTAAGTAAAGCGGCATTTTTCAGAGGAGCGTCAGTATCTTCTAAGCAAACAGCCTCTGTTGAAACAGCCCCTCTGCTCAAATCTCCTCCGTCAGGCGCAGAGAACGTCAGAGAGAGAGCGCGAGATTAAAGCAAACAATCAAAAAATCAATACGTGTGCTTTTGTGCTTTTAAATATGCCGAGCACCGCAATAAAGCGGCATTTTTTAGAGGAGCGTCAGTATCTTTTAAGCAAACAGCTTCTGTGCAAACAGCACCTCTGCTCACACTCCCTCCGTCAGGCGCAGAGAATGTCAGAGAGGGTGAGATAGAGGCAGAGACAAGCAAACAAACACCGCGCGGGAGGCATATCTTATAGCATTGAGGAGTTTTAGTTAATATGTAATACATGCTCTGATTGGGTAGCTTCTAAGCCATCTGCCAATAGCGTCCCTTGTATGAAATCAACTGGGCAAACAAACTGAGGAAGCATGTACCATAAATTAAAAGACCCATTGTCCGCAGAAATCCGCGAACCAGCGAAAAATCCGTGATATATATTTAGATATGCTTACATTTAAAATCCGCGATAGAGCGAAGCCGCGAAAGTCGAAGCGCGATATAGCGAGGGATTACTGTATACTAACATCTTCTGCAGTGAAGACCCAGTGTTTGTTTGCCTCCCATTTACCAGGCTCTTTCTATTTTTCTGTATTCAGATCACACGGTCAGTATACATCTATGAATCACCATATGGAACACCAGGCAACAAGTTAAAAAAATCTCTGATATTAAAGAAAGAGCAAAGCACATTGCATAGCAAATGGAGAGCTTACCTTTAGCAGCATTCTGTCACAATGGAAATCCTGAAAATAAGCATTACATTTCAGACTTATTCTTTGATTTTGCCTCAAGCTGTAGTAACTATTGACAGTTGTGTACTTACAATCATGGGCATGTCAGTTAGACCATGAAAGAATGGAAAGTTGCAAGGGTTCTGCAGCACACTGGGCTAGAATCACTTGCTCAGCATAAAAGTGTGGTGCCCCAGTATAACACAGACTACTTACAGACTACTTACTCCAACAGACCAAAAACTAAAACTCAGGGAATGTCAGTGAATAGTAGCGATACAGGCATTATCTTTCAGAGCATCTAAATCAAAGGCGCAACCAACTCACCAACTTTAGAGATCACCTTCAATTGCATGTTGAGAGAACAGTGAAATTTACAGTCAAGGAACTGGAAAGCCGATTTGAAAATATGAGGGGTAATACACAGCAGAGATCGACTGTTGCTTTTCAGTCATCTGTCATGATTCATGACCAAATGATTTAATAACGTTTGGAAAAAATGACATTCACACTTTAACTGATATCAAGAAATCTTGTTTTAATGAATACATGTGGTACTGAGGCTACACTCAAAATTCTGATTAAAGGCCAATTCCCAGTCAAGTCATATACCAGTTTGTAGGAAGTCTTACTGACAAAAGATCCTTGTTGCACACATTTCCACAATATTCTACATCTTGTTGAGATAAGGCATGTTCTGCCTATTTCGGCAGCTCAGTGTGAACAGAACAGAACAAAATTAAGTGTGAAATTTGCTCAATGTCTTAACTATGGAGGAATTAGTCAAGATCAGGACAAAATGTCCTTTACTTGAGCAGTTTGATTCTCAACTCTGGGTCAAATGCTGGCTCCCTTCAAAAAAGTGGTAAAGAAGACGAAATTACACTGGAAGGCCATCTGACACTAATATTCTGATGGTCAGTGACAAAGACTCAGAGCAAGTGAGTCAGAGCAAGGAAGAGTAAAATGCACTCTTCCAAATAACTGTACATAGTTTGAAAGTTATAATGACGTTCAGTTTCCCAAATCATCAAGATGGACACAAAAGCATAACGGAAGGGTGCACCGTACAGAAAGAAAACAATTAGGAAAGAATTAGGTACACGTGCAGTTATGGTCATAAGTTTATGTACCTTAGGCAGAATTTGTGAAATATTGGCCATTGTTTGGAAAATTTAAGCAATCATGCAGAAAGCTTTTCTTTTAATTGAGGAGTGTGATCAGAGAAAACATACATAATTGTGTGAGCCCTTTTTAAATCACAATGATAACTAAAATCACCCAAATGGGCCCGATCAAAAGTTTACGTACCCTTGAATGTTAGAGTTGATAATAAACACTAAAGTTGACACAGACAGGTTCAAATTAAGGGTTATGAAAGGAGAGTGTCCACACCTGTAACCACTTTGATTGTAATCAGTGTCTTTGTATAAATAGTTAATTAAAATTCATGCAGAGCTGCGCTGACTTTTCTGGATACCAAGCCTTAGGGAAAGCAAAAGAACTGCCAAAAGTCCTGTGAGAAAAGGTTGTTGATTTATATAAATCAGTAAAAGGATAAAGAAAGATGTCCAGAGATCTGAAAATGCCTGTCAGTAGTGTTCAAACTCTAATAAAAATGTGGAAACTTAGGGGCTGCGGTGGGTTGGCACCCTGCCCGGGATTGGTTCCTGCTTTGTGCCCTGTGTTGGCTGGGATTGGTTCCAGCAGACCCCCGTTACCCTGTGTTCGGATTCAGCGGGTTGGATAATGGATGGATGGATGGAAACATAGGGGTTCTGTTGTTACCAAGCCACCGCCAGGAAGGCCAACCAAGATTTCAGCCACAAATGCCAATATATCATTTGTTGAGATGCCAAGAAAAACCAACAAGGCACTTCAGCTGAAATACAGGCTTCTCTGCAAACAAGTGGAGTTGCTGTTTCAAGATGCCCAAACAGGAGGTATTGAACAAAAAGGTGCTGCACAGCTGAGTTGCAAGAAAAAAGCTTTTACTGTGCCAATGCCACATAACAGCCTGCTTACAATATGTATAGCAGAATCTAAAAAAGCCTCAAAACTTCTTGAACAAAGCCTTTTGGAGTGACAACCATAAATGCAAGGCCCATGACAAAAAGCATACCATTCCTACCTTGAAGCATGCAGGAGGATTTCTGATGTTCTGGGTAGGTGTGAGCTACAGTGCACGGGAAGCTTAGTGAAAATTGATGGCAAGATGAATGCAGCATGTTACCAGAAAATATTGGGGGGCAACTTGCATTAATTACTCTCGAAGCTGCACATGGGGCCCACTTAGATCTTCCATCATGACCATGATCCATAACAGAAGGCTAAGTCTACCCTTCAGTGGCTACAGCAAAAAAAGTGAAGGTGCTGGAGTGGCCATTACAGCTTCCTGACCTCAATATTATTGAGCCACTTGGGGGAGATCTGAAACTTTCAATTCATGAAAGACCCCCCAAGAATTTACAGGACATGTAGGCTTTTTGCCAAGAAGAATACGCAGCTCCATCACTTGAGAAAATCATCCACAGCTATCACAAAAGACCACATGCCATCATTGATGCTAAAGTGGGCAATACACAGGAGTAAGAACTAAGGGTATGCAAACTTCTGAACAGGGACCATCTCATTATTTGCCTTATCACTATGCTTTGTTTAATGGTTGTGCTATTCTGTGATGCCTTATAGTTTAATTTGGATTCCAATAAAAGTAAATGAAATGTGTTTTGCCTGATCTGTCTGTTTAAAGTATGGTACACATCCTACAAATTATGCCAGGGTATGTAATCTTTTCAGCACAACATGGAGGTTAGAAAGGAAAGTGACTGAAAGATTCATATTTTACACATTTTATTATTTGACACCTAAATCAAAGTAATTGTTTCCTATTTTTTAGATGAATTTTTATCTGTAGCCCTACCCAATAAATGTGACAAGGTCAAAAACAAAATTTAGACTGTGAAAAATGCAAACTGGAAAACACTAACCAAAAGGTAAAGTCAAAGAAAGCACACAAGTCAAAAACCTGGAACCAAAATAAAAGATAATCATACAAGTATCTTTTAGAATCTGTCCAGAAACTTGAATATTGAGGCTACTACTATGGAATAGGAGCAAATGATAATGTCCAGTGGTCACATAGTAGCAACTGGATATCACAGTTAACAGCAAAAACCCCAAGTTTATGTAGAAAAACTTGCAATGGCAGTGGCCACGGTCCAACATACAAAAGGGCACTGGTGATATCACAAAAACAATGATTAAGCAATATCAACAAACGATTAAGGCGAATAGCAGAAGAAAAGTCAGATGGTTCCAAAACTATGATTAACAGCACTGTGCTGTGTGTAGGAGAAAAAAATAATAAAAGTGTGTGTTATGGACATTGAGGGTCTGCGTCACTGTCTGTAGCTTGGGCTGATTGTCCACAAGGTCTGCAGGGAAAGAAAGGGAGGAAATGTTAGCTGACAGCGCCAACCCCTGGTCTGGCGGATAATTACAATTATTCAAGCCCATTGAGCTGTTTCCCATGTACACGAGTGAATTTTAAATATAATGTAATTTTACATTCATAATAAACATGGCATGTAATCATCATTAATATAGTGGATGCACTTGGTCGCATTCTCCATATAGCCGTTTTTTAAATTAAAAATAGAAATTATTTATATATCAAATCAGATTGTGCCTCACAATTTCTGTGATATCAAAGCATGCTCTGATTTATAGAGCAACTGATTGTTCAGTCCACATTTGTCTTCCACTTTTCTACAGGAAAAAAGCAAGTTAAAAAGCAATCAATAATGTCACTACATGTTGCAGGATTTTAAAGCTGATGAAAAATATGTCTATGATAATGTACATAGAAGATTTAATCAATGTGGAAGCTTTATGTGAGTACCCTGTGGTGGATCTATCAGCATGTAAAAAGATTTTGCACAGTAACAGCAGCAAGCCTTTACCATCTGACCTTTACTAAAAAAAGAAAAGAAAAATGCATTTAAAAGAAAATAGGCCCTGGTGGATCTTTTGAGTTGATCTGAGAATGTAACAATTTTATTGATCTTCTATGGACTTTGATAAATTGTTTTTACTTTAAAAGGTTGTAACAGAAGCTGTGCCTCAATTGCTCACTCCAGTGTTGAACTGGTATCTGTACATTCATTTCTCTGACAGCACTTAGTTTCATTCTCAAGCATAACACGTAAAAAATACCCAATTACAGTGACAAAAGATACTGCAAACTCAGTTACAAAAGCGTTTTGAAGAAGGACAAAAAGAGAAAATACCATGAAAGCAGGTTGAATCTTTTAAATCATTGTGAATCTTATGCAATGCTTACAACATTTATGGATCTGCAGATGTCATTGATTCTCCTTTTTTTAAACAAAATGACACTGTATTGTATATAATAAAGACAAACTATTAGTGTAGCTCTATTTATATCACACGAAGAAGCAAACCTAAGTGAAAATCAGTCTAAGAATGAAATGCTGCAGTACAGCCCAGATACAGCTCTATTTCCACATGGCTATCATGACACAACACATGTTGTCAGACATACATACCAGGTACAATCATCTCATCATTTTACTGTGCATATTGCCATTCACAAGGATTTTGATGAGGATGGACAGGATTAGAAATGAGTACATTAGAGGGTCAGCTCAAGTTGAACGGTTTGGAGACAAAGTCAGAGAGGCAAGATTGCATTGTGCAGAGCAGAGATGCTGAGTATATTGGGAGAAGGATGCTAAGGATAGAGCTGCCAGGTAACAGGAAAAGAGGAAGGTGTAAGAGAAGGTTTACGGATGTGGTGAGAGAGGACATGAAGGTGATGGGTGTGACAGAACAAGATACAGAGGACAGGAAGATATGGAAAAAGATGATCCATTGTGGTGACCCCTAACGGGAGCAGCTGAAAGAAGAAGAAGAAGATATTGCCATTCACAGGGTATACATTATCAAGGTGATTTACAACAACAACAACATTTATTTATATAGTACATTTTCATACAACAGTGTAGCTCAAAACAAGTTACAAGAAGAGAAAACAATTAAGATTACCAGTAGGCAATATATATTAAAGGATAAATAACAACAAAACAAGGTAAGGTCAGAAGTATTGGCCAGGAGGACAGAAAAAACAAATAACAACAACAAAAACTCCAGTTAGGCTGGAAAACAAAAAAACAAAAAAAAAAAATCTCCATTGATTCCAAGGCCAAAAGTCTGGCCAGCACCCAGTGGGCAGTCTACCTAACACAAATGATCCTGAATAAAACCTCTTAATTTTCATGCTTCACATGATAGGATGTGATGAAGATGATTTCATTGACACCTTCATTCCAACATTTCAGGGGGCTGCAGGGTGCCTTGATCAGGTGGTGGCAGTGGCACAGATCGCCACCACAGAAGAACCAGAAAGAAACAGTGGAGAACAGTGGTAATTAGTACAAATAGCAGATCCCTGAAGAATATAATAATTCTATGTCCATATGGTTTAATAAGAAAACAGCTGAAAAAAAGCTATGAAAACACCAAATTAAAATAACGAGTTTTCAGCAGTTTTTTTTAAAAGTTCCACAGTATTAGCCTGACTAATTTCTATAGGTAAAGAATTCCAGATTTTAGGTGCATGACAGAAAAAGGCTGCCTTGCCACTTCTTTTAAGTTTGGCTCTTGGAATTAAAAGCAGACCTCCAATAGAAGATCTAAGGTTACGACTTGGAGTCTAAGGTGACAGGCATTCTGAATATAGGATGGGGCAAAATTACTTAAGGGCTTTATAAACCATTGATACTATTTTAAAGTCAGTTTTGAAAGACACAGGTATCCAATGTATCAATGCTGAAACTGGTTAGATGTGCTCAGATTTTCTTTTTCTAGTTAAGATTCTGGCTGCTGCGTTCTGCACTAATTGTAAATGATTGATGTCTTTCTTAGGTAGTCCTGTTAGCAGCGTATTACAGTAATGTAGTCGACTAAAAACATTGGATCAGACAGCCAAGAGCATCAGGGTCATCAGGCACTATGGATAAATAAAGCTGTGTGTCATTGCATAGCTATGGTAGCTCAAACAAGGGTAGTATTCAATGAAACAAGATGAAATACAAGGGGATTCAATACAGAATAAATGAAAAGTTAAAAAACTAAGAAGAGCATACCCAAGTAAACCTGAATGGAGAATAAATCGGATAAATAGAATGAGAATAAAGTATCCATACAGCAGATTTGTCTGTCTATCTTTCTGTAATGAGGATTGAAAATTATGCATAAGAATGCATAAAAATTAACTGAGTTAAGGACTGCACAAAATGCATTTATCTTCTGAAACTTGCTTTGCTAATGTTCATTTGCTGTCATTCCATGTTGTTTCCATGTATTTGTAACATCTAGGATTTTGTGATTATTGTCTGTACAAACTCTTTAACTCTTTTAGGGCTGATGTTGACTTTTGTCAAAAGGAGGAGTTGACGATGGTAATCAACTGTAAACTGTGCCAAAACAAACTGTTATGTTTTAGTTGGACTCTCGTTGCTAGAAGGAAAGTTAGCTTCATTTGTTTGACCGAGTTTCTCTGCGCACGTGTGAGTAGTAAGGTGCGAACAAGAGCAAAAATGGCACCGACATAATGGAGAGAGATCAAAGCGAATGCGTAAAGCAAAATACTCCATGGACGAAGTTTTGCCTATTATCTCCGAACTGGACTATGACTTGTCGGACTCCGATTTTGATACAAGTGATCAAAAACAATTGTGAGGTTCCAGCTTTAGCTAACTGGTCCCCAGCTAATCGAGTAGCTGACACGCCTACGGCAATGTTTGCCAGGAGGACTGCCACTTAACAGTGGTAAGAGGTAGGAACCAGATTGCAATGCACTGCGACCGTAACGCGAAGACAGCCTGGCAGCATGTCTGCCGCACATTTTTGGCAAACTGGCAGCCGCAGCACACAGCAACGGATGTTTTATGTTAATTTCTATGTGAAACCATTGCTTTTCAGAAACTGTTTTTTGGAAAAAATATTCAGCCCTCAAAGAGTTAAACAACAGGTTTGAACATGTTGATTAAAAGAACGAAGCAGCCTTCTGACAGGAAGCATATATAGTAAGTGAAAAGTGCCAAAAGAGGCAAAGGCATTGCAAGTCCAGAGTTTTTAGGAATTAATGTTTTATTGATAAGAACTGCTGTGTTTTCTTGGATAAGATTTATGGTTCTACAAGCTAATTCACTATAAATCCCCTCTCATGAAGGGTGCAAGACTGCGTAGACATGTTTCTAATGTGCTGCTTCTGAACGCAAAAGTAACACACTCATGCTAGGTACGGTGTCCTCTTGAGCCATTTGTGACGTGGTTTCGAAGGTACTGGGTCTGAATGCAAAAGTGCACTTTAATATTATTCTATATATGACATCAGGAGTGTGGATTTAAGTGTCTGAGTTCCTTATTTGGAGACAAGTATTTATGAGCTCCAGGAGTACTTATCTATAGACTTTAGATACATGAGCTCTTCCCACAGGAATAAAAGGACAGGTGGAATTCATGAGTTTAAAGTCAGACAAAGAGCTGACAAAACAGAGATGAGATGACCAGAGAGAACTGAGAAGTTAAAGCAAGACTTTCTGTTACTACAAATTAAACTAGAAATTGAAAATCTAAAACCATAGGGTTGTATTGTATTAAATGTCACACTCTATTTTGCTTTTGTTTAAGGCAGTATCTATTTGATGATAATATTTAAAGATTAAAATGTATTAAGCATGTTTTCCTGTTTGTGCATTTTTTCCATTCTGTTGCTGGGAGAGCTGAGAAACCAAGTTTTTTCTCAGCTAATTCATTCAGGGCTAACACAAAGAGATCACTCCCTAAATGAAAGAAGAACTACCATTAAGTGTCAACAAGTTGGTGATTCACAATTTTGCTTTCATCGCTGATTTAACATAAAAAGATGATGAAAAGCTGAGAAGAAACAGTATTCAAGATTTTTTGATTGGATGAAGGGTAAACAGTTGTGTTGTGAAGTACAATTAATTAAATTTTTTGCTCATTCATTAATATGTTTCTGTGCTTTGGAAACATTCCGTTTGGAGTTTTGGAAAGAAAGGAATTCAATTTGTAGCTGTCGCAAAATATGTGTGTATATATGTAAATTTGATAGTTGAGTTTGTAGATAATATTTTCTTTTCTATTTGCAATTTTATTTATTTTTGATCTCAATGTATTTGTACATAAGTTTACAAAGTTGGTCTGAACGGAAAGGTGCTGTGGTCACATGATAAGGTTTATTGGTGGAGCAGAAATGCACATAGTGACACACTTAATGGACGCTGAGCCGAAAAAAGGTGTTTGTTTTAACAAGATAGACATGAGTGCGGTATCAGAGAGACTGTAATAAAGACTCCTGAATTTCAGGTCAGAATGCGCACACTTTATGTTTTAATTTTGTTATCCCTAAACCTGTGTAACTCCGTTTATTGTTTAATTTACTAGTTTTATTTTATTTTAGTGTTTCATGGTGTTTGAGGGCTATAAAAACTCAAAGAGAGAGAGAGCAAATAAATACTCTTCAAACATCAGTCGGAGTGTGGTCACATCTGTACCAGGAGGAAACTTTCAGGAGCAGCTACACAATTCTTGTGTTTATTTCTTGTTATATTGTGTTTCTTTGGATCCTTGTAATTTAATTTGAATCACTTCTGACACCATTTCTGTTTTCACAGCGTATTACATTTTGATATCCCTTTGGTAAGAAGCTGCCACCATCATCAGGGGTGGAGTCAAGTTGTTTGTGGCCCTGATGCTAAGAACATGACAGGTTAAAAGGTCATCCTCATGTGCAGTTCACTATCCAAGTTTGCAGCCCAAAAATCCCTTTTACACTTCCTCTTTTGCTTATTGCTACTTTGATCTTTGGGTATTTGACCATGCGCTCTCCATTTTTAACTTTAATTTTTATCTTACAATTTGCCTTTGTTATTATGCGTTCTTGATCTCTTGGTTTTGACTCTTGCTTTTTTTATGACTTGCCCCACTCTCCTGATCTGTCTCACTCTTCACTTGCTGTCTTGTATTACAAAACAAGTGTTTGTATGCTTTTAAGACAATAAAATCTGTGTTTACTATCGGAATAAATATAAAATCATAACATAGTAATTTTGTTTTCATTACCATACTGTAGATGAGGTGTTAATCACATTATAAATAACTAATCACCTTCCATTTTTACTCATAATTTTACTCTAATTATATATTTATTATATATAATTCACAATATCACAAAAGATGTTCATCCCTAGAGATTTAATTATAAAGAAAGGCATTTGATGACATTCTCTGAGGAACTGAATGAGATTCTTTTTTCATAAAATAGGTTTTTGTAGCAATTAAAAATCCAACTGACACTAAACAATTAAACATCAAAGGAGCCAAAGTTCACACTTATTTTTAACTGTGGCTATTAACATGAAGGCATGAGTTAGAATAGGAGTTAGAAAAGAATGGAAAAAAAACACAATATGTTTCCTAAGACTTTGATCTACATGATTTTTGTACTGTGCTACTTTTGATTTTCTGTTTTTACTCCAAATTCCAGTCTCTATGCTTTTTTGTGTATTACTGGATTTCTTTAACAGAACGGAAAAGTGAATATCTTTATATATAATACGCTACCATGGCTGTTTGTTTGTCTGTCCAGGATTTTAAATCACCTGCAGCTCACCAGCCATTTGAATGGTTATACTATTGGCCTGAAAATTGGTACACATAAGCTACATGACGTCTGCTATCCGCTTTTGAGGTGATGATTGACCTCCAAAGCTTCCCATAATTGTAAAGTATCAACTTCACCTGTCATAATTAAATACATGAAGAAGTGTCTTAATTTGTCAGGCATCATTACAGAAGTGGCATCAGACATCATTTCAAACATATACTTGTCCGATTTACATACCCAGCTGCTCGTGCTGCTTCCTGAAAGGTACTGTATGTAATTCCATCTATCATTTGAACATCTTTATATGATATTGCTCCTATCGATTCACGTAACAACAATTTTAAATGAAACCGTTCGATATCTTTTGGTGCTACAATATTTAATCAAGCAACACTTTTGCAATTAATTTTTCTTGGATGCCACACTCTTTTCTGTTTCTGTCATGTGTAATGTTGAGGAATTTGTGCATATGTACAGGTATATGCTTTTGTTCTGAAGTTCTGAATAAGCCAATAATTTTGTATTTCTCTTTTTTGGCACCTCTAAAGCTTCTGTTTCTTTGCTCTTTTTAAATTGAATCATATTCTGACCTGGTAAATGAATCTGTAGTAATTCAACAGAATGACTTCAGCAGTGCACTGGCAATTCCATTAAATACTACATGCTTTCCATTGAACATGTTGTGATTTGACCAAACACTGTTTCTAGTTCTTTCAATAAAAATACGACTTTCTGATAAAATCTACTTATGAAACTGGGAATATCTAGAGTCGATGTAGCCTGTGGCATTGTTCTCAAGAATCTGTGGATTTCTGGCCAATTGCGGATTGCACGTCATTATAATAAATAAATCTGACTCACTGATAATTCGGGATATTGCCATTGCATCATGATATAACTGTTGTAATGCTCTTGGACTACCTTGATATGATGATGGTAATATTACTGCTTTACCTATTTTGAATTTGTCTGAACTATTGATATTTGAATTTTGAACATGATCAATGAGACCTTGCATATGTCCTGTTAATTCAATTTAATAAAGAAGAGATGACTAGCTTCAACTTTTAGATATGCATTAATAATGTAATGTTGCGATAGACATTGAGATGACAGAAGTGAGTTAAATAAATTGGAAAGTATCGCTAATTTTGACCCGAAATATTGTGTAGATGATATTCATTTTTCAGAATGTATTTGTTTCATATTGTATGACCATCCTGTTTCACCATTTAGGAAAAGCAAAGGAAAGAGTAAAGCATCAGAATGTTGTGATTTATTTGACAGAAATGACGAATAGAGCTTTGCTTTTGGATATACACAAATATGTACTCTGTCTTTGATATCTCTGTCTTTAAAAATTATTATCGCTGACAATTCGTCACATGTTGGTTTATCTCCAACGCTTTTGGTTCTCTTTTCAATGTGCTTCTCTTTCTTCTTCGCTTGGTCATGGACGTGTCATCTTTAACTTAGAAATTCTTTTAGAGCTGCTCTTTCTTCTTCGTTTAGTCGTTTTTGAAGTTCTATCCAACAACTGAGGGGTTAGATGACTGTGATCTTGTTTGAAAATGTCTGTAAGTAGGGTGTGACTTGCAAAGTCACCGTCTCGCTGGACTTTCTTCCAAAGGATGTCAGTATGACGTGACTTGACCATGTCGCGGGAGGTGAAAGTGTCTCTCTTCAAATCTGCAGGGTTCGTACGGGTACTGTAAATCCTGGAAAATGCTTGATTTTTAATATAGTGTTTTCAAGGTTAGAAAAGTGCTTGGATTTTGGACAAAATGCTTGAACCTGCTTGAATTTGAAATTGCATTGCTTTCATAATAATTCGTTATCTTACGGAGTAGTTTTCCTTTTAGCTAAAAATGCATTTTGCACATAACGAAAATAACTCTGCTCGAGTGGCTGTAGTGGTGTAATCTTCCAGTGGATGCGCGCCCTCTGCTAGAGCAGAGTGGGAGGTGAAAACATGCCGGGAGGTTGCCGTTTCAATGCTCGTTGGCTGGAGGACGAAAAATACAAATTATGGCCAAAACGTGGACCAAATCCTCGATTAGCCACTTGCAAAATATGCAAAAAGGACGTGCAGCTCTTCACCATGGGAGAGGCCGCGCTTTCAAGCCATATGAAAGGTAAGTTTTAAGTTAAGGAATTTTTGATTAGGCCAATTAGCTAATTGATTTTCACGGTCATGGTACATTAAGTTTACATTTCAGTTTGTGTGCTTACTGATTGAATTCTGCAGTCGCGTGAATTCTTTCATCAAAAAACAAAGTGCTAATACGATGTAAACGATATTTATTTTTCCATTTCTACCGCCAGATTCAGTGTTTAACGGCAGTTTCGCAAGTGCATAGTGAGCTCGCGCTAGACTTTTTTTTTTTTTTAAGTTATACTGTACGTTTCAGTAATGGGGAACGTCTATTGTTCACTTATATGATTTAATCCCAATTTGAATAACCGTTTTGGTTTTGATGTTACTTAAAAATAACCAATGTGATGAATGTCAAAATATGATGTGGCGTTTAAACGGCATTAACCAGCTAAATTCTTATTAAATAACATTAACAAAGATTAAGACATACTGTAACAAATGCATTGCTCATGGTTGGTTCAAATGAAACCTTACTGTAGTGTTAATATAATCTTTACTATATCAAGAGCAATAATCAACAAAAAATATTTTCTCATAATACTGCAGCCCTGCTCTCTAATTAATTATCTCATTCTTTTTCTTTTTTTTCACTTATATACATTATTATACAACTTATTTATATTATGTATCATTATATTAAGTCTTCTTATTTTTTTATTGTTGTTATTTAGGGAAAAAGCATCAAGATCTGATGAGAAGACTCCTATATCCAGGTCCTGGATTGGGGGATTTTTTTCAGCAGACAAGCAATGTGTCAAGCAGCACAGCTACATCTACACCATTAAGCAGCAGTGCAGAGGAAGCTGCCAGTGGAGTAGCAAAGGAAATTGCGCCTCTACCATCCCCAGATTCATGTAATCCACAGCAGTCAACCAGCAACTCCCAAGGCACCATAAAAACATTTGTTAGCTCTAATCCAACACTTAAAGCAGAAATATGCTGGGCAACAAAAGTTGTAACAAGCCACTATTCTTACAAATCATGTGAGCATGTAGGGGATCTTTTCCAAACCATGTTTCCTGACAGTAACGTAGCAAAGCAGTTTAAATGTGGGGAGAATAAAGTGGCATACCTCACTGTGTTTGGGATAGCTCCTCATTTCTCTTCTCTGATGAAGACCAAAGCCATAAAATAGTCTGGTTATGTTCTTCTATTTGATGAAAGTTTAAATCGGGAAATGAAGAAAAGCCAGCTAGATGTTCACTTGAGATTCTGGAATGATAATCAAGTAACCTCAAGGTATCTGACATCTTTTTTCATGGGTCATCACACTGCAGAACAGATATATGAGAAGCTTGAGACTGTGTGTTCAGATATAGGCTTCCACAACCTGATTCAGCTGTCGATGGATGGCCCAAACATGAACTGGAAGCTCTTCTCCATGGCCCAGCAAAACATAGAACAACAAACAGGCAAGAAAATGCTTAATGTTGGAAGCTGTGGTTTGCATATACTAAACAATTCCTTCAGAGCAGGGTGTGCATCCACAGACTGGGAACTGGGAAATGCTCTTTCAAACCTTAAATGGCTATTCAAGGATGTACCAGCACGTAGAGAGGACTATACAGCAGTCACTGGTTCCACATCCTTCCCTCTTGACTTCTGTAGTCATCGATGGCTGGAAAACGTAGAGGTGGCTGAGCGTGCCCTACAGATTTTGCCTTCTCTGAAAATATACATATAAGGCTGCAAAAGCGAAAACTATAACAGAACCATTTTCTAAATCTTTCAAGACCGCTTAGATGATTGTTCAAGATGACCTCTTCCAGGCAAAGCTCAACTTCTTTCTAATGGTGGATCTGGAAATCACACCATTTTTGAAGTTATACCAGACAGACAAACCCATGCTGCCATTTATGAGTGGGGATCTCACCAACATGCTTAGGAGTCTCTTGGAGAAGTTTATCAAGCCCAGTGTCATGAAGAATGCAACAACTACATTAAAGCTTCTACAAGTTGACTATGCTGATCCAGTCAACCACATGGATGTTACCAAACTGAGAGTGGGATTTGTCACAGAGCGAGCCCTGGAGGAGCACAAGAAGAAGAACTCGGATGCCAAGAGGCTGAGGCTGGAGTTTAGGCAGAACTGCAAACTATTTTTGCTGAAGATGGTCTCCATGCTTTTTGAAAAGGCTCCACTCAAATATCCTCTTTTGAGAAGCCTTTCTGTTCTCGATTCAAGGGTGTTCCTCAAGAGCAAAGAGGTGAGCACCCGAAAACTCACCACTGTTCTGTGGCTCTTCGTGGAAACTGGGCGCATTGAAGAGAAATGCTGTGATGAGATTCTGAGGGAGTTTGGTCACTTCTATGACCACAGCCTGATGACAGCATCAGATTCTTTTAGAAACTTCAACCCAGAAAGTGGAAGTTTGGATGCATTCTACCATGAACATTTATCCAACAATGCAGAGTGTCGCCATCTATGGGAGGTAGTGAAACTTCTCCTGATCCTTTCACATGGCCAAGCCTCTGTTGAAAGAGGGTTTTCTGTCAACAAGGAGGTAATGGTGGAGAACCTCAAGGAGCATTCATTAATCTCCCAGCGGGTTATTCATGACCATGTGCGGAGTGTTGGAGGGCTTCTTAACATAGCCTACACAAAGGAGCTACTCCTCTCTGCCGCTGCTGCCAGACAGAAATACCACATGTATCTTGATGACCAAAGACGTCTAAAGCAAGATGAACAGAAGGCACAGAAGAGGAAAGGACTAATGGAAAATATAACATAAATAAAATCCAAAAAGAAGAGACTAGAGGAGGATATGAGGGTCCTCCTGAAGTCCGCTGATGACAATGCAGAAAAAGCTGAATCACAAGGAAAACTGAGCTTCATCTCAAAGTCCAATGGCCTTCGAAGAGCAGCAAAGGAAAAGAAAAGAAGTCTGGAGACTTTGGAGAAACAGCTAGCTGAAAAACTAAAGGAACTGAAGGACACTCCTTAACAGGCCCTACCCTGTTCGGCCTACTCCTGGATAAGCTAGTTATTATTTTTGCACTATATTTTGTTCAGTGCAGTTTCATTTTTGCACTATTTTCATTGCAGTTTTTTGCACTTGTGTTGTTAATTGCAGATTTTTTCCTAAACTCAACAGTCTAAAGGGCACTTCCTTGCCAATGATTGTGTAATTCACGCCATGCCATGTGAGGGCTGCTCAAGATAAGCAGAAGGCAGAAAATAATGTTCCTATTTTACACAATTAAAGTGTTTTATTGAAATTGTATTTATCTGTCTGGTGATTATTTGTCATTTATATATAGGTTATATAGAATGCCAAGACTACTTACAGAGAGGTGATACATTTTGAACCATTAAACATGTTTTCCTTTAACCTCTTAATTGTCACCATTTGACAGGTGGGACATTTGCCATACAGGTACAACAGTACCTTAGTCCCAACCTAAGGTAATATTGACAATAATAAAAAGTAATATTGATGAAAGCTCACAAACTATGGTTTCCATATTTGGTGACTGATTTTCAAAACAGTTGACATAGAAACAGTTGTTCATTAATTTGCAGCAAGAATATTCTTGGACTCATAAGGATTTAATTTATTACATGAATTTTGAATAGTAATGCACATGAAGTATCATGAACGACTGGTCATGAAAGTTTGGTACTACACCCAAACAAAATCTGACTGTAAGCTCATTTTTTGAGATATCAACTTTAAGTAGAAAGAGACCAAACCTAAAAAGATACTTCATCCAATAACTGAATTTTTTTTTTTTCACCATTTTTGGGTTAACTATCCCAATAAATCTGTGCTCCAAAGTATTCAACAATTTAAGTTGAAATGTCATATTGTGTTTTTTTTTTAATAGCATCCATCCATCCTCTTCCGCTTATCCGAGGTCGGGTAGCACAATGGATTTAAATGTGAAAAAGTACATACAGCATATATAAACATAATTTACCACGGTTGTTAGGTGCTGGAAAAGCATAAAAATGCACCTTGAAAGTGCTTGAAAAGTGCTGGAAATTTGAAATTGGAAAAGGTGTAAGAACCCTGAATCTGTCTCTCTTCTCGTCGCCAAAAAGTCTCATCCTAAGTTTTTTTTTATAATAGAGAGATATATATAGTAGGTGTTTAGTTTATTCATTTTGTTTTGATTATTTTTTTTTTTACCTGTCCTTCGTGATCCGTTTTGTAGCTGGTCCAAGGAGGTGGAAGAGTTTTTTTTTCTCTTTTGTTTTTTTCTTCACTTTGTATTTGGAAACAACTATAAATATCATAACACCTGCACTGTCTCTTGTAAATATTTTTTTGCAAGGCATTTCTTTGTAAGATAGTATGGACATTGCTGGATTCCTGATTTTTGAGTAGTTTTTTTTTTTATTCTGATTCTCTCTTACTCCATCCCTTGGTTGCTTGGTCTCGTCTACTGACACCCTAAGTTGGGAGTTGTACAACTGGGTCCTTGCACAGCCCAGCTGTCCTCTTTTACTTGCAGGGAAAAAGAAAAACAACACATAATGGCAGTCAAATTAGGAATAACAAAAGGATACCCTTTAACACTTGGGCTAGTATTAAAGACTATCACAAGAATCTCGTGAGTGGGCTCTGGAGCTCCCCTCCTTTAGGGCAGTCTTGTTTTTTTACCTACCGGGTACTGGTAGGGGCAAAGTCAGTTGTCCTCACTAGGCGGTTTCTCTGTGCTGTGGAGGAATAAGAAGACAAGGCAGTTGGTGTCAGCGACTGGTTTGGGTTGGTGTCACAAACCTATGAAGAACTTGGATTGTGAAATTAGTTTATTAATTATGAAATTATGATTAAGAAGCTGGATTACGGTAGAATACAAAAAGGTCAGAGCTAAATGGGTCATACCTTTTCACATACGAAGGAGCAAATCTCTATCCTGGAGTTGAGGCTGACAGCCTCATGAACAGATAAAGAGTTCAAAGTTTACTCTCCTTCTCTTGCTCTGTACTCCTCTATAGGGTTGTCTGAAGTGCATTTAACTCTGTGCAATTAAACAACTTCTAGAATTCAGTTCAGAATCCCAGTAGTGTTAAACATTGATGCCAGCAAGTCACAGGGCACACTTACTCATATCAGGCCAATTTAGAGTCACCAATCAATCTGACATGCCTGTGTTTGAGGTGCAGAAGGTAAATCAGAGTACACTGACAGAAATCCATGCAGACATGGAGAAAATGTGCAAACTCCACTCCATTAGCAAACAGTAGCTGGGCTAGGCTTCAAAAATAAGACTCTGAAACTGTAAGAAAGCATCAGTAGCCATCACATCACTCTGCTGTCCTCTATTTGAAGGAGATAATCAGAAAATATGGATGGATTGATAATGAATAGACTGCATTCACTAAATGGAGCTGTGTTAAGACTCAAGCTATCAGAAAGAAGCTGGGGAGGTGAGAGAAGTTGTGTGAGTGGCTGCGTTTCACCAACTATGTAGTGTACTAAGGGAGATAAGACATATCTAGCTTATAAGTTTAGAAAGATATTTAATGTATTCTTAGAAATACATTGAGTTTCTAGCATTCAGGTAAGTATTTTAAAAATTAGCTATTTATAACAGCTCTTCATTTTGCCTTACTAGCAGTTACAGTGGGATGTAAACACAGGAAAAAAATAAGAGGCCCTAAGATGAAGCCCTAGAGAGGTATTAGATGAAAGAATGAGGTTATAGCTACAGATTTTCTGATAGATAGAAACCAGCAGCAAACACAAAGATTAGGAGCTAATACCTGCAAATAGAAATTCTATTTAGACAGACATATCTCTCAAGATGTGGCGTTAAGAATTGAGAGATCAATGGCACTTAATACCCCAGCGATTCTTAAAAGGTCAAGCACCTAAGACTATACAAGTGTGATCATTAAAAAGATCATTGACAATAGTGACTGTTGTGGTCACACAAGTACCTTACAAAGCAGAATGAAGTGATCCACAAATGAAGCTCACCGGTAAAATCTGTCAGGGAGCTGACAGGTAGGAAGCATAGAAGAAATACTTGCACACTTTACCAGAGTGTTTCTATTAGTTGTATAGTGCATTTAAAAAAATAACAGTGACTAAAGGTGGGAGTGTGTATTTCATAACTAAAACAAATGGAGATAGGGTGCTATTCAGGTAGTTAATGACTGGCCTGGTGCTCATGAAATGAAAGACTAAAGCACAACAGGGACAGGCTTACTTCCCTTCTCACAGCTAACTGTGGTTCAACTGCTAAGAAAAGTGTTAGGCTGTTAGCAAGGCTTCAATTTTCTTGAATTTCTCAGTCACTTAGAGAAGCAGCAAATTCATGACTTGATTGCAGAGCCCTGACACTTTGTTGCTGAGATAGGCGAAACTGAAGATGCCAAATTAGATTCATGTGACAAAATATTTTACCAGCGAAAATGGAATTTGTGTAGTTATTATTAGCCTTCTGTGCATTAACTTTGAAAGTCAGGCTTCTATTTCAGATGACTAAGTAAAGCTTAAGCTTGCCAGATTTTCAGATGGAATGGCAAGGTAGCCAGGTTACTAACTTTTATGTGCAATTTGCAGTTTCTCTTGGGTTTCCATCATTTTTCTTTTCTGTGTACTCTGACTACATGTGCCTCTTTTGTGGACTAGACAAGTTCAGAAAATGAATGGACCCTCTGAAACATCTCAGGCTAAAAGGCAAATGTTGCTTTTGCAACAGGAATAAAAGGTCTCTGGTTGATCACAACTCCAATCACAAGTATAGCTCATTTTTGAAACTCTTGTTAATAAATTCAACTCACCAAAACATATGAGATGATTGTGAACTTCAGTAGACTTGAAGAGGTTTCATGCATGTTGACGGTAATGGAGTGCTGTGGAAACAGAACAGCTTTAAGTTAAGAAGGCTCCAGCAGCACCTTAACTTTCTGAGAAGGCTGAAGAAGGTCAATCTGTCTGCCCTCATCATTACTAATATCAACAAATGCACAGTGGAGGTCATATTAACTCACTGAATCAAGATTTGCTATAGAAGTTGCACTGTGCAAAATTGGTCCAGTTAATCACTGAAATATCATATCTTTGCTATTAGGACATTTACAAGAAGTTTGAGGACTTGTCTTCTGGTCTGTGGGGAAGATAGAATAAGTAAGAGTTAGTGATTGCTTTCGCCCCTGCCCCGTGGTCAATTCTTTTAACTTGACAGAGCCGCTTAGACGCTCCCCAAGTGTTCGCTTGCGACCATATACAGTATATGTAGTATATTGTACATCAAATATTATTATATCAAATATATACTGTATATAAAATCCAACTTCTATCTGTCTGTCTGTATGTCGGTCCTCTTTTCATGACGAAACTACTTAACGGATTTAAATCGTTTTTTTCCTATACTTTTCTTGAACATTACGATTGATTTTACAACTTTACTCGTCATGCTAAGTGTCACAGTTCAGTTCTAGCAGGATTTATAAGCACAAATCCAAGGGACAGGCTGCAGGCCAAGGGGAGGGGAAAGCGTGACGTCAGGACTGGGGAGCTGGGTCACTCACATGCCAGCCTCCGTTTGAGTCGGTGTACGTCTTGCCACCGCTTAGCTAGTGATATATATTTGCTTAGCGGACATTATCATCTAGAGATTGTTAAGGAGTAACGTTTCACGTTTTTGAGAGAGAGATCACAGCTTCATGTGTTTTACAGGGGTAGCTGCTGATTGCCAGAGATATCATGGCCACATGTTCTTTTCCCCACGCTGTCCCTTCAGAGTTCAACATGGTCAGATACACTAGCAAAGTTTGACGTTGGAGTGTACCTACCTTCTGCTTGGCCAGACATACCTTTCCAACGTTTTACATTTTAGGCGAAAAGATCACAGCTACATTCTCACTCCTGATAGCAAAACCAAAAATATTGTAGAGGCATTCGGATAAGAAAACTATCAATATAAATTCTTCTCAACACAAATTATTACATTTTTTTATTGTTTTTTAAAGTTTGTCCTGTTTCACTAATACGCGGGCAGACCCACAGGGGACAGTTGGTATGAAATATAGAAACTGTCTTAGAATCTATTGTTGCGAGTGCCAACGGCCCTATATTGTTTGCTAGACTGGAAGAGTGAGAAAAGTGACTGTGCAGGATGGCTGAAGTCTTTAATTGCACTGTTTGTCTTTCTAAGGCAGTGAATGTTGTATATGTCAGAGAAGATAGACTCCACTGTGTAACTGTAGTTGTAAAGTCGGTGACAACAGAAATGCGGGCTGCATTCAGAGAAATAGAGGTGCTGATGAATCTTTCCTACAAGAACCTCAGGAGCTGTGATGTATACTGTATGTTAAATAAGCTAAACTTGTAAATAGTCTAGTGATCTGTATAGTCCGACAGGCCGAACTATTCAGGTCAAATTAATTACAATGGCTTTCCAGTGTTTATAAGTGCCTTTACCCTGCAGAACTGTTGTATTCAAATTATTAAACCTACATAATACATGAGAAGAGAGTTGTTGATTGATATGATTAAGGTTTCCTGATTTTAGGCAGCTAGCCTAAAAACAAGCCATGGTAATGTCATCATGCACTGAAAGGATTAGCTGTCCACCTGGTTTATACTGAATATTGAATGGTTCTTAAAAAAACAAAAAGGATGATAGCAGTGTTGCTATGGAAACATCCTGAGACAATGTACTCCCTTGATGTGGAGCCCCAGACCTTTAACACAATTAAATCCTCTGTTTCACAAGCCTGTAAACAAGATGAAGACTCAACTGGAGTTCTATCAGAACACTTCCAATAATATTTAAGGCAGTGAAGCTGAAATGCAAGAAACAATTTTGAATTTCACATTCAAAAGCTCTCAGAAAGCACTGCTAAGATACTTAAAATTACTTGACAACGGTCTGCTTAGTGCTTTCAATATTTTGCATTGTAAATACAAGCTTTATTCATCTTGCCACAATACAGCCTCAAGCTGTTTAGAGGTAAAAAGTACCAATACCCTAAATAATCAGAAAAAATCAAGTTGCTCTGAAGAGGAATATTATGCAAAGGGTGAAGGGTAGGGGGTTTAAAATGTGTTGTAAGGCAATTAAAAAAGGAAATCCCTCAAGGCTAAAACGCTTTGGCAAAATCTGCTGTAAAAAGTGATTCTTTCCTCTTCTTCAACTTGTCACGCATGAATTTTCCCATGACAGGTGGAGATGCTATTATTTCCACCAGGGGAATGAGGATGGCAGGCAGCCAGACCTTTGGAGATACAGAAGATAAAACACTGTGGTCAATGGAAATCTTGTGAAATCTTTAAAGTTAAAACTGTACAGAATTCATATTTACAAAATCATTTCTGTTAAATGGAAGCAATACAGTTTCATAGTGGTGAAAGTACACATTAACAGGTGTATTTCAAGTACAAAAAAGTAAATATCAGCTTTAAAGATAAAGATGATACTAATTGAATTTAATAGAGGAATTACCTAAAATAAATAATAAAAGCATTTTAAATGGAAAACATAAATGATTTATTGAAGCAGTAAAGTGAGGACTTAACCATAAAATGGAGAAGCAGGATGCAATAAACACTGCACTGTTATTTCCCAGATGTCATAAACTTTAAAAGACTATGATACCATTACAGTAGCAATGCTCAGTAGGGCAGTCAATAACAGGGGTGCCACAGATGTCTTTCTTTCCTATTGTACTACCTCATAGCAGCATTGATTTGAGGACATTACATTTTATAAGGAATGTAGGGTTTCTGGAGGCCTATCGGATATGAGCTACACATACTGGAATGACAGAAAATTAGTGTTACTTTTAAACTGTCAAAAGTCATCTTTGACTACTTTTCTCTGTGTGCCATTTGATCGCACGTTCTGTACCTAGAGGATACAGTAACTCTAATGTTGTTTTAGACACTGTCATATTTACTCTGTAACAAAACTGCCTCCTGGGTATCATGGCATGCTGTATTATCCTCATGAAGATTTGTTCTCCATGAGGTGGAGTTTGCACATTTTGCAAGAGATCCAAATCTACTATATCAATGTAAAGATATTAATCCTAATTCTTCCTTACTTGTTCAAAATAAATAGAAACCAATTGTCATACAGCTGAAATCAAATAGGCCACCATGACTTTACAGTGCTTTAGTTCAGAATGTCTTCAAATTTCTCGGCTCATGATGGCAAAGATAAGAAATAGAAAAGTAAATTGCCGATATAAAAGCAGTTATCGTGGTATGCAGAAACCTATGGAGACAAGAGGAGCCAGGGTTGGCGAGAAGAGATTGTAGAGGATATGGATAAAAAATGGTGCTTTAACAATTTAGGAATGTCGAGGTGAGCATTCGATTACTTATCTCAGTGATGAAGGTCATACAAATAGTGAAGCACAGAGTTGTGCTTTCAAATGCAGGTCATATTCAAGATGCATACAGTATGTCAGCATCCAATTCAGTACCACACATAAAAGGTAATCTAAAAAGTTGGGGTTCTATGTGTTTTATCCTGTTCACACTTAATAATCTAAGTCATAGATGAGTGTAACTAAGCCAAAAATGTTTATAATACCAACAAAGCACTGCAGCACTTGACTTGACATGACCCTACACATGCAGAGAGAGGTCCATGTCTCCTGATTAAAGTAATTCTTTGGATTTAGTAGACACCTCTGCAATACATAAATCTAGAATCAAAATGCATTATGCATAATATGGGCTTACCTAGCTTATCATAAAGCACATTTAAATAGTGATGTCTTGTATTATGTGTTACACAGGTAATTGTCAACATAATTAACATTCACTGCCTATTTAATTAATATTATTTTATTAAGTTACCTACTGCTATAATGAATAATTCAATAGGTCCTGAGCAATATATTAAAAATTCACAGTTTCAGTTTGGCATATTTATTTCATTTGTGCAGCACATTGTCATTAATATTTATTGCATTTGGTTTTTTATTATACAGAATGTATGGACAGTGTTATTTTGTATCTCAGAGTGCCAAGCTAAAACCAAAAGATTTTATCCAGGCAATGTTGCATTTCTCAGATGACGTAAGCATGATTATCAAGTTTTAGTTTAACAGACTGTTATGTTCAGTAGAGTATCACTGATAAGAGAAATTGTTATTATAGTTAGTTTTGGATACATTTGGAGGTCATGTTACTTGTACACTATTTTTGCTTTCAGTTAATTTTCGAAACTTCTTTTGAAACATTCTACTAGTTTGTCCACCAGCCTTTTTGCTATTAAAATAAAATAACTGCAGTATGTCTGCTTGAGGTTAAAGATAATTTGTTAATGCTCTTATCAAGGGACAATTTTAATTGCTATAAATGTTCCAGTTGACACCTGGTGGCCTTCCCAAACACACACCAAATAAATACTCTCTAATTAAGCATAATACCATATGCCGTATTGCCTGGATCACATGCTATGGGAGATAAGGGAAATAAAAGGTTCCCATTGCCAAATTTCATGTGATCATTCTTCCAGTGGTAGCTACCTGTGCATTAATTAAGAGATGATTTTGTTAACACAGATTTGTAAGTTGTGATATGGTCTGAAACCCTCTCTTCATTTTTTCATTCAAAACTAAACAAAAACTAAGAATCAATACAGCCAGACATACTTTTAAGTAGTTTGAAGGATATATTTTTGTATATATTTTGAAAATGTGGTGTATTGGATGCTTTCCTTTCCTAATGTCTTTCCTTTGCTGTATATGTTCAGAAACATACAAATAGCAAATCTTTAATCAAATTTTGTATGAATCAAGCATCATATTAAGAATGTCCCATTTTCCCCAAACCTACAACCAGAAAAGCATGTTGTGAATGATACAAGGTCATTCACGAACCCTGAATGAAGGATGAAGCACCTAAGTATTAAAAAGTTAAATACAAGTGAGAGATGAATGCAAGGAGTAACAAAAATAACTAAATAAACACAAGGGAGAAGGTCCCAATGCCTGCCTGGGCTGTTCTGTAAATGATTAATTCTCCTGTCTCTTTAGTGAAGTCCCTAGCCAAAGCAAAACAAAACAAGTCTTCTTCTTTCTCACCTTCTGCACCCTTTTTGGCAATCCTTCTGACTCTTTTACGCCACCATTTACACTCTTACATTTTTTATATATTCTCAAAGCACTTGATCACAAATTGATTTTGACTGCTTCCTGAATAATTTCTCTGACAAATTTCTGAGGTCAAAATGCTCCCTACACTTCCAAGATCTCCTTCCTGCTGGCATCAAATGTTCCTTGAGACCAGAGGCCCACATTGCCTTTAAAGGGCCAAGCAAAGATGGCACCAACTCTACTTAGCAGTATTGTGCCTTCCTCCTCCTCCTGTTTTGCCAGAAATTGCTTTCTTGGTGTTGTGTATGTGCATCGTAAAGTCATATCCCTGCCCAATGCAGGCTTGTTCATCCTGAAATTTTGCATGTCAACTGGACAAATGTGGACATAAAAAACAGAACATCACAAATGATATATTAAAATTCTATAACAGTATTTGCACAAACCACCTTTAGAACAGCACTGATTATGTTAGGTTATTGAGTTAGTGGGTTTTTTGCACTGTTCTGTGTTGTACCTTTTACATTATTATTATTATTATTATTATGTGGTTTTGTTTGTTTGTGATCTCCCCTTGTTGCTAGGGACTCAAGATGGCCACCATGTCTTGTTACATTGTGGTGTGGTTATAGGGTATGATGGATGTCAATACGTGATGGGCATGTGAGAAGTCGTGGTAAGTAATACAAAAAAAAAAGTTATTTTAGATTGGGAGGAAGTCTTTTAAGAGAAATGTAAAAGAGGTCAGACATGCTGGACCAATAATTTCTCACTAAACATGATAACCAACTAACAGTAAATTTTTTATATGCCAGCTAGTTATGACAGATAAAAGACTTGTGTATTACTGGTCTGCTTCTGTGTGTGCGGGTGGACTTCATTCAGTTTTCAGAATCAGATGCCCTGCCAATAGCCTTTCCAGATTGTCTGGTGGTAACCAACTTAGAAAAGAGCACTCTTTGTTTTCTTATAAGCATGTAGATAAGAATGAAGATGTAAAACAAACTAACCAGAAGGTAATATTAAGACATTTAGACCAAGAATGTTTTTAGGCCAATTGGGATTGGCATGGAGATCTGAGCAAGAAAAGACAACAAAGATCGGAAGATTAAAACATTTGAAAAATCTGAAGAACAGGCCATTAAGTCCAACAAAGCTCGCCAGTCCTATCCACTTAATTCTGACTAAATAATATCAAGCCTAGTTTTGAAGGTCCCTGAAGTCCTACTATCTACTACACTCCTTGGTAAGTTATTCCATGTGTTTAAAGTTTTCTGTGTGAAGAAAAACTTCTTAAGATTTGTGTGAAATTTACCCTTAACAAGTTTCCAACTGTGTCCCCGTGTTCTTGATGAACTCATTTTAAAGTAAGAGTCTTGATCCACTGGATTAATTCCTTTCATAATTTTAAACACTTCAATCCTGTGACATCTTAATTTCCTTTTTCTTATACTGTAAAGGCTCAGCTCTTTTAATCTTTCCTCATAACTCATCCTCTGTAGCCCTGGAATCAGCCTAGTCACTCTTTTTAGGACTTGTTCTAGCATTGTTTTGTCATTTTTGTAGCCTGTACACCAAAACTGCACACAGGACTCAAGACATTCTGTTAGCCTTCTTATCAGCTTCTGAACACTGTCTAGCAGTTGAAGATCACAAGGAAAAAAAAATATGAGACAATGATGTTGTCAGAAATAGTGGTGCACAAAGTGAAAATTAGCAAGTCCAACATGAAGTCCTCAGGCAGCATGGTGGATAAGTTATGTGGAGCTGAAACAGAAGCTCTCCATGATATTCTGCAGGATCAGACAAACCAGGAGGACAATCAGAATACGACAGATCTGTAGGACTCAGTTTTTCCAGCATATTCTGGTGTATGTTGTAAACTGCTGTCTCAGCTGAAACCGACAAGTCAAGAAAGATGAACATGGATTGCTCTGGCTGACTAAACGGAAACAAACAATAGTTTATGGTGACCATTTTCCATAATTCTTGAGATAAATTGCAGTAAAAAGACTCCACAAAAAAAGGATTACAGAGGAGAATTTTAGCAAAGGCTAGTTTAAGGAAAGGCAGTAAAAATAAATTCTGGATAGACGAGAGAAGTGAGAGATTAAATCAATATACATAATGAAACATAATGACACTGCAACAGCATGCTCATAACCATGTATGTTGCAGTCTTTGTACCCAAAGGAACTCCCAATTCCCTCACCAAATTTAAAGTGCATGTATATATATTCCTAACTAAAGTTGAAAATATGTACAGTATGTCTTGTATAAACTCTCCCAAGATCCCTTTGTATAACTGTGTAAAACTGAGCCAACTGAGTTCTCATTCTGTGTTATGCATTCCCCTGCAATGGTCCCCCTAACAGCTGGCAGCATGTGTGAAATTTGCCATAACCTAGAAAATGAATAAGCCATCTTATCTATATTTAGTCCTTTGGCACTAAGGCACAAGGATTCCAACTACAGATTCTACACCTAGAATAAGGAATAAGGGGTATATTCCAAATTCATACTTTCAAGTCACTTTCGGCTACACAGTTTTAGTGATTCTCACTACTGCTTCACAGCTCCAGATTCCTGGGTTCAAATTCCACACCGACACAAAAATGGGCTAGGGGCATCTGAATATTAAATGTATATATGTTGAGGTGGTTTGAGTGTCTGTGTGTGTACGTGCGTGTGTGTGCATCAGTTGGTGTGTGTGTGTAAGTGTGTCCTGCAATTGGCAGGCCCTGTTCAGGGTTGACTCCTGGTTTGCACCCAAAGCTCATGGAATATGCACTGGCTACCTGCAGTTCTGAACTGCTTAGTAGTTTTTAAAAATAAAAAGATGGGATCTTTAGTGGTGAGTGCAAAGGTAACTGCAGCTACCTCATTGTTCTGTTGATCTGCCATTGACTCTGTTTGCTGTAGCCATTGTCAGCTTGGAGACTGGATATTTGCCACATGTCAATGTCTGTATTCTCAAAGCTGATCATTTTTCAGTTGAAGAAATGCATGTATAAGGCAAAAAAAAAATAAAATAAATATATATAT
>JANRMT010062825.1:22655380-22689276 GCA_026402145.1 Polypterus bichir lapradei | reverse complement strand
TATATATATATATATATATACAGTATTTTGGGTCCTTCTGAAATAGTGTTCTAAAAGTATTGCTAATTGAAATTTACAAACAATTGCATTTTCTTATATTTGTTACATTATTATTATAGAAATGCACATCAAACAATAATAATTAGTATAAAAATGTAATCTCTAGTTGCTTTACATTAAAATTGAAAAGATACCTGTAGAATAAATAACCGTTTTAAATTACTAAAAGTACATGGAAAAAGGTAAGCTTTCAATCGCCACTTAACAACAGTCAGTGACGAAGAGGCCTTACATACTGTGGCATTTGGTTCCATAGGCATGAACCAATGGAGCAGAAAGCTTGATCATCTGTTTTAGACAACTTTGTCAATAGAGGATGCACATCAGAGAGAGAGAAAAGAAGAGGACAGAGTAATTAGGTCCCAAAGATATGTAGGTACAGTGCCAGCCATCTATTATCCAACCCGCTATATCCTAACTACAGGGTCACGGGGGTCTGCTGTAGCCAATCCCAGCCAACACAGGGGGCAAGGCAGGAAATAAACCCCGGGCAGGGTGCCAGCCCACCCCAGAGACACTTATATTCAAAGAACATATCTTATAATGGAGTCACTACTTAACAAGCAACCTATTTAGAGATGAATGCGCAGGGGTTACATGGGAATACTTATGAGTATTAGTAAATACATGTGCATTACTATTTTGCATGTTTTGTATCTTCCAGATGTGTTTTTCAGGGAGACCTACAAGCAGAGATCTGCAGTAATCCAAACAGGGTGTTTTAAAAGCATGGATCAGCTTTTCAGCATCATTTGTCTGTTTTAAAGTTTGGGCATTCTCCCCTCATGTGTACAAGAGTTTTTCTCCAGGTTCTCTTGTTTTTCCTTAAATTCCAAAAATGTGCAGGTTAGGTTAACCAGAACATCTAAATTGGCTCTGAATGGGTGTGTGTGAATCTGTCCAGTGGTGGACTTGCATTCTGTTCAGAATTGGTCCCAACCTTGTATCCTCATGACAATCTTGGGCTTCCAGTGACCATAACCTGGGTAAGTTGGTTAGAACGTGGATGGATAAATGGGTGGATTAATAAAGGGTGTTCCCTTTTTAGTGCACTTTCTTTCAGTGTTTCGGCTTTGTCCTTGTTGTCATCTTAAAAGATATGTTTGGTGTTTTTCAAATCAAAGTTATTCCTTCACAAATGTGGTATAAATGCATTTGCCAGGCAAAATTGTATTCAAAAGTTAAGTGTTTTCTACAAATTAAAAAAAAAAAAATACACAGCCACTCCTGCCATTTTATAGTGGGACTTTAGGGGGCACAACAAACACAGAAAACAAAAGCCTAAAAACTTACCGAACGTTGTGATAAGAACAACATTGATGAGGGTCTGCAAATTACAAGTTTGTTTCATAAACCCACCCATTTTTTGCTTGTATGTTCTAAAATGCACATGATCACACACAAAGTTCAAATATAATTATAATAATATAAATAATGTAATTAATGATTAAATTAATCATCCCGATCAGCATTATGGTTTCTTTGCCCAGCTATGATACAATTTTACATTTATGAAAATTTCAATCAAGCATTTAATAAGATATTCATTATTGCAGCCTAATGTTGGCTTGACATGAATAATTATTATATATTATGCTTGTAATTGGCAGTGACACAATAATTAAATCCATTCCACAATGACAATATCTACAATTCTAATTTTTCCTGTTTAGAATGTAAATATTGTGGATGGTATTGCTTGAGAGTGATTGAAACAGTGGTGGGGAAAAAAGGCAGTTGAAACATTGGAAACGGCTCTGACATGGTGACAGGGTCACAGTTGTATGCTTTCGTAGTGCCAGGCTTATGACCACTAAGAAGATTAAATTTAGCTCATTGTAATTATATCATGTTTATTTAAACAATTTTCAATTTTATACCATCAGAGGTTTACCATCAGTCAATCACTAAATAAACAAACATTATTCATGAGTAGGTAAGTTTAAAAATGGATGTTTTATATGGTTTACCATAGTGCAAATGTTAAGTATTTTCCTATCATGATCAATAGTTTATGTAAACCTTGTGTTAAAAATGTTTTACTCAGAAGCAGTGATGAAGTTTGCATGAATTTTGGTATGGAACTACTAAACAAGTAATTAGGCTTACATGTTTAATATGCTCGTGAACACCACTAGCTGACCAAACATTAAGCTTGCAATAACAAGATAATACATTTACCTTTATTTGCCAAACAGATGCTTTTAGCTAAAGCAACTTACACCTTAACTAACACCTTAAAACTCTGTGCTAATTTTGTGCCTTAACATGTAGTTATTACATTTTTGCCTTTGGTTTGTCATATTAGAAAAAAATATTTGTAATTAATTTAGATCACTTGGCAGAGATCTGTTTTCATTTTGAAATTATTAAGTTTTTTCTGTCGATCAGTGTCATATCCACTGTGGTTCAATGTTACATTATAATTAAATGTGAAAGTTTCTAAGGGGTCAATGCAGTTTATAGGCACTGTATGGCAACAATAAACTTTTAGCAGGATGTACTGTAAGTCCACTGATTGGCTTGCTCAAGCACAGAGCTAATTCTGAATCGTCCATCAACCTAACACGTGTCTCTGAAATAGGAGGAAGCTCTTGAGCAGTCACAGAAGTTTGGCTTCTCTTGGATTCTCGTTTTATTATAATGTCATTAAATCTAAACGCCATTACAATGTCTTGAATGTATTCTTCAGAAGAGTTACTCATTGTACAGAAATTATGTATTTTACATTCTGGACAAGAAAGGTCCTCTTTATCTGTTGACACTTCTTCAGATTGTGAGAACTGTTTAAAGTGTGTTTTGAAACTGATTTTAAGGAGATCAATGTCTTATAAGACATTTTTACATTTTGCTGGCAAGCTGTAATTAACCTGGAAAAGGTCACTCCTACATAATGGAGTCTGACCTTTCCAGTTTTATTTATTTTGTGAGAAGAGTAAAAAACGCTGGCATTCTAATAAGAAGGATTTATGCTATTAATCACAACTTTCTTCTTGCCTTGTTGTTTAGTACCATTCTAAATGTTGTGTCCTTCTTGTAAAAGTACATTGTGCTTATTTGTCTTCTGCAACCCTGAAAAATAATGTGTTAATGCCTACAAATCCTAGACTGCAGTATAGAAAAGAAATGGAATCAGGGTATCCTGAAGACAATCAAAAAGAGTTTGGATTAGTGGGGATGATAAAGGATTCATTTTTCTTAGATGCCTAGAAAATTTGCCCCTCTTCTCAGTCCATGTAGTTCTTCTGAGGAGATTCTCATAAAGATGTAGAAGCCACATAAATTGTTTTTGCAAATAAGAAATAGCAATAGAAACAAATCTAAGAGGTGGACAAAAACCTAATTTAATAAAGGGCATCAAAAATGAATATCTTTGATCACACTTCACAACAGTGTTATCAGTCAATCTAGAAGAGGAAGGCTTGCAATCCTAGAAAGCCCAACATCTGTTGCATTTAAAGACTGTTTTCACACAGATGAGTTAGAAGATCTATTCCATTCCTTATTTCATGTACTTATTTGATTGGTTACACTGGACTAGAACCATATACTTAGGCCTCAACACTGTTCATTTTCTTGTAATTTTATGATTCACCACCCTCTCAGAGGAGATTTTTATTATTTAGGTCTGCATTTCCTTTTTTTCCTTATTATTATAAGCAAGAATTCATACTAAACATTTTTCAATTCAGCACCATTGAGTAAAGAGCTATTACATTTATCAAGAAAGGCACACTGCATTTTGCCAGGAAAAGAGAATAAATGGATTTTCTTCAAAAAGAACACTTTTTAAATGGGAGACAAGATTTCTCTTTAATGATTTATCTGACAATGTATTGAAATACATTTGCCTGATTTCAAGGCAATGCTCATTAAGCAGTACTGGATGAAAAATATATTAATATCTAGCAGGAACCACAATGCTCAGAGTCAAGTGAGGTCACAAAGTATATCAAATGACTTGAATGATTTACCTTTTGCCTATTGTGAGTACACATTCAGCATGTTAAATTAAAACAGAACAAAACATCTTGGCTTAATACTATTATATTAACCACAATGTTCCACCTCCATTTGTCGCTGTTTAGGAATAATATACAATATTTATGAGATCTATTTACAGTGGAACCTCAGGTCACAAACGTCTCTGAACACGTACAAATCGGGTTACGACCAAAAAGTTTGCCAAACTTATGCATCTGTTCACGACCACACACTCGGGTGACGAACAAGCCAGTTTCCCTTCCAGTTCGTATGCGACGATGATTTCCGCATGTGTTCAGTCTCTCCCTGTGTATTTGCTGTGAACTCTTTGTGCTCTATTTCGTTTCCCTTCCGGTTCGTACGTGCCGGTGATTTACGCACCTGCGCCACCACCACCTACTCAAAGCTTCATGAAGCTCCAACATTGATGGACTGAAAGCCAGAAGTCTACGTGACCATCATCATCAAGTCCTTCCATGAAAACCCTAAATACAAAGAGGACTTTTTGATTTATGTTAGGTAGATTGCCCAGAGGGGACTGGGCGGTCTCTTGGTCTGGAATCCCTACAGATTTTATTTTTTTTTTCTCCAGCCTCTGGAGTTTTTTTTTTTTTTTTTTTTTCTGTCCACCCTGGCCATTAGAACTTACTTATTCTATGTTAATTAATGCTGACTTATGTTTATTTTTTATTGTGTCTTCTATTTTTCTGCTCTTCATTTTGTAAAGCACTTTGAGCTACATTTTTTTGTATGAAAATGTGCTATATAAATAAATGTTGTTGTTGTTGTTGTAGTTCAGTGTCTCACTGTACAGTACATTGTTCTCGGTCAGATGTGCATCGCGCAGAGGGACTTTGTGGTATAGCTGGTCCACAGCTTACATCAAGAGCCTAGTTTTAAATAAATAATCGCCGCGCTACAGCTGCCACATCATCTTCATAAATAGAAGCGCGAGGCGGCTAAAGGGAGGAAAAAGAAAAGAAAGACGGAGGTTGCGGAGTGAGGAAGTGAGAAAAGAAGAGCAGCTCAGGAAGCAGCAAATGCATCAACCACTGAGCAAACGAATGCTAAACAAAGACAGAGAAAGAGTGTGAAAACTAGGAATGCTCAAGTCAAGTGTATTCACTGCATGTTATTGTGCAGTGCGTCGTTACTGGTTATTAATAATTCTTGTTTAATAAAAGTCATTATTAAGTGATTTTTATGTCTTAGTGAACTGGAATATCAACTAAAAAAAATTCCTGTGTTATGACTTTAATGGCATTTTTAAATAGGGATTGGAAGATGAAGGGTAGGCTTGAACTGAGTGAAAGTTCATAACCAAAAATCAGTCTCATATTTTGTACCAATGCCCAATCAGAAATCAAAAAGTGTAGTCAAGAAAACTAAAGGAAAAAGTCTATAATTCAGATAGTCAAAAAGACATTAAAGTCGAAAATGGATGATAAGACCTTTATACCCTCTTTTCAATGAAATCACGGGATGTGACTTCCGTATGCCCTGCATATCAATGTGGCTAGTAACCGTACATAGGCTAAATCCATAATGGCAGTGTCCACAAGATACAAAATGCTGCCTTTATAAGAAGATAAAACAAAGAAACATCTTCAAACACACTATAAATACATCTTTAAAGAGAAAAATCCAATTTAGCACATGTCAATGCACTTACAGCAAAAAAGAAGCTCCAAAAATGGTGCTTAAGAAACCAGGAAAAGAAGAAGTTAAAAAGTAAATGTAGAAAATGTAGTAAATGTAGAAAAATGAGCCTGTTTGCTTTAAAAAAAATAATAGGCTTATATAAGATTGTGAGAGTTGGTTATTTTTAACCTTTGACCACACCAGTTATTTTTATAACATTTATTTAAGTAAAAAACATGTTTTCAGTAGTTTAACGTCATTCATTGTATGTCAAGTTTTGTTATCTGTGACTTTTTCAAAATGTTTAAAAAGGAAAATAAGAGTAAAATGATGCTGCATTTCCTACTTTTTTTCAACTTTTTGAAATATATATGGGTGGTATGGTGGGAAGATGCCGAGTGCTCAACAGCCTCGGAGTCCTAAGATTAAACCCAACAAGGGCACAGTCTGTGTTGTGTTTGTATATTCTCTTCATGTCTGTTTGGATTTTCTCCAAGTTATTCAGGCCGGGTTTATTTTTAAACTGACCCAGTGTCAGTGAGTGTGGACACCTCATTGAATGTTCCCTGCAATAGAAAGCTGCACAATTTTTAGAATTAATTCCAGCCTTGCATCAGAAGCTACCTGGATAGGCGTCATCTCCCTGGGACACAATTTTTGAATACATGAAGGAGTGGATGAATGACTGGTGTTAGTATCCACAAGTGCTTATATCCCATGACTTTAATGGTTATTATCTAATCTCATGGCTTTAAAGAAATTATTTTATTGGTCAAGAAAAATTCCTGTAACCAGAAAACATATCCAAAAGGTCATTTGCAACAAATATTTTTTAGTTCATATAATGATTAGCTGATTTTTAATCCATCTTTCAGACACTAGGCATTTTCCTTACTTTTTTATATAGGCAAATATTTTTGTGATGATGTTAACTATAATAAACTATACTTAAACATGACACATTTCAAAGAGGCAATAAATTCAAGGTTGTACTCTTTGGCATTACATTACAGTCTTGGGATTATTTTTGAGACAGTGATCTTATTTTTGCTTCCATGTTGCGTGCACAAATAAAATCCTTTACAGGGAACTGTACAGTATTAGCCCCTTATTGCCATACTGATGCAATAAAAAGTTGATCAGTTGATGAAGGTGGATGTCATTCATTTCTTTGGCCACACTGACCTGTGCTTAGAGTTCAACATTCTGTGACTAAGTTATAGATGAAGAAAAGCTACAAGTACAATTCATGTGGTTTAAGGATTTTGTAACTTGAAATTTTGTTTACTGCTTTTCTGCAGCCCATTTATCCACTTTACAGCAGACATCTGAGCTGCAAATCAGCTTACAGCTCACACACTTCTAAGTCCAGGTTTTTTTTTCCAGGACAAGAGCAGTGAACAAGAAACTGCATTTTTGAATATTTTTAATCAAATGCTATTTCATAACTCTGAGAGCTTTTGCTCCCTCAGCCTAGGAAAACATGCTTGGAAGTTGATAGAGTTATAAAATCACTTTCTCCACAAAGAAGCACAGCCCATCAAATGAAAGAAACAGACTGGCAGATGAATCTCTTTTTTAATCTAAGGCACATTTCTTCTACCAATGTTTTTATTTGTCTTCAATTTTGCATTAGCAAGAAAGGCTGCAGAAATCTTATTGACATGGAGTTTCACAAAATGTTGTGCTCAGGACCTCTCAAATTCCATTCTAGGAATGCCTTTTTCTTCTGGCTTCATGGGTGAAATTTGAAATTTTGAGCACTAATACAATTCATTATTAGACTTGTTTAAAAACATTATTTGAAAAAATGATTTCTTACTTTTTATGCAATTCACAGAGTATATTAGCAGATTGAGTATTCACAAGTTTTCATCAGACCAGATTTAATAGTATCTTCATGAATTGTTTTGCAAA
Source organism: Polypterus bichir lapradei (assembly GCA_026402145.1). Classification (NCBI taxonomy): domain Eukaryota; kingdom Metazoa; phylum Chordata; class Cladistia; order Polypteriformes; family Polypteridae; genus Polypterus; species Polypterus bichir. Next base: position 22,681,674 of record JANRMT010062825.1, on the reverse strand, counting down.
TGAAACACTGCACTGTAAATATTTTCTTTTTCTTTGGCCAAATAAATTAATAGTGAGGAACACTTTACTTTTGTATATGAAAAAAATTACAGATAATAATACATTTTAATGATATACAATACTAAGTGAACTGAAATTGTACAACATTTGAAAATTTCTGTAGCACATATTTTACCTTCTGCTGTTTCTTGACATAAATACACAAATTAAAGTCTCTCCAAAACACTGGGTGATTCATCTTTAATAGAAGTAGCATTACTCATTTTTATTTTTTTTTTCTTAGCGCAGTTTTATAAAGTAAAACTTCATTTTTTAGGTATAACTTTAAGTAGATAAAATGCAATCTAACACAAGAATTGACTGTTGAGAATTTTTAGATAGATATTTAGATAGATCTTTACTTGCCCCCAGGGGGAAATTCAGCTTTTTTCAGAAACTCTTTAAATAAATAAATGTGTAAATAAATAAGTGAGTAGATAAACATGTAAACACACACACCTAGTAATATTATAATATTAAATTAATTGAAGCACTTGGTATTGCCAAGTATCTTTTGGAAGTTTGTCATGGGTAAGCACAATCCACGATGAGATGAAAAGATATGCATTGAGGAAAAAGCTGTAATCCACAGAGAAAGCAAAATTATTATCCAAATTAGCGGAGAAGAAAAGACTGCATGTACCTGTCTTTGTGTGCAATGACAGCATCCACCCATCATTCCCAGGGCAATCCTGCTGCCTGATGGGAACTGCAGTCCCCATGTTGGTTGTATTTTTTGGGATGTCTCCTTGCCATTATAATCATTTTCCTTGATATGACATATAGACTATATTTAAGTTGGACCGATGCAATACACATGCAAATGTTAGTAAAAATTGATATTTTTGTGTGATTGGAGAACAGACAGACAGAAATCGAAACATCTTACGATTTTCTTTGTATAGATTATAATAAAATAATTGATAAATGCACGTTGATCTAACAACATAGCAATTTTAAAAAGTTTGTTTTTTGTTTCTTAGAATATTAAATATTATAGATTTACCTCCCAAATACCTATAAGTGTTTCCATGTAAGGTATACTTGTTTCAGTAGTTGTTTCATCAAAAATAAAGTATTCCTCAGCCTTAAACCATGGCTTAAGATTTAAAGACTCTGGATTGAAATATAAAATAATATGGAATAGATCTAATACAATATTCCATCAGGTCTTGGTGATATTTCGAATTTATCATAATTTTGCCATCTTACAGAAAGGATTACATATAACTGGATGAAAAAAGGAAATTGTAAAAACTTATTATTATTTTGTCTATGTGAATATCAGCTGGGTGATAAACACACTCACGTTTTTAAAATGATTGTAGTTACAATTAGTGTTTGTATTACTTCCACTTTTAATTACTTAATATAACAAATATGTTCTAAATTTTCCATACTAGAAAAATGTATTCCTTTAGGGGCATTTCCATATGTAAGTAAGAAGTTAGTTGTTTTTCTAAGTAGTGATGGGAAATTTGCAAACAACCTCATCTTTCTGAACAACCATTTTCTGTTAGTTATAAAAATCTATTTGTAAGCACAAACAAATTAATTCAGCAGCGCTTCATGCTGTAGCACATGCGTGATGTCATTTGTGTGCTTCGTTTTACAGATAAAGGTGCTTTTGCAAGTACTGCCTGTCTGATTCATGATTCTCAGTCAATTAGGATTCTTTTGAACTCAAACTGAATAATTACTGGAGAATGAGAGCTATCATACTGATAATTCTCTTCTCCATTATACAGGTATAATGCAATAATGACTCATTTAAATTAGGATATATTGTTTGTTTTGTGCATATATTTTGTCCATGTATACACCTTATACAATCAACAAATTATTCACACAAAATTGAACTTAATAAAATTATTTTAATTTTCTAACAATTATTTGTTTTCAACTTTAACACATATTCATTCATGGATTCTTTCTTCTTCTTAGTTGGAACTGAATCTTTTCGTGAGAATAAGGCGCACAGTGCTCGTTCACTTGATTTTTGAACTGAATCATTACCTCCTGCAGTGGGCTGGCACCCTGCCCGGGGTTTATTTCCTGCCTTGTGCCCTGTGTTGGCTGGGTTTGACTCCAGCAGACCCCTGTGACCCTGTAGTTAGGATATAGCAGGTTGGATAATGGATGGATAGATCATTACCTCTGAACAAGTTGCACAATTCTCAATCATTTTTAGAATTTTCTAATATTTTCTTCTTATGTTTTATAAGGAAACCAGGACTATGTAATACAGGAATTATCGGCATGTTTGATATATCATTTATTATATGTCAATATGAATGAATTATTTGGTTATATATTTGTGATGTGATCCATTCAGAATGGACTGCCCCCAGAAATATTTTTTTCACTGCCTGTGGCTCTGGATCCTATTGATGAATCCAACAAATCACTTGAAAGGAACTGTTGTAGTATGCAGTAAACATATAAGGAAAAAGTATAATATATATAAATATATAATGTATATTTTTTTATTTGAAGAAAGTAACATTATATACAATCAAGTCAAACTTAACAAACCAGAAAATCCCCACCTAAGAGAATGAGAAGAGCCAACAGCAAGAACAATCCTTAAAAGAAACAGCATAGAAGGTAGAATATCCTTTTTCCCGATATATATATATGCTTTTTCTAAAATTCTACTAATTAGATCTTGCCATATTTTTAAAAGTTTTGAACAGATCATCTAAGTGAGAATTACATTATTCCAGTTTCAAATAGTATAGAATATCAGTTACCCACTCACTTATAATAGGTGGGTTAGGATTCTTCCAGTTGAGCAAGATACTGTAAGTCTACATGCTAATAGCGTAGTATAGGCAACTACAATCGATTTGTCCTTCTCCAATTTAAGCCCATCTGGGAGTCCACAAGCACACCTGTTAATGGGTTTGGAGTGATTTTGACACTAAGGCTGTCTCTTACTAGGGTGACCAGATGGGTTCGGCTATAAAGGAGGACACCGACAATCAAAAAGGAGGACAAAAGTTACCAAATATATTTTCCAACTCCATGGTTACCATACGTGACATATATATATAAAAGTCTCCTCCAGCCTGCCTCGAAGAGTTTTCATTGTTAACTGCAAGCTGTTGCAGACCTCCAACACAGACGTTTCTTCTTTTTCGATCAGCGCTATCTGGCACTGGAAAACTGACATCAGAGAATGTATGAACCACAAATACAGTTCCGACAAATCGTTTTCAAAAAAAATCTTCAGCATCACTGGTGGCTGATCCATGCTTTGGAAGTAAGCCTTCAAAGCTGGAAAAATCTGCAAAGGTTTCTCTATTGCTGGAAACAAACTCAGCCATCTGGTCTTGCTGTGGTACAACAGCTGCTGGTACGTAAAATCGACAAAATCGCAGAAATCTTTCAAAGCCTGTGTGTGAACGGTGTAAATGGAAAAATAATTGAACACTTTCAGTACAATTGTCTCAACGTCAACTGGCAGCAGATCTGCCCCATACTGAATGCAGTTGTGCAGTACATTAGCTGGACATCCTAATCCAACAAGTGGGTACTGCAGGGCTTTTTTCAGCTGCGAAAACACATTATTCCCATCCCTCCGACTGATACCTCCAAAGTTCACATTAGCATTGTATGCAATACATTTTGAAGACAGATGGTACTTCTTAAGAGTATCTACAAGATATAGTTTCTGACGTTTCGTTTGGCATGCTGTCCAGCTCGAGTAATCCTGTTTTAGTCCCACCAGCTTTCCAGTCAAAATACTGCACAATAACTGGGAACAACTTCTCTGCTCCATGATTGCTTGCGTCGGTTGCCACTGCAAAATGGCATTCAGTCATTCAGTGTCTGAACTAGTTTGGTAACACTGTGAGGGCCAATGACAACGTTGATAATGGCTTCTGATTTCGTCCTACCACACAAAATATTTTTTGCAGTGTCAGAGTCCGCAAACAATTTGTGCATTAAGCCAGGAGTACAGTCCATCGACCTATAAGAATGAAGATGAGCAACAGTATGAAACGCTAATGTAGCTTCAGCTGCACGTGCCTTTTTTGTCAGCAGTTGAATGTTTCGGCTCAAAAAATGTTGTCATCTTGGCATTTGAACCATACGTTCATAGCGTCTTTCGGTGTCTCTCGCTTTCAATATGTCGTTGTAAATCAAGTGTTCCTTTATTAGCAACGGACACTTAGGAATCGCACACCATGCATTTCGCTTCGGTTTCATTTCATCCTGCCTCAAAACACGGATATTTAGTCTTCCGACGATCAGAAAACTTGCATTTTCTCTTTTTGGTTTTAGACTTTTGTGTTTCTGTTGACATTTTACAAAAACTTCTTAGTTATTACTTTTTTTAGACAATCAACCGCTAAGCCCTGTTCGTTGCGCCGTTGGGTGGAAATATAATATAAAACAGTGCAGCCGCTACTTGATGTTACAATTATTGATAACGTGATAACGTAACGTAATGTCACGTGGTGACGCAGATGAATGGAGAATGGCCGAAGGCTGCTCATTCTCAGTATATATCATATGTAATTAGTCAAAAATGGTCAACACTGTTCGTGATTCTGTGAAAGGAGGACATTTTAACAAATTTTTTGAATGCCTGGAGGATGGAGGAAACCATGTTAAAAAAGGGGACATGTCCTCCTTTTTGAGGACGTCTGGTCACCTTAACTCTTATCAGGCATTCAAAGATTTTTGTTCAAAATTATGTTAATTTGTTACACGCCCAAAACATGTGGCCCACTGAGGCTGGAGCTAGATTGCAACACTTGTGGGTTGAATCTTAGCCTGGATTTGTTTTAGGCAATTTTAAACAAGATAAATGTGCTTAATAAAAGATTTTAAGTTGAATAATTGAATGCTTGCACATATGGAGCTCGAGTGTATTCTGTGGATGGCTGCCATCCACTCCTTTTCAGAGATGTTAAGTGAAAGATCCTATACCCACCATATCCTGGGATCTTTGGAAGGAAGAGATTTTAAAATGTTTTTATATATTATTGAGATGCTGTCAAGTCTTCAAGACTGATCAGTATAATATTAAAAAATGTTGATTCAAGTTGATAGGTACATACCACAACAATAAATGGTCATCCATCGTTTACAAACATGAAATACTTTGAATGGTGCAGAATACTCACATAAGTAGCTGATCAATTTTTATGCAAACAAAAACTGATTCATTGTCTTCCATTATTGATTTGCTGTCCTAGAATGAATAATTTTGTTAAAAATTTGAATTAGGACAAAAAATAACAATAAAAGAACAGACTGTCAGCTTTTAGAATGATAATCCATTACAAAAACTATACTGCTCTCCATAAAGTATTATTTCATTATTTGGTGACAGGATTAAGATATTTCTGAGTATCTCAGCTCTAAAAGGAGCATGATTTTTGTTCTAAAACGAAAACAAAAAAAAACCTTAAGTTGAAGTTCAAATGATTATAAAAAACAGTTCCAGACCTTGCATTTGTATAATGGCTAAGATGAAGATTTGATATAACTGAGATGTAACCTATCATGTTGAAACTGTTGCTCCCAAAATGGTCTGCCTAACTTGAAGCTAAGCCTACTGTATATGTTTGTATATTAATTTGTCTACCTCTCTGAGCAGTATATGGTGTGCCCAAATAAAGTCATAGACACTTAACAACCAATGGTAGCAAATGAAAACAAAGCAAGATAAAGGTTATCAAATTAGTAAATACAGTACATATGAACTGCTATATAAGTTAATCATATAGATCAAGTGTTCACCTAATGCGGGGCTCTATTTGCCTTAGATTCTTCAATAAATCAATACATCAATATGTAATTTATACAGATGAAGTGTTATATTTTATTAACAGTATGCTCAATCCGTAAGGTATCTTACAGTACAGAATGAAATATAATAATCCCTGAAGTAAACAGTCGCAAGCTGCTTTGATCAGAGTCATGTGGGTTAGGAAAACATGATTAATTTATCATCTCATCTTGGCACTCAAGAGTATGAACACCTAACTAAACAACAATAATTATTATTAACATGTTTTTAACAGTCTAATTTGATTTCACTGTCATACAGATCTTCTAGTTTGTGTGATAAACATTTTTCACTTTTGACATTTTCTCCCATTTCATGTTATTACTTGTTATTCTATGTTATTTAATTACTAAACTTTGCTAGTAATTTCAGTTCCTTAAGGAAGCATAATCATAAGGGGCTTGTGTTGTTAAATTTCGTATGTTCCTTTAGTAATGTATTTTTTTCTTAACTGATTAATTAGTTAAAATGTTTTTTCTGGAGTATCATGGTGCCTGGCATGTCAAATTGGTGTAGAGATAATAGACACTATAAATACCAGTTTTTTAACAATATAAAGTACAGTACAGGCCAAAAGTTTGGACACACCTCCTCATTCAATGTGTTTTCTTTATTTTCATGATTGAAGGCATCAAAACTATGAATGAACACATGTGGAGTTATGACCAATTGAAATAACTGAAAACATGTTTTATATTCTAGTTTCTTCAAAATAGCCACCCTTTGCTCTGATTACTGCTTTGCACACTCTTGGCATTCTCTCAATGAGCTTCAACAGGTAGTCACCTGAAATGGTTTTCACTTCACAGGTGTGCCTTATCAGGGTTATTTAGTGGAATTTCTTGCTTTATCAATGGGGTTGGGACCAGCAGTTGTGTTGTGCAGAAGTCAGGTTAGTTGGACGATCATTTATTTTTCAACAGGACAATGACCCCAAACACACCTCCAGGCTGTGTAAGGGCTATTTGACCAAGAAGGAGAGTGATGGAGTGCTATAAATGGTCATGAAAATGAAGAAAACACATTGAATGAGGAGGTGTGTCCAAACTTTTGGCCTGTACTGTATATGCAAAGCTTTATATTTGTATACTCTTTTGCCTTGTCTCATAATGTTCATTAATAAAGTGGGTGAATTAAAATGAAGCTCAAAAAAGTTTCTCATTGATATTAATTGGGATGTTCTTTCATAAAAACATTCCAGGACATACAGATTTCCAGGACCCATACTTTATTTTTTCTTTTACTTACAAACTTTCCTAGCCAGTCTAGAGTCAAGTTCTAGCCTGGCTCAATTCCATTACTTTTCTGCTTCCACTTTGGACATAGTAGTCAATTTGGGAAATGTTTTGGTTATATCCTTCTATAATTCTTCCTCAATGTCATCATGGTAATGGAGTGTAATAATGTGTTGCATGCTGCTTCTCATGGATTTGTGTGTTTTATGTTCTCTCAAGCTCTTCTTGTTTTTACTCTTTGTGCAGTCCATTTCAACATTTACAACTTATGACCAGTAAACGCTTTTTAGCAGTAGCCTCTGTCATAACAAATGTATAGCTATTTCAACTAGCATCCCAACAGTTACTTAAGGGCTGTATTTAAGTTTATCAGTTTCAAAGTACTTTGTATCTTTCTGTTTAAACAAATCTATGTCTTTATGTGTACTCATCAATTAGTAATTTGTAAAGTTTGTATTTGCATTTTACCTGTGAGCTGTGCTCAGCGCTATATAAAAATAAACTGAAATGAATTGAATAAAGAGAGCTGGGAAGGGTAGGTGTCCAGGTGAGGACGAACCCCTGCACAAGCTGAACTCTTTTGCTTTGCAATTTCCTGGACAATATTCAGTCATGGAATAACAAACTAAATGACATTTAAGCATATCTAACTTCATGAAGAGACATCACAAATGGTTGTGTTTCTGTTTGTTCTGGACATGTCTAACCGCTGAGACACTGGACACTGCAATAGACTGACAATGTTAAAAGTTGGAGTATTTATTTTTTACTTTTTTAATGAGAAGTTAAACAAAATGACACCTTTTTGCTTACATATTGTAATTTTTCTAATTAGCCAAAAAAAGTGTCATTTTGCTTAACGTCTCATTAAAAAAAATAAAAATAAAGATTCCTATGGACAAAAAACTAAAACTTGATGATAATGACGATATTCTGTACTTTATTAATTCCCAAGGAGAAATTGTCCTTTCATGTGACCTTTGGGGGTCAGAGCACAGGGCAATCATATCCACATTTTCTCTCTGAAGTAAACTTACTTTATGTCTAAATTAATCACGGTAATAATGACATTACCTGTATCCCTACATGATTCACTACTCCCCATTTCCTGTAAATGATGTAAGAAGGACTCAGCCTGTTCTTTTTATTCTGTCTCATCAGGACAAAAGCAGAAGTGCAAAGCTCAACACATGGCCCAAGTGGAAGCCAACAGTATATATAAACTAGTATGTCCCATATTGGTCATCAAGGAGACAGATGGACTTCACTTTCCAGTCACTCCATTACATAGTGAAGATGTTGTGTTCTTGACAATGTACTTGGATGTTTTCTTCTATCCATCCCCAACTTCTGCTTTTCAATCACCTTTTCAGTGAGTTGCCTGCAGTGTTCCTTTATCTTCATTGAGTAAGATAGGCCCCCATATGGACTCACCACAAGCTGGACCTTCCAGATACATAATTGCATTTTTACTACTTGAAGCCCCAGAGAGGTGAATTTCCACTGAACTAATTCTGTGACTTTTAAAAACAATTGAATTGATCAGTAAGGATTTAGTTGTGTAATAAGAAGATCTGAAAGAAAAGGGCTTGACTGACAAGGAGATGCAGGATCAAGCACATCCACTCCACACAGAAGTGGGAAAAGATGACAAGGAAGAAGACGTTATTAAAGGGGGAGAATACTTATGAGATTTTGTATTTTATATTGTAATTAATTTAGACCACTTTGCGTAGATCTGTTTTCTGACGTCACATGTGATGAAGACCATGGAGCGGCTGCTGCTTCACCACCTGTGGCCACAGGTCCGTCATGCCCTCGACCCTCTGCAGTTCGCATACCAGAAGAAGGTGGGAGCGGAGGATGCCATCATCTATATGCTACACCGATCCCTCTCCCACTTGGACAGAGGCAGTGGTACTGCAAGAATTATGTTTCTGAACTTCTCTAGCGCATTCAACACCAACCAACCTCTGCTCCTTAGGGACAATCTGACAGAGATAGGAGTAGATTCATACCTGGTGGCATGGATCGTGGACTATCTTACAGACAGACCTCAGTATGTGCGTCTTGGGAACTGCAGGTCTGACATTGTGGTCAGCAACACAGGAGCGCCGCAGGGGACTGTACTTTCTCCAGTCCTGTTCAGCCTATATACATCGGACTTCCAACACAACTCGGAGTCCTGCCACATGCAAAAGTTCGCTGATGACACTGCTATCATGGGCTGCATCAGGAGTGGGCAGGAGGAGGAGTATAGGAACCTAATCAAGGACTTTGTTAAATGGTGTGACTCAAATCACCTACAGCTGAACACCAGCAAAACCAAGGAACTGCTGGTGGATTTTAGGAGGCCCAGCCCCTCATGGACCCTGTGATCATCAGAGGTGACTGTGTGCAGAGGGTGCAGACCTATAAATACCTGGGAGTGCAGCTGGACTGCCAATACTGATGCTTTGTGTAAGAGAGGACAGAGCCGACTATACTTCCTTAGAAGGCTGCCGTCCTTCAACATCTGCAATAAGATGCTGCAGATGTTCTATCAGATGGTTGTGGCGAGAACCCTCTTCTACATGGTGGTGTGCTGGGGAGGCAGCATAAAGAAGAAGGACGCCTCACACCTGGATAAACTGGTGAGGAAGGCAGGCTCTATTGTAGGCATGGAGCTGGACAGTTTGACATCCGTGACAGAGCAATGGGAGCTGAGCAGGCTCCTGTCAATTATGGAGAATCCACTGCAACCACTAAACAGTATCATCTCCAGACAGAGGAGCAGCTTCAGTGACAGACTGTCCTGCTCCACTGACTGAGGAGATCATTCCTCCCCCACACTATGTGACTCTTCAATTCCACCTGGGGGGGTAAACGTTAACATTATACAAAGTTATTGTCTGATATACCTGCATTTTTTATCAATCTTTAATTTAATATTGTTTTTTATCAGTATGCCACTACTGAAGTATGTGAATTTCCCCTTGGGATTAATAAAGTATCTATCTATCTATCTATCTATCTATCTATCTATCTATCTATCTATCTATCTATTTTCTGGTGGTCAGTGTCAAGTGTCCAATGTGATTCAATGTTGTATAACAATAAAATGTGAAAACTTCCAAGGGGTTGCAGGCACTGTATGTATCGTGTGTATACTTTCACATAGTTGCCACCATTGCTTGGTACATTAGTAAAATAATTTAGACAATATAAGACAAGGAACATTTTGATTAAAACTGCATTCATTTTTCTAAATGGTCTCTCAAGACTGCATTTTTAAACACAAAGCAATAAATACATGCCTTTTAGCAAGATGGTTTTGATACATTTTTATTTACTGCTATATATTATCAATGAATTTATTATCTATGGTTATTTCAATGCTTCTGCCAGAGCAACAGCATCATCATTCTGCATTACTATTCCAAAAGATCTAACTTTCCAACCACATTCTAATCAATTTACTATACAGCTACTGTTAACATAGAGAGATGTAAACATGAAAAATAAATGAAGGCAAAAACATGAAATAAAAACAAAAAAAATAAGCTTCACTGGGCCATAAGCTGCCCCAGGGACATATGTTACTGCGCAACAGAGACCATTTTCTACTTTATCAGTAGATCAAGGATGATGGCTTCAAATTTTTACAGATAAATTGTTCTTCTAGCTCTGTCCATCTAAAACAACCCGCTCCTCATCTATATTTATGTTATGATTTTTTTCCTATTGAAACTAGTACATTGTTTAAGTGGTTTATGTCAGTGGGTGCTTTGAAAGCCACTTTACAAAAGAAATTTTTATTGACTGATTTTTGCTGGAGCCCTGTAGCATGTGTGTGTGAAGGTGATGACCATGAATATGAAATATTATTCAGCAGGTTTTATCTAGGGCTAAGAAAATCTAATAAAATGTCTATTTTATAACAATTTTATAAACGACTGGATGGTTTTTATGTGTGGCTTTGATTGTACTATACTGCTTTAGGAGCATGCAAGGTTAGCAGTGTCTAAGTATAAATGTAATTTAATCTCTATTATGCATGATCTTGACATAATTTCAATGTCATGCATTTTTTTTTCTTTGAATTGTAACAAATGTTGGTTTTCTTCATATTACTGAAGCTTTTTTTCATTGTGAAGGGCAGAAAAGTTAAATATATGTATAAATTCTAGGAAGCAAACAGTGGCATATGGAGCTTAAAATGACCTGGATGGTTATATCACAAGAGAACATGAGAAGGAATCATATCAGTAGAATTTAAATTATGTCACACTCCACATGTATAATTCATAACCTTTTAAAAGCTGACAGACTGCATTCAATATTAAATGGGGGGGGGGGGGGCTTTTCTAAGAAATGGAAGGACAGAAAAAGCTAAAATGAAAGCTTCATCTTGTAGTCTTCTTAATCGTATATTCATATGTCAAACATCGGTTACCGTGATATGAAGTGCAGTTCAGGCTGGTCAGTGACATTAGAGGATTAGAATCATTACAGCTATGAAGACTGTGTGCAAGAAATAGTTGACCAAATAATTTAAAAACACAGCAGCTCCTGTACCCTAAAGAAGAATGGAATAATAGCATATTTAAATACATTTGTGAGTAACACTTTGTTACCCATTATCTGCTTTTAAGAGTAAGGTTTATTATTAGAAAAAGAAAGGTTATTTCATGAATCCACAAAAAATGGCACAAAAAATGGGATGGATTTGCTTGACTTCTCTTTTCTCTCTAACTTGTTAGATTTGAAGGCAGCTCCCTGGATGAAATGGAAACTGCCTTATAAAAAGTATTGATAAGAAAATTCGATGTGTAGATTGTTTCAGAACTGAAATTAAAAATAAAATGTATCCTGACAACGACAAGGCCAATGTAGTTATGTGGTTATTGGCTACAGTCTATGACCATGAAGTTGGAAAATTTACAAAGCATTTACTTACCTAGTTGACTACATGTGCAAAAAATGACTTTATTTTTGTCATCCTCTGCATTTGACTGTGTACCTTGACTAGGAAGATATTCAAGATTTCCAGTACCCATTGTGGAATGAGCTGCTTTTTGCTGCTCTCTGCCCTTTTGAGTGTGTTTTATTCCTGCTGGATTCAGTTTGGTGTTTGTAATAACATGTAACATCAAATATGATTAATCATACCTTTGAGAATAGATTAACAAATATTCCATGACTGGGGTACAAGTTTTGAAAGTTTATTTAAAGAAAAAAAAATCGAAAGTACACCTTATGAGAAGCATTGAGGACTTGTAGTGGACTTGAAACTATCAACTACCAAACAGTGTTCAGAAGCCATTAAGCAACTTGATGTGCGGAGTACAAGTCCAAGGAGGTTCTGCTCAATCTTTATAACACAATGGTGAGGCCTCATCTGGAGTCCTTTGTGCAGTTTTGGTCTTCAGGCTATAAAAAGGACATAGCAGTGCTGGAAAAAAAGACCAGAGAAGAGCAACTAGGCTGATTCCAGGGCTACAGGGGGTGAATTATGAAGAAAGATTAAAAGAGCTGAGCCTTTTCAGATTAAGCAAAAGAAGATTAAGAGGAGACTTGATTGAAGTGTTTAAAATTACAAGTAGAATCAGTTCAGTGGATTGAGACTGTTCTTTAAAAATGAGTTGGAAACTTGTTAAGGTTAAATTTCACACAAACATTAGAAAGACTTTCTTTACATAGAGAACCACAGACACATGGAATAAGTTACCAAGTAGATGTGGTAGACAGTAGGACTTTAGGGACTTTCAAAACTCGACTTCATGTTATATTAGAAGAATCAAGTGGGTAGACCTGGTGAGCTTCCTTGAGCTGAATGGCCTGTTCTCATGTAGATAGTTCGAATGTTCTAATGTGGTATAACAGACTATCATGAATACCGACACCATACTGGTTGCTACACTACTTCACTTTGTTTTCAGTGTAGTATATTTGCAAGTTTGGCAGGTCATGATGACAAGGAAAAAAAATAGAAAATGCAGCTGTCAATTTAAATGTAATTAACCACATTTTTAAACCGGACACCATTCTGTCAGTTTAAGCTTTGGCAGATGGTTTTAACTTCTTTCAAAAATAATGTAATTTTATTTAAACAGCCAGAATGTGTTTTTATGGTAATCTGGAAATCATGCAAGAAATGTATGGACTCCCAAGCCATCCTTCTTCTTTATCAGTGAAATTTGCCATTTTTATATCAACCCCAGCTATAACAAAAATATTCTTTATGTCAATATTGAAATCATCACTTTGAATGAAAATGTCATGAAATTATTGCAGTTTTACATGATAGGCACATTTTTAACACGTTAGATTTGTTGTACACTCATCAGCCAATAAAAGTAATTATAAATTAACCTCATACATGACAAAAACTCTTGCACATTTCACAGTTATATCAGCCTCATGTGTATGTTAACCTTTATGTTAAACGATTTATTGCAGAGACCTCCATCACCCCAGCTGTCATGCTGGGCCCATCTTAATTCTTTGTGGTAAGGGGTGAGTTATTTAACAGAATTTAAATAAAATGTGTTTTTAAAACATGTTTTTTTCATTTGCTGCATGTGAGTCAGTGTGTATGATTTTTTTTTTTTCCCTAAACTACACCTCACATATAATCAAATTTGATCCTCCTGGCTTGCATCTTGGGTGTGTGTCACCATCTTTATATATTCTTGCATTTTCATTCCAGTGTTGTACTCTTTACCCAAGGACTAATTCATCCACTCAATTCTGGCTTCTTTATTTTGTAATAAGAACAACATGAGTATTTATAGTAGCGCCACAATATCTGACACACCTAAAATGGGCACTGGTCAACTAGAATTACTCTAGGCTGATGAGCGAGGGAGAAATAAAATAGGCAGGAGGGGATCTATTTAAAGAAAAGCTTAGGCTCTTGGGTAGACACTGATTAGCTTATTTCACCAAAACAGTATTATCTTAAAGTTATAAAAAAAATTGGTATTACACACTAGCATTTGAGGACCCCATAACCACTGAATTCTCGACACATTGGACCACCACAACAGCTGATCTCCTCACTCCTGGCACTTTCAAATTATGGCCCATGTAACTTTCCACTCTCCAAATGTCTGAAAACTCCAAATGCCCCTGGACAAGATAACCGCATCACAGCTAACAGACAGAGAGAGGGGGCAAGTAACATTCTCCCTACAAATATTTATTTTTGGGGTCTTCTGATAGACATTATGTGGACTATACTGAATGATTTGTTAACATAAGCTATATATAAAACTATTACTTGGGCTTTGATTGCCTTTTCTATTGTTGTTTTTGTGGTTATTCTGTTGTCATTATAGCTTTAAGGAAGCGCTCTGGGTGGAATCACATTTCCATAGCATTTACAGCATTGGACCTGGTCCATTTGCGGAGCTAATGATCTCTGCTGGACACAACAATATAACTGTGCACCTCAAAAGTGCAGATTTGCCTTCTTTAGGTAATTTCTGGTGTTTAGTGCCCTGGTTGAAGCATGTGGAAGTTTAGATACTTTGGTTTTCTTCCCAAAGGTACATGGTCAATTAATTGGCAACTTAGAATTAGCTGGGTATGAATGAGTGTAGGTGCGTGAGTGAGTGCGCACACACCATCCAGGGTTTATTGCTACTTTGTGCCCATTGTTGTTGGGTCTGTATTATTTATTTGTATTGTCTTACAATGAAGCTTGTAATTTTGAGTACTTTGTAAAGTACTATATGATGATATGCGCTATCATAGGTGCCAATCAAAGTAAAGTTGAATTAATTTACTGATTTTGGTAAATTGAACTTCAAAATCTATCATTTATTTAATGTAGGATAAATGTGTAGATTAAATATAGTATTCACAATTTAGAAAAAAAAAAAGTTAAAATGTAAACAGGATATATTTTTGAAATTTTTTATAAGAAAGAAATTCAGGTTGATCACATCAAACCCATTTTTATAGCAGTTTGGAGCATGGTGTGCCCTGAATGATCCAATATGGAGTCTCTAAACAACTGTATAAATATTTTTAAATGCAGCACAACACTCAGGAACAGGGCAAAACGGAACAATAAACTCAAGAATAAATGCAATTATATGTATCTTGTTCTATTCATTTAAAGGGTCAGGATATGAAGAGCTGTGGGCACAAAACAGCATTTCTTAAACTTATTGCATTTGACAACTACGTGACAGGATTGCCGGCTCACTGTTACCAAAGCTAAACCAGAAGGACTGTATTGTAAATAATCCAGAAATTAATTCACAAATATCTTGCAATGTAATTTCATTAACCTATACTGCATTTATTATACTAGAAGCATGACTTTGAGTGGAGTGCACAGTTTTTTAGACAACAAAAATCTTTAAAGTGTATAATTATATAATGCAGTTTAATTCTCTGAATTTTTTTGATTCAGTAACTCTAAATTTGAAAATGAAAAGAAATGTATATAATTACAAAATAAAAATGTCAAAGCTTTTATTTAATCAAATAAACTTTGCAACATTTTAAAAGTTATATAAAAAAATGAGTAAACCAGATAACATTCTCACACCCAACTAATCCTGAGGGGCTGGTAAAGCAGCGAGTATAAATTTGTACGAGCTCTAAACATGGCGCCAGTCCATTGGAAGGGACACTTGCACCCACCTACCCACACCTCCATTCACCCAGAGCAAGTAAGGAATTGGTAATCTAACCTCCACAAATAAGATAAGTAAAATAAATTATTGAATAACACAAGGCAACAGAAGTGGTAGGCTCTTTGGCTACCTGGATATGTTCATTGACCAGTGACTAAACAATGAATGTTTTATTTATTTATTGTTGTCTTTTTATATGAACTTGTATGTGACCTGTGTATAATACAAGAATCTACCTTTTTAATTCTACTAACCATGGTTCTGTGCAGTTGATGCAGACAAGAAGGAGTGTAGAATTTACCTGCTTTATTGATGTGTTTATCTGGTAGAAGAGGCATTGGATGATCAAAAATCAAATGAGTGAATCTGTGTGGGCCAAGTCTAGGTGAGTGCATGCTTCAGGTCAACAAGAAATGTTACTGTTCTGCTGTTTACTTGTATTAATTTTATCACAGGGATGCACAGTGGATGCAGTGGTTAGCATTTCCTCCTCTCAGTTCCAGTTACATTTTCGACCACAATAATCGATCCAGCACAGTTAGCAGAGTTTTCCCTAACCCTTGGGGACACTTAAAAGACCATTGCAACATTGAAGGGAGCCCTTGAACCCAACACCGTCAGTAATGTAACCGGATGAACTGGCAGATGGGGACAAACCACTCTTGAAGCAAGGGGAAGGTGCAAAGTGCAAAAGTACGACAATCCCGCACCTGTGTACTTTAGTGTGGGAACACCCAAGCCTGTATTGCTACTGGGAACTGCTTCAGCCACACTTCCATACCCCCTCCTTAAGCTGCGAGTGCAGCGATTATTTATTTAAAAAAACTCAATATTTGTTACGCCACAAATCCACTCAAAACTCTTTCAGTTTCCTTTTCCCCAGTGTCTTTAATGGATTTCCCTGAGTTCTAGGAAATACTCAAACATTCTTACATTTTTCGCTGATCTTGTTGGAAAGCCAATTCAGTGAAGTTCACTTATCACTAGCCACAACATGAAACTGATATTTTGGAATGCAACATGAAACTGATATGTTGGACTAAAAATATGGACAAAAATAATTAATGAGCATAGTTTAATTGTTTCAATGTAAATATCAAGAAAGATTTTGCACTGGCTCATCAGGAAACAGCTAATTTTTGGGTTAAACTAGAAGATACTTGCAAAAGGCAAAACAGAACAAATAAAATATAAACAAAGTGACGGAATCCCAGATTAGAGGCAATAATGACGGTCAAAATTCAGGCAAGAAGTCAAGAACCAAGCATGACACGAAAATCAATACCAGAAAGTAAATCTGTAAGAATTTTAAAGGATTTATTCACAGATCGGATTACGTTTAGTGCAACCACTGACCTTTTCTCCTGCCTTGCTGATGAAGTCAAGACCATGACCCAAGAAACCATGCCCCTAGAAAAGCAGGATGTGACCCTAATGACTGTTACACAAAATGGTGTCTACTAAAGAAAAACGCAGTAAGACCCCCAGAATTAAGCTCTAATCATGGTAGCCTACAGTGTTATCATTCCAAAGTAAAAAAGACTGTAATTCCCAGTAAATATTACTCTGGCCAACTGTTTCTGTAAAGCTGAAAAAAGCTTTGTAGAAACAGAGAGAAGGAAAACATATTAGCATTTTAATCCTATAGATAAAATAAAAAAAAAGTCAAGAATTGAGTCTTTGAATTGAAAACCTAATAAAGGATGTAATGGTTCTGGCAAAAAGGGAACAGGGACTTTATGCAATTCAAAAGAGCCTCTGGGAGGCTGAGCCCTCCACTGCATGCCAGTCGGTAAAGACAGAAGGGCAGTTGTTACGACAGGAAGTCCAAAACCTTAAAAAGTTTCCAAATTCAAAAAATATCTAATGAGGTAATTAACCTTTGTATTTAATACAATTATTGACCTTATCATCCAACTCAGGGTCATAGTGGAGGGCCACAGCACTGTGCAGAAGACAGAAACCAACCTTGTCCATCACAGGGTCCACTGTCAAACACATATCGAAGATAAGTTTAGAACTGCCAATTAATATCTAACATGCATATCCTTGCTTATGACAAATGCAATGTTTGCTCTGAGGGTGTTGATGGAGAAGTATAGAGAGGCCCAGAAGGAGTTGCAGTGCGTCTTTGTGGACCTGGAGAAAGTATATGACAGGGTGCCTCGAGAGGAGTTGTATGAGGAAGTCGGGAGTGGGAGAGAAGTATGTAAGAGTTGTACAGGGTATGTATAAGTGAAGTGTGACAGTGGTGAAAACTGCAGTATGAGTGACGGATGCATTCAACGTGGAGGTGGGATTACATCAGCGATCGGCTCTGAGCCCTTTCTTATTTGCAATGGTGATGGACAGGTTAACAGACAAGATTAGATAGGAGTCCCCGTGGACTATGATGTTTACTGATGACATTGTGATCTGTAGTGAGAGTAGGGAGCAGGTTGAGGAGACCCTGGAGAGTTGGAGGTTTGCTCTAGAGAGGAGAGGAATGAAGGTCAGTAAGAACAAAACAGAATACACGTGTGTGAATGACAGGGAGGTCAGAGGAATGGTGAGGATGCAGGGAGTAGATTTGGTGAAGGTGGATGAGTTTACATACTTGGGATCAACAATATATGGTAACGGGGATTGTGGAAGAGAGGTGAAAAAAAGAGTGCAGGCAGGGTGGAATGGGTGGAGAAGAGTGTCAGGAGTAATTTGTAACAAGCGGGTATCAGCATGAGTGAAAGGGAAGGTCTACAGGACAGTAGTGACACCAACTATATTGTATGGGTTAGAGATGGTGGCACTGACCAGATAGCAGGAGACAGAGCTGGAGATGGCAGAGTTAAAGATGTTAAGATTTTCACTGTGTGTGACGAGGATGGACAGGATTGGAAATGAGTACATTAGAGGGTCAGCTCAAGTTGGACAGTTGGGAGACAAAGTCACACAGGTGAGATTGCAGTAGTTTGGACATGTGCAGAGGAGAGATGCTGGGTATATTGGTAAGAGGATGTTAAGGATAGAGCTGCCAGGCAACAGGAAAAGCGGAAGGCCTAAGAGAAGGTTTATAGATGTGGTGAGAGAGGACATGCAGGTGGTAGGTGTAACACAGCAAGATGCAGAAGACAGGACGATATGGAAGAAGATGATCCGCTGTGGCAACCCCTAACAGAAGCAGCCAAAAAAAGAAGAAGAATGCATATCCTTGGGTATATGTATGAAGAAAACTGGAATACTTATAGGAAAACTCATTTAGATTTGTTCACTCCACAAAGACAAATTACCAGATATGCACAGCAAATCCGTCAGTGTTAAAATCATGGTGTTCGGGGTTTTAGAGGCAAAGTCTTCATGTTTTGGAGTTAAAATGTGTTGGACTGATACCACCTGGTGAAGATACACACTGTACTTGGTGTTATTTTGCAGAGTTCACCTTGTGTAACACCTTGTTTCCTTATTCTCTTCATCTGGGACATTCACGGCTGTGCTATGAACTTTTCTTAACACCACCATTTTCTTTTCGAGGCAAAGCATGGCTAATTTGGTGAGTCTTTGTTTTAAGTATGTTTATGTAGTGTGTTATTCCATCCAATTTAATACATAGTTTGTTAACAATGACGTTTAGTGTCATGGTACAAAAGCAACTAAAGTTATTGTTTATTGATGAGGCTTGAGACCGCAAATGCTAACTGAGAAGACACATTTTCCTGCACTGCTGATAGGTTTTCATTAACTGTGTGTTAAATGGTAATTTTTCTTTTATTATTCCATGTCGTTTGATGCATTTTTAAATGGAGGCAATATGATTTTTGTGGGGAGGGGGTCATACTAACCATGAAAACGTGAACATTCAGGTTATTATATACTGCACAAAAAGATTAAAAGAACACTGTTTAATCTGAGTATAGCATCAAGTCAATGAAACCTCTAAGCTATTGATCTGGTCAGTTACTGTAAGTAGCAGAGGGGGTTGTTAATTAGTTTCAGCTGCTTTGGTGTTAATGAAATTAACAGGGGCACTAGAGGGGCAACAATGAGGCGACCCCCAAACAGGAATGGTTTAACAGGTGGAGGCCACTGTTATTTTTTCCTCCTTATCTTTTCTGACTGTTTTTTCACTAGTTTTGCATTTGGCTACGGTCAGTGTCACTACTGGTAGCATGAGGCAATACCTGGACCCTACAGAGGTTGCACAGGTAGTCCATCTTCTCCAGGATGGCACATCAATACGTGCCATTGCCAGAAGGTTTGCTGTGTCTCCCAGCACAGCCTCAAGGGCATGGAGGAGATTCCAGGTGACAGGCAGTTACTCTAGGAGGCCGTAGAAGGCCCTTAACCCATCAGCAGGACCAGTATCTGCACCTTTTGGCAAGGATGAACAGGATGAGCACTGCCAGAACTCTACAAAATGACCTCCAGTAGGCCACTGGTGTGACTGTCTCTGACCAAACATTCAGAAATAGCAATCCTCCAGTGGGCCTTTGTGGTATAGTGGGTCCACAGCTCGTTGAGCAAAGGCCATTTTAAATAAATAATCACCGCACCCAAAGCGGCTTCATGAGGGGGGCGTTGTTGTAGCAAGCCGCGGGACGCTCGGCGTTGAATCCGTGATTGCTCCCGTGGCTAATGCTACAGCTGTGATGGCCCCTCTTCATTTAAAAGAAGCGCGAGTCGGTTTTGGAAAGGAGAAAAAGAATGAAGGAGAAGGAAGAGAACGGAGGTTAGAGGGAAGGAGAGAAGAGAGAGTGCGGGCAAATCGGTGCAGCAGGAAGGAGGCGAGCAAATGCTCGCAGGCAGCTAAAGGCCGCCTGGGTGTTTGGCCAACACCCGGGAGAAGTGGTTGTGGTCGCCCCCGCAGAAGATTATTTTTGCAGGGCGGGAGTGACCGGGAAGGTGCAGGACTCTCCGCGGAAGTTAGCGGGACTTGGGACGCGGTGTCCCTAACGTGAGAGCCTTGGCCGTTAAGGGATTCCCAAGTCGCTGTCCGGAGGAGCCGACCAGGGCCAAGGATCGGTGAGGCAACTGACAGCAGTAGCAGGAGTAGGAAATAGGTCAGCTGCAGAGTGCGCGTCTCCCTTGTTGTGGGGCCCTGATGGGTGAAGCAGGAGAGACGCTAGTTGTAATTGAAGGCACGGAACTTGTTGTGAATTTTCAAAGACTGCTTCCTGAAAGATCATTTTAACCTCTGGTTTTTAAGGATTGTTTTTTCTAGTGTTTTAACTTCCACGTTTTTCTTTTAATGGATTATTTATTGAAGAACTTGGAATCACTGCACTATTTATTTGAACACCTGTTTTGTTGACTGTTTTTTAATAAAAGCACTGTTGCACTTTTTTATAACCATCCCCTTGCTTAGATGTTTATTGCCTTCATTGACTAGCTCATCGGTAACATTACCGACGGTGTTGGGTTCAAGAGCTTCTTAAACAGCGATGGGAGTGTGGAGCCAGAACCTGCATCGTCACAGCCTTCTGCTCACTGCTTGGCACCATGAAGCTCAATTGGCATTAGCCATAGTATACCAGAATTGGCGGGTCCATCACTGGCACCCTGTGCTTTTCACAGATGAGAGCAGGTTCACCCTGAGCACATGTGACAGACATGAAAGGGTCTGGAGAAGCCATGGAGAACGTTATGCTGCCTGTAACATTATTCATGATGGTGGTGGGTCAGTGATGGTCTGGGGAGGCATATCCATCGAGGGACGCACAGACCTCTACAGGCTAGACAACAGCACATTGACTGCCATTAGCTATCGGGGTGAAATCCTTAGACCCATTGTCAGACACTATTCTGGTGCAGTAGGTCCTGGGTTCCTCCTGGTGCACGACAATGCCTGGCCTCATATAGTGACAGTATGCAGGCAGTTCCTGGAGGGTGAAGAAATTAATACCATTGACTGGCCCCAACGCTCGCCTGACCTAAATCCAATAGAACACCTTTGGGACATTATGTTTCTGTCCATCCGACGCCACTAGGTTGCACCTCAGACTGTCCAGGAGCTCAGTGTTGCCCTGGTCCAGATCTGGAGATCCCCCAGGACACCATCCATCGTCTCATTAGGAGCATGCGCCCCTGCCTCCCCCCACCAACGTTGCCAGACATGCATTCAAGCACATGGGGGCCATACAAACTACTGAATACGATTTCGAGTTGCTGCAATGAAGTTTCAGCAAAATGGACTAGCTTGATGCATCATTTTTTCACTTTAATTTTCAGGGTGTCTTTGAATTTAGCCCTCTGTAGGTTGATAGTTTTCATTTCCGTCAAATGATGTGGCATCCTTTCGTTCCTAACACATTACCTAGTCCATATCAGTAGAGATATCCAGCAGGATTTTTTTCCCATTGAGATCTGATGTGTTTTCAAAGTGTTCCTTTAATTTTTTTGAGCAGTTTATATAACTGGTTCCTGTTTAATAAAAGGAGTGCTGCTATTATGTTGTTTGAATTAGGTGGATGTTGAAATGTCGTGCATACCACTGCTTTTAGGGCTAACTTTGAAATGAAATTACATGGTTGCTTTCTTCATAGAGCTGCTTTAACTTAAATTAACTCTGCTGGGTGTCTCATCTTGTAGCTTTATCACTATAGTTCCATAGCTGTGTGTCTGTGAATTTGCTTGACATTGCTTTTTAAGTCCATCTAACACCTATATATACATCTAATCTTTTTCTAGATAGAAAATGTAGATAATTTTTATAATAATTGTTAGTGTACTATTATAAGCATTTTTAAATAAAATGTTTAACAATGCAATAATACTGTATCCCAGTTTTTTTAAACAGTGAATTTCATTTTTTGTATTTAGATAAATCGGCATGAGTGGCTGGACCAGGCCAAGGGGACACCCACGTAACACCTGGCTGCGCCAGATAGATGGTCATTTCCAGAGGGTGGGACTGGACCATGTATCTGTCTAGGGGGTTGCCAACCAGGATCCCAAGCTGTTTCATTGTGTGGTGAGTGTGGCAACGCGCTGTGCCAGTGCATGCTCCCCAACCTGATCTGACCTGACCTGACCTGGCTTTATTGTGTCAACTTTCTCTCTCTTTGAATAAATAAAAATTATGTCTGTATATTTTTATCCATTACACCCAAAAAATGAGGGGTTTCTTATGTATATTATCACAGTTTACATGAAGTAACCATTTTTTGCCAGTAAAACATCCTCAAACTGTAAAAATGTAAGTCAGTAAATGGACTAAAATAATAACTTTCATATAACGATTTCCTAGGTGTTTAATAACAAACATGGGTGCTTTATGCTGGAATAGGGAGCGGCCTTATACAAAACAAAGCTGTGTGTTTCTTTTTGGAGAAACAAATAATAATAAATCTGTCATATATCCTGTGCAGTGCTTGCATAGAAAGAGGAAACTGCACTGAGAGAGCTATACAGGTGGAGAGGCCACTGGTACTCCCACCTAAACAGATTTCATTGTTCTAAGCAGAGCTATAATTGGCATAGTAATTTGCATAAAGCTTTATCCATTTTATTGGAAAAAGGTTGCAAAGAGTTCTGGAAATGCCTGTTTCTGTAAGTGGGAAAAAAGTTTAAGACTTTATTTCCAATGCTGAAGCTTTTTCTTGGCAGTTTGTTTTACACACCCTACGTGAAAAAACGCAATGTGTTCTTTCCACAGGGCATGAGTAACTTGTTTCAAATTACACATTGGTTTTAAGAAGTACTGTTAAGACCAATTTCTCAGTTTTTCTTAGAGAAACTTATCACCTTATTGTATAAATATTCAAAACTGTAGTTCTCTTCTTTAACAAGTACTTGAATTAAAGCTACTTAATGTAGCAGAAATACAGTAGATATTGCTGTATAATAAATTAAGCACCGTATATCTAACAATTAAAAAAGATAGCAACAGTTGACTTTTAAAGCCCTGTTGTAATAATAAAGAAATGAGTTGTAATCAAAATGGAACATGATGGTCCATTTATGTAAACCACCATTGTAGGCTTTATTTAAAAGCAGCTTTTGAAAAGATGCAAACAAGTACATGCGAATAATCGATCATAACCTTTCAAGCTTCCCCAAGGAGCTATTTTTAAAGGGTCGGTGTGATTTTTTTTTTTGGCAACAAATATGGCCACTATTCTTGGAATTGGGGGTTTAAAAACATCTATTTTTATAACAGTTGAACATTACCTCTGTACTGTATATCAGTTTATTACTTTGTTTATCTTCCTTTTAAAGAAGCTAATTGTGTTGCAGTGCCAGTTAAAATCTGCACATTTTAGATATTTAAGGATTCAGTTGAAATAAAATGATACAAATGTTCTTCTGAATTCTTCCCTTTTACATTCCTTGCCTTTTGTATAGCTTATTGTTAAATTTTCTCTATCTTCTGACAAAATAGTTGAAAGTGACAAACGAGACAGGGATGGAAATAGATCAAGATGTGTTTGATAACCTTGTTGGCTCAAAGTACATGTGCTTTGTAATCAAGGTTGAATTTGATGGCAAGTGATTTAAGTAAATTATCTTTAGTTTGTTTTGGAATTTGAACCACTTTAGACAATTGGCAAGTTTTGGGAAATTTCTTTCTTTAATATTTCTATGTGGGATTGAACCCTACTCTTGAAGACAGATTATGTTTGGACATAATCTCTGCAGCTGTGGTGGGCTGGCACCCTACCTGGGGTTTGGTTCCTGGCTTGCGCCCTGTGTTGGCTGAGATTGGCTCCAGCAGAGCCCTGTGACCCTGTAGTTAAGATATATAGCGGGTTGGATAATGGATGGATGGATGGATGGATGAATGAATAATCTCTGCGGGATTATCTAATATAGCAGACTCTATTAATCCAATCATCTTTAAGACCTTGATTAGGTTATACCTGTAACATTTTTGCAGGTCACTAGGTGTCCAGGAGCAGAGTTGGGCACCCCTGCATTAGTACACCCATCCATCCATTACCCAACCCGCTATATCCTAACTACAGTGTCACGGGGGTCTGCTGCAGCCAATCCCAGCCAAAACAGGGTGCAAGGCAGGAAACAAAGCCCGGGCAGGGTGCCAGCCCACCGCAGCATTAGTACATTCACAGGACAATAAATCTCAAATGCATCAAATATATATTTATTTAATCTACTAGGGGGCTTCACTCGCCAGCCCCCGGCCTGCGATACAAGCTAGCCTGTTTGCGGTTCTGCCGCTCGTGTATGAGGATACGGATGTACAATTTAAACAGATTTTTATTTTCATGGGAATTGTAACATATGCATCAACACAACGTATAACTGCCCGTGATTGAATTGTGTTTCTTTCTCTCTATTAAATAAAATTACTTTTTCAAATGTTTGGCTCTGAGATTTGTTAATTGCCTTTGCAAAGGCTATTCTAACGGAAAACTGTAACCATTTTAATACGAATGGCATATCAAGATCTCTTTTGTTGTCTAATGTTATCTGCGTTTGGATTTAAAATTTCTAATACGGCCAATCGTTTAACTCTTTCGATTTCATGTTGCATCGCTTCTCCATGTTCATAAATATAAACCTGACCAAATTGTGGTTTCTTTGCAATTAAACTTGTAGTGGCTTTAATTGTTGCGGGACCACAGATTCTCATATCTCATCTCGTCTCTCTAAAAAAGATTTGTCTCGTACCAAGAGTTTTTTATATAATAGAGAGATTTATTTCATCAGATTCTTTATCAAGCTATTCCTCGGTCAGCATGATGGACATAATGTTCCTGTCCTCCTCAAGCAAAGAGAGTGACATTGAATTGTTCAGCCCACTGAAGTGGATGAGGAGAGAAAAGGAGGTGTTGCAGAGTACAGAAGCAAAGGATGTAACTTCATCTTTGTGTCAATGAATATGTACTGATTTCATTTATTTTTACCCTATTTAGATATTGTCTGTAATTATCTTTAAATACTATCATTATACTATTGCCCATTAACTAATTCTAGATTTTCCACCGCCTTTAATTTTATTCAGCTGTTTAAAAAGACTCTTTTCCAAATCTGGAGGGATAGTAATTCTTACAGAATACAAAGAGACAGGAACTGTTTGTGACAGCTCAAGAAGGGAAATGGTGAATATTCTGGCTGCACAAATGACAAAATCCGAGGGGTAAGTTTTATATTTACACTAGCAGAATACCCGCGCTTCGCAGCGGAGAAGTAGTGTGTTAAAGAAGGTATGAAAAAGAAAAGGAAAAATTTTAAAAATAACGTAACATGACTGTTAATGTAATTGTTGTATATATATATATATATATATATAGCAAAATACATATCTATATACATATCTACATATACACATATATATATGCATACCTATCTACATCATATATACACACACATATACATACATACATACACAGACACACACATATATATAATTTGTGTGTGTGTATGTATGTATGTATGTGTGTGTGTGTGTGTATACACATACATACAAACATACACACAGGTATATATAAATATATGTGTATATATATATGTATGTGTCTATATGTGTGTGTATAGCTTTGATCACTGAGTGCAAGGGAAAAATAATAAAATGTAGTCTATAAGTTATTAAACAGTAAAACATTAACGTTTTAAGAAGTAAAGGTACATTGAGCACTACTGGAGTGG
>JANRMT010062825.1:22625404-22640377 GCA_026402145.1 Polypterus bichir lapradei | reverse complement strand
TAGATAGATAGATAGATAGATAGATAGATAGATAGATAGATAGATAGATAGATAGATAGATAGATAGATAGATAGATAGATAGATAGATACTTTAGATACTTTATTAATCCCAAGGGGAATTTGTTTGAATGTCTGTGTTTTGAGGTGTGACTGGTGTACTACAGTCTTCAGTAGTATAAGCCTAAAGGAGAGTCTTAATGCAATGTTTTAGCTGTCTCTCTACTGCCATCTAGTGCTTCTTCTTCTAATTCATTCGCAGACAAACAAAGATCAAGATCCAAATGAAGATTATATATAGAGACATGCAGGAGTGTCCAATTAAAATATAAGACAGAATAAGTAAGTGAGGTGCAAAAATGTCAGCAACTTGAAATGGATAATGACGGTGCATGCATAATGGATTTCTAGCTACAGATCAAACAGATGATTGTTCTCTAATTTAATAGCTTAATAGTGTTAAAAACATTTTGCAGTTCTGCTGGTATAGTATCACTTGCTGGTAAGCAAGGGGCAAATTGTTAATTATGCTGTGTGTGGAGGTTCGGAAATATATTTTTCCAGGCATCTCTCTTGCATGGATAAGAATATGGCCCCAGTGAAGAACTGTGCCATATAAATGGCTCACTGCAGGGCCTTTTAAACTCTTACAATCAGTCATACCAGAACATGAGACAGCTAGTCGGTGTGCATCTGTAGAAGCTATAAAGAATCCAGAGAACAGTTTCACTCTGAATATTTGATTATCCCAAAGCTGTGTGCTCATCCCAATATGGTTTTCCATTTTTGCACAATTGTGCTACCAAGCTCAACCCGATCTCAATCAACAAGTTTACTGAAAACACAACAGCATTGGGTTTGATTATTGGCTTTGACGAGACATACCACAGGGAGGAAGTTAAAGTTTTTCATGATTTGTGGAATATACATTAAGGGACCAACAAGCATATTGATGTCCTGAGGAGACCTTGAGAAGGTCATGTGCTTATTGGCAATAATGGAACATTTGTTATTTAAAGAATAACTGAGTTTTTTCATTGATGGGGCAGAGAAGTCTGTTAGATGTACATTCCCCACACTTGATTGGCCTGTTCAAAATTTTAGATCCAGTCACACATAGTGACATTCAGACCAAGGTTCTTGAATTTTGTGACTATGTGTTGAATATTCAGCTACAGTCAATGAACAACAATCTCATATTAACGGCTCTATTTGTCAGGGTGGATTATTACTGTCTGGATGGTGTTGGAAATTGCTGCCACTGTAAACTCATTCTATAGAAAGTAAACTGATTCGAGTCCGCACATTACATTTGTCACGAGTATCTGTTATGCTCGACTTGACAAGGGCCACAACTAACTGCTTGAAACCCTTCATGGTAAATTTAGACTTGTGAGTGTGGTCTGTGTAAAGTAGGTGGGGGCTGTAGCTTGAGCCAGATATATTAATGATGTCACTAAAGATTTCCAGCAAATTGTTGTTGAGTGTATGACCAACAATACCTCCTTAGCATGTAGCTTTTGCTGCCATCACACATCTCCTAATTGTATCTCTTGATAGCATACAAAGCTGGTTTCTTGGTAGAGCATAGAAGGTATTAAAATCTAACAGCCAGTAGTGGCTACTGTACAGTAGATTTTGCTTTTGTTCTTTGAAGTTTTGAATAAAGGTTTAAATGCTGCATCACAGGCCTTGATTAGGAAATAAACTTCTGCATGCCTGCATTGTTTCTGATTATGCAGTGTCTTCATTTATCTAGTTGCTACAACATCATCAACACATTTCCTGATATAATCAGTTGCATATAATTCATATATTTTATGTTAGTTTGCATCCCGACAGTAGCTACTGCTTTGTGCATCTTCCCTGGTTCTCAATCCATGGAATGAAAGCTGGAACATGATGACAAGTGTGTACAATAGACACCCAGAGTTTTCCAGTAAGAACAAATGTAATAACACCAGTGTATATATTTTTTTCTATATTTTGTCAAAAATATTTTCTATGAGTCGAGGGACAAGCCAATGTAAGCTGTCTATTGTTAAAATATATTTCATATGAAAGACCAGAAAAGAAAAGAACAACCTGAAAATATCCTATAAATATTCAATGTTGTTCATCGATTTCTCCTGAAGTCCTGAAGGTTCCCTATGCACTATGTATTTGGAGTAAGGTGTTTTGACCTTTAGTTATCCTTTAATGTATTTCTCACTGATGATTTTGAAAGAGTTCCTGGAAACATGTAATCTTCATCACATTACCACTTGCCATGTTTACAAAAACAATTTCCCCAAACATATGTAAACAGATATTCACAGTTGATGTTTTCAAAAGTCTCTCCTGTGCGCAGATATGGCAAGACCTCTGAAATGTTGGATGCCGTAGGGGTGTATATATTTTTCTGAGAAATTGTCAAAAGTTGCCTAGCCCATACAGTAACTGCCTTTAACAAATCCAGTTTGATATTGTGATATTATAAAGGGAAACACCTTGTTTTGATATCATTGTTCAGTAAAGAAATTAGTCTGTAGAAGGTACTCTGCAAATGGTCTTAATTCTGTCATTGTGTTTTTGGTGGTATGTATTCTTTTTTAGGTTCTCAACTTTAAAGAAACTTTAACAGGAAACTAAAACTTCAGAGGAGTCACTTTTTAAATGTTCAAGAGTCATGTCTCCAGTTCAAAAATGATTCTCATGAGGCTTTAGTGTCTAGTTTATGTTTTAGAAAAAAGGCATGTTTTCGACATTTTCAGCATACAACTGGACAACTGACATGTGAATTATGCGGCACAAGTAAAATGAGGTTTTTGTTTCTTTTTTCTGTGGATGCTTTTCACATCGTTTGCTAGTGTACAGCATTGGTCACTATTGGCTACTATTATATCATAAAAAATTTTCTCTCCATTCTGCATGAGCTCAGCCATCACCACAAACTACATAGGGTAAGTAACATAAAAAAAATTATCATTTTTAGGTGGAGTATTCCATTAATGGAGCCAGTTTAACTGATAGCTATTTGTGGAGTACTATTGCCTAATATTTCTCTTAATTTCCTTTCTAACTTTGTAACATGTGATATCCAGGATCAATGTGCATGCAGTTTCTCCAGTCCATTAAGAACCAAGAAGTCTGTGATATTCTCTCTAGTAATTTGCGGTTCCACAAGTTATCTGAGAATGTGAAAGTAATTTCTTTTCAGTTATGAGTACAAAAGTATTTTGAGGCCATTCAATTAATAAATATAGATTATGTCATTTGGATTTTCATATTTTATGTTCATTTTATTACAGGTTAGTATTGCCTAACTACAGGACAAGTTGGATTTATTTCTGCTTTCATGATTCATTTACTCCTACACTAATGATTTTAGTTTTGCCATAAAAATCCCTGGTTAAAAATTATTTTAAAAAAGAGTTATTCTTGCATCTAATGTAAAATGTTATATTTGTGTACTTTAAATATAGACATGTTAATCTGATTTTTGAAGAAAGAAACATAATAGGACACAAAAGGAAAATGACACACATAGGAAAAAGACCAAAAGTGGAGCAGTAGTATAATTATCTAATTATGCAACTTTTAATGCAATGCAAGAAAACAATACAAGACAAAATAATTGCTGTTCGACTGACAACTGTCTCCCCTCCATTTTGGAATGCAGGGCAGGTGCTGCCATCTATCGGCAACAAAAATATTTTTTTGTGAATTCCCTATGTAATAAACTTAATACGTTATAGCGTAATGAAAATTGCATAATTCGATCTGGACCACCCTGTATTGGCAATGATATTAAAAAAGTACCAAAAATCGATTTAATTTATTTCACTTATGCAATATGACCAGTGCTCACTCAAGTTGGATTCATTTAAAACCATGTGCTATGAAAGTGATATTTTTTTAAAAAGACATGTTTCTTGAAATTCTTCTTGACTTGCAACCATAAAGTTAAATTATATGTTTTTTCTAAGTGAATGGATAAGTAATAAAATTGTGGCTTGAATGTATTTTTTGAAGAATGGCTATTGTAAAAGCCAATATTAGATACAGTAGTTAATACTTAAAGTTAAATTCATGTAGTGTTTGCTTGACTCCTATAGAATTATAGCTATTAGAATATGGTCTAGTGTTTTACCCCCTGGTAAGATGATTTGAGATAGAACTTTCTTGCTGTATCTGAGATACAGTGTGTTAATTAAGTTAGTTGTAGTTGTTGTTTAGAATAGGTCCCATTGCTAGCAGGGACTGAAAGACCCATTTACAGTATGAAAATGGGATAAACATACTGTACAGTTTTCTGACCGTTTAGACGTGAGTCTATTGTATGAGATAACTTAAAGAAATAAACAATACATATCAGCCTTAAACAGAACTTTTCTTTATTTTGCAATACCATTTTTTCTCTATTTTTGTGTGAACTGTTTTGCTTTGAATTTTTACTAAAGCTTTTTAAAATGAAGATATTTTGTCTGTGGAATCATTTCAATGTGTCAAGTTTTTTGCCAGAATTCCATGAAGCATACTGAAACTGCAGAACTTTGGTAATTTTGGGTAAATGTAGCTACAGCTATTACTATTGTGTCTTAAAATAAATTGATATTTATTGTATTTATACAACAAGGAGAACGGGGTTCACGTCCCATGCGCTCCTGCATTGCATTGAACTTGCATTTTCTCCCAGTGCTTACATGGATGTAGTGTCCCACACTTTGTTCTCCTTCCATAGACTGAAGACAAGATACTGTAGGTGAATTGGCATTGCTAAATGGGCTCTAGTGTGTGTGTAAATGTGTTCACCTTGTGATGGACTGGTACTACAGTATGTTCAGGGATTGTTCCGGTTTTTTTGCCCAGTGCTTGCTTTGATAGGCTCCAGCCTCCCCACAACCCTAATCAGCACAAACTGGTCTGAAAATGATAGGTTGGCCTTTTCCAGAGGGATTTATGAACCTACCACATGGAGTACTAGATAGGAAACTTCAAGAAACCCTGAAAAAATCAGAAAAGGGAAAATATTCACACACAATTGTGAATCTCATGTTACCAACTATAACCAGGAAAATAATCACCAGACTTGAAGGTTGATAGTGGCAGAACCAGTGAGCAACAACTATTACTATAATGTAGGAGGCACTACGAAATGCATAAGGCATTGAGAAAATGTTTAAGTGAGGTGAAAGAATTTTATCCATGTACAGATGTGACAGTAGGTGTTTTCAGATAGGAAGCACTCTGACTGTGCTTGTAATATTCTTTATTCACTCTGGAAGCCTCTGTAAATGATTCAGTGCAAGGCAGATGGTTAACTCAGAAAGGCATTTAATTTATTAGAGCACACGAAACAGAACTTTACAAAAGACGCTCGTCTCCATTACTCTCTTTTACTCACCACACCCTTATTTATTCATATATTTACCTTGGTTTTCTGGTTTATGACAATTTTATTTAAAACCTTCATTCGCAATATACCACAGTGCTTTAGTTTGAGTAAGGCAGTAACAGCGTTTAGCACTACTGCCTTACAGCTCCACAGTTCAGGGTTTGAATTGAAGACCAAGCACTGTCTGTGTGGAAATCACACGTTTCTCCCATATCTGTGATTCTGTGATTTGCTTTTTTCCATTTGCTGAAACTGCTGTGGTTTCTTACATCCTAAAGATGTGCATTTTAGGTACAAATTACTCACAAATCATCCTAGATAACTTGTAAATACAATACAATTTATTTTTGTATAGCCCAAAATCACACAAGACGTGCTGCAATGGGCTTTAACAAGCCCTGCCTCTTGACAGCCCCCCAGTCTTGACTCTCTAAGAAGACAAAGAAAAACTCCTAAAAAATCCCTTGTAGGGAAAAAATGGAAGAAACCTTGGGAATGGCAGTTCAAAAAGAGACCCTTTTCCAGGTAGGTTGGGTGTGCAGTGGGTGTCAAAAAGAAGGGGGTTAATAGAATACAGTACAATACACAGAACAGAACAGAACAAATCCTCAATATAGTATAAAAATAAAAATTTTACAAGTACGGACCAGAATTTAACAGTAGATTATATCACATAATATGATTTGGATTTGTTAAGAGTCCTGGAGACATCGATCAAACTGCCATCACGATTTGGCCATTCCACAGCTGAAACAACGCTGGGCCAGCCAATCCAATGAAAGGACCCCTCTTTCCTATGATTCCTGCGATCCTCCATTAAGGAGGACTTTACCTTAGGCAGGCAAAACAACTTGGCAGGTGGGCCGTGGCACCAAGTGCCACATCTGAGTACCGAGAACAGAAACAGAATAGGTGAGGGTTAGTATCCAATTATAACTATCATGTTACTTATGTTTTAGTGCTAATGACTAACAACAGAGATGCAGTCTGTACAGTTAATCAGCAGCTCTAGTAAGGATATGCTAAACTGAAGTAATGAGTCTTCAGCTGGGATTTAAAAGCTGAGACCGAAGAGGCATCTTTTATAGTAGCAGGCAGACCATTCCAAAGTTTAGGAGCCCTGTAACTAAAAGCTCGACCTCCCACTGTTATTTTATTAATTCTTGGAATCATAAACAGGCCGGCATTTTGAGATCATAATGTGCGCTCAGGTTTGTAAGTCATAATAAGTTCAGACAAGTAAGACAGATCTTGGCCACTTAGTGCTTTATATGTTAAAAGGAGGATTTTGAAATCTGCCCTAAACTTAACCGGGAGCCAGTGTAAGGATCTAAGAACTGGATTTATGTGCTCGTATTTTCTTGCTCTTGTAATAATTCTTGCAGCAGCATTTTGGTTTAACTGGAGGCTGTATAAAGAGCAGTTTGAACATTCAGTGAACACCACATTGCAGTAGTCAGTCCTACTAGAAATAAATGCATGAATTAATTTCTCAGAATCCTGTTTATTTAGAAAGCGCCACAATTTCCCAACATTTTTAAGATGGAAGAAACATGATTTGGACAACTTTGTAATATGCGCTTTAAATGACATGCTAGAGTCAAAGATAACTCCTGGATTGCGGGATGATTCAGTAAAATTAATGGTGATTCCAACTGATTTAAATGATGACAAAATATTGTTGTGATCAGCGTCATTCCCTCCAACAATTAACATCTCTGTTTTATCTGTGTTTAAAGACAAGTAATTCTCATCCATCCACTCCTTTAATTCACTAACAAAACTAATTAAAGACAACATCGGAGAAACTTCATTTGATCTAAATAAAAGGTATAACTGGGTGTCATCTGCATACGAGTTGAAATTAACATTATGTTTCCTAATGAGAGATCCCAGTGGAAGCATGTAAAGTGAAAACAGTAAAGGTCCCAGTACTGAGCCCTGCGGGACACCATATCTCACTTCTGTGTATAATAATGGAGTACTGTCAGCACATATCTGTACATATTGGAATCAATTTAATAAATAAGAACTAAACCAAGTGAGCACAGTGCCTGTGAGCCCAACATCATTTTCTAGCCTGTGCAGTAAAATAGAATGGTCAATGGTGTCAAATGCTGCACTTAAGTCTAACAACATAATTACAGTGGAGTTTCCTTCATCAGAGGATATCAGAATGTCGTTTACAACCCGCGTTAGTGCTGTTTCTGTACTATGACCAGTGTGGAAACCAGACTGGAATTTCTCAAATAAATTGTTATGCATAAGGTGTGACTGATAATGAAATGCAATAATTAACTATTAAACATATTTAGAATAGGCGCTGCAAGAACATCCATTGCACTTTTTACTAGTTTTGTTGGCACTGGATCTAGGGAACAAGTAGTAGGTTTCATTTTAGAAATTAAAGTTAAGACTTCCTACTCAGTTACAGGATTAAAATTACTAAAGTGCTGAATGCAATGTGAGGCAGGGTCTGCTAAGCTAGTATGTGGTTTGTACTGTGATGCTGAGATCTGGGATCTTATATTTTTAATTTTCTCATTGAAGAAGTTCATAAAATCTGTACTGCTAATATCTGTTGGTATTTTGCACTGTAGATCTGAATTCTCATTTGTTAATTTAGCAATTGTTCTAAACAGTAGCTGATGATTTTTATTATTGCTATCTATTATTTTAGAATAGTATTCTAAGCGAGCTTTAAAGAAAGCTTTTTTATATTTTTTAACACTCTCTGTCCATGCAATTTGAAAGACATGTAGCTTTGTTGTTCTCCATCTGCACTCCAGTTTTTGAAACTCTAATTTAAGAGCTCGAGTTTTTCAATTAAACCAGGGAGAGTTTCTATGTGCTTTGATCACTTTTGTTTTAAGGGGAGCCACTGCGTCCAGAGCATCTCTCAAGGCCACATTATAATGTGATGTTAGCTGATCTAACTTGTTTTCCACGTTTACATTTGATGTTATCTGATCTAAATGGTTTTCCACAATTACACTTGACTTACTCAAAGTATCTATAAATTTTGAAGCAGAATTACAATCTACTATCTTTGTTTTAATTTGTGAGTGCATTGGCAAGGGCAATAAGGGAAATAACTTCATTTAATGGAGTAATATTTAAATTTAAAATTTCAACTTTGTAATTTATAATTAAATCTAATGTGTGGTTATGATTATGAGTTGGATCTTTGACAATCTGGCAAAATCCTACTGAATTTAACAAATACGTAAAACATTTGCTAAAAGTGTCAGTTTCCACATCAATGTGTATATTAAAATCCCCCATCAGTACTATGTGATTATAATTTATAGCCAAATCAGATAAAAGGTTGCTAAATTCAGTCATGAACAATGAATATGGCCCTGGTGGTCTGTAGACTAGAACTATAATTGTGTTGGAATCTGTTTTAATATTTAAAATGAATGCCTCAAAGGATGTAAAGTCGGCCCTGGTGGAGGTCTGGTTTTATCCCTTGCTCTAATTATACACCTTATTTTTTGGTTATCAAGTAATTTAAGGTTTGCATCAAGACTAAATTTACTGGATGCCCCACAACAGGGATTATGGGTAACACCTTCAGGATAGTAACAGGTGGGATAAACAACAGCCTGTGATTTAAGATCACATGACTGCGGCCTGGATGGTGCTCTAATCAGTCAGCCAGGTAGTTTTGCTGCCATATTTTGGGATAATATATAAGATCCCCTCCAGTTAGGATGAAGACTATCTCTTTTAAAAAATTCAGGCCTTTCCCAAAAATCATCCCAATTGTTCACAAACACTATGCTTTTATTTGCACATCA
Organism: Polypterus bichir lapradei; assembly: GCA_026402145.1. NCBI lineage: Eukaryota > Metazoa > Chordata > Cladistia > Polypteriformes > Polypteridae > Polypterus > Polypterus bichir. The sequence goes on along the minus strand of JANRMT010062825.1, from coordinate 22,631,199 downwards.
GGTTTCTAGACAGCAGTGAAGGGAATGCAATCTGCTATATATCACATCCCCTCTATATAATCTTGGTAAGGGGATAGAAACAACTAAATTCTGAAATTTTCTTTTAGCTTTGGTGCATAGAGAGATGAAGTTCCTCTTTAATACCTCAGATTGCTGTAAATAAATATCATTAGTGCTGACATGCAGCAATAAGGTAGATACTTCATCATCGGCGACACGGTCCAATGCGGCCTCTATGTCAGAAATCTTGGCCCCTGCAAGGCACTTAACATTAACTGCTGGTTAACATAGTTTGGAATTCTAACATTCCGCACTATGGAATCACCAATTATGAGCATTTTCTAATTCTCAGTTTCCACAGGCACGCTGTGGAGTACTGAGAATCTGTGCTGGGTCCGAATTGGTGACCTGCGTGCTGAGTTACTAATGTTTGGCTTCTTAGACCCCCATCTTACTGTTATCCACTCACGCTGTGGCAGACTTCGGCCATGCACTGACTACAGTGGGACATGGAGAGACTGAAGCCAAATCAGAGGTAGCCGAATTGTCTAAACAAACCGAGTCAATCCAATTTTCAGTTTGCCTAATTCCTAATAAATCAATAGAGTAAGGATTTAGTCCTTACTGTTGTCTCGGCACAGTCTTGAAAAAGTGCAGATCACTTAAACTGCCTTTTACAGAAATATATATATTTCTTGTAAGCCAGATCTGTAATGTGCTCCAAGAGGATACTATTATGAAAATGAATGATAATTAATATAGTTTTTTTTATATTCATACATTTGCTGGACTTGGTCTGTAGGGGCTGGATTTCAGCAGCAAACACCACTTTACCACCATTTTGATTGACCACAAAGATTATTTACAAATATTTCATGAAATATTTTCACAATTTGTAAGTAAAGTTATATATTTGAAATTTAATTTTTACCAAATTTATTAACCATATATTCTCATTAATGTTTGACCTGCATAATGCTTTATTAAGTCAGAAACTTAAAAAAGAAAGAAAAAAAAAAGATGGAAATTAAGGTATGGAAAATATCATCAAACACAAATGTAAGTAAAATAAGGGAAAAAACAAAAGTATAGTCTTGTGCTAAATAGAGACTTTACTGCCTGAGTGCTCTTCTGCCCTATTGGTGATCTGCAGGCATACCTGATCGATTTGCGTTTATTGTGTGTGGAGAACTACACTAAATGGGCTGCCTGGAATGAACTTTGTCAGTTCTGTCAAAAATATGGATTACCTCCTGACAGATACAGATTCTTCCAGAAAGGCAATTTAATTTAATTTAATTCACACTAAGAACTAAAGATGCATGGAACAAATTACTAAGTTGAGCCACTGATAGCAGCATCCTGAAGACCTTCAACTCTTGACATTATTTAAAAATGTTATGTGAATAGTAAATGACAAGCTATGTTGGGCTCATTAGAATTGTCCTTATATTCTTAATAATGCAGAGTAGAAAATCATAAGAGAAAAGATTAATGAAAATGACAAAGTGAATTGCTGTGTTGGATTTGTCATTTATGCCAATTTTGAGGTGAATGTAATATGTAGCCTGTGTTCATTTGTCTAGTCAAAAACTCATTTTTTTCCAACATGAAATTTCTGAGCTAATATCAAATGTTAAAATGGGAAATTAATCAGTGGGAAAAAGGTTTTGTTTATGAACTTGTGATTGTGCAAAGATAAAAAATAACTTTATGACATAACATTCAGATTAAGGCATTAAGGTTATTTCAAGAGAGCATAATGTTAAGGGTTGAAATGCAGATTAAGGACACCATGCTTGATACCCAAGCATTAGCAGGACATGGACTGAACAGCATTTAGTGGGCCACTGCAAATGGAAGGAGCTATCACTAATCACCTTTACTTATACAGTATACATTTTCATCAAAGTGAGGCAATTTATGTTATTATGTATATTTAATATTAAATCTACTGCAGTAAACATTGTCTAAAGTGATTCTAAAGTGGCAGTATTGCTACAATAAAATGAAATTCCTATTAACACAGTTTTTTGTGGTTTTCTGGTGTGTTACAGCCTAATGTACTGTTAAGTTTAACCATTGGAACATATTGTGCAACTCACATGAGACTGTACCCTGGCACTCCAGGAAAACTGCAGATCATAAATAAATTTGCCCTGGAATTCTTTCTCAAATGAACTTTAATAAACTGAGCCTTAATAGTGAACTTTGTCAGATTCACTGATGTTTCCTTCAACATGGTGCATTGCTGAAACACCCAGTCAGGGGCTAAATGTTGAGCCGTACAAGGGCAGATGATGGCTGTGTTGGCTGGGGCTTTTTTTTTCTTTTTTCCATTCCCTTTAATAATTTATAATTTTAAAACTTTAAAACCTTCCTTTTTTCCAAGGACACCACTGGAAATTAGGACAACAACAACAACATTTATTTATATAGCACATTTTCATACAAACAACGTAGCGCAAAGTACTGGGACAAAATGAATTAATCTATGAAGCACTTATAAAAAATGGTAGATGAAATATGAAAGAAAATACTGGGTCATCTAAGTTGAAGCTGAAATCTGGATCTGGATAAAATAAAACATCAGCTAATCAATGGAGCGCAATTAAATAAATGGACTGTTCTCATTTCTTAAATATCTGGTGTTCTTGTAAATCAGGCAGAGTCGTGAAACACAATAGTACTAAATGGGAAAGGGTTGTGTGTGGTTTTGGTAGTGTCTTGCGATGGTCGCCATAGGCAGCTAAAGCAAAATCTCCCAGGACCTCCCAGATTATGGTGATTATACGGTGATTCTGTTTCAAAGGCAAAATTGGCTCATGGGAAAAAAATACATTTAAGAAATCAGTGTTTCTTAAACAGTGTACTATTGTAACTAGCAGATAATTTCAATAGTCACCTTTAGTTACAAGCATTTTCATCAAAGAAAGACACTTTGTGATATTATATATGTTTAATGTTATAACAGGAAATATTTTCTAAAGTGTCAGTAGTCCTATAATAAAGGGATTTTCCATATATCTTTTTTAGTTTGTTTGTAATCAGGTTTGTATTTTAAAGATGAAAAAGGAACATATATATGAAATAAATACATAAAACTATTTTTGGAACAGCTAAAAAAAAATTATAAGAAAGAATCTCGAAAACCAATCCAAACCCCCCCCCCCCCCCCATTCCTTGTGCACTCATCCCCCTCCAAAACCCTGGTAGTGTAGCCAGACTGTGATCTAAATGATAGTCCAGATGTGAGAATTACACAGTACCAGTTCTAAACATTTCATTTTGAGGATGCACTGATTCCCAAATCTGATAGTTCAAGGAGCAGAAGTTTATAAATGGAGGAATTCCACAGATTCAGGCATAATGAGTCAGCCTCTCTCCAGCGAGATGCAATGGCCAATCTGGCAGCTGCAGTGCCCAAAGAAAATATTTTCTGCTGAAGAGAGTCGAGAAAGAGGAAGAAAGGTGCAGTAGGAGATAAATATGAGGATAAAAAGGAATGTTTGTAGCCAGAATTGAGTACAGAGTAGATAAAACAGGAGAACAGTATTGAAAAATGGAAGGGCAGTTCTAGAACATGTGGAGAAATGTATATGGAGGCTTAAACACTGCAAAACTTAGAGAAAGGTCCATAGCAAAGTGTTAGTGGGGATGGTATATAGCAGATGCACGATTTAAAAGTTTGGTGTGTTCATTTCTAAAGAGAAATGTTATAAATTTAAAAATGGTATTCCGTGATACGACTAAATCAGGAAAAAGGTCTCCTAGACAAATAGATTTTTAAGGAATGGCTCTTAAGGAGGCTTTGTGTAGCTCAGAATAAAGAAAGGAGACTGTTTCTTTAAGAGGGTAAAGAGAAAAACTATGAAAGGATGAAGGCGGAGAAAAGAAGATTCATTCACTCCACAGGTCATGAGAAATAACCTAACCTGAAGATAAAAGAAAAAAGTGGAAAAAGAAAGACAGAAACTCGATTTCAAAGAAATGGAATGTCCATAGCTCTGTGCCAATGAAAAAAATATCCAAGGATTGCTGCTCCCTTATCAGCTTAAACAGAAAACAATTGGGCATCCCCAAAAATGGAGAGCTTCATTATGAAAAATTGGGGTGTGGTTGTGATAGCCAGATTTTTTTATAACCGCTGAAGCCCTTATTACAAAAACCTAAATTGGAACATTGAAATGTGTATATTTCTGCGGTGGGCTGGCGCCCTGCCCGGGGTATTGTTTCCTTCCTTGCGCCCTGTGTTGGCTGGGATTGGCTCCAGCAGTCCCCCATGACCCTGTAGTTAGGATATAGCGGGTTGGATAATGGATGGATGGATGAATGTGTATATTTGCATTTGTTTGGGCTACAAACATTTTCTTTATAATTAATAGGATAAAAGAAGCCATAAGCCACATTAAAATTAAGAAATTGCCTTTACTGATTGAAGACTCACCCACTCTATGATTTTATGGTACAATATACTTCTGTGTCTGTTGTTTTCTTAATTAGGGTTTGCTTGAAATAATCTGATAAATTTAAAAGCCTCAAGACTTTCGATTATTTGCCTTTATCTCAAAAGAAAAAGCTGTTCTATCACTTCATTTTTTTTCAATTAGTCTGAGACGTTTTATTCATTTTCTTAATCCTACATGTGTAAAATTCTATCACTACATTCACCCGGACATATGGCAACACCATAACTAGCAAACGAAACAAAGTGAAGCATATCCTGCAACTGCATACTCCTGCCTCCAGCATAAGTTTTACCATAAACAATTAGCATAAAGATTTTAAATCAAATATACCTTTACTGGATACCAAAACTGAACACTTTATGTTTTGCAAAACAATTTAAAGATCAGGTTATTATTTCATACAAATAATCTATGTCAAATAAATTGTAATAAATAAATACATTTAATACTTAACAAAGAATATGACAGAACATGGGCCAGTATATATATAGGATTACACAAATCTGAAACATCACAATAGTAAATATAAGAGACTCTCAGAGCTCAAAAGTCCAAACAAGGCAAAGGCCATATGCATAGAGTCCCAACACAATAACGCAGAGTTGGGGATATAATGTCCAGATTTAGATAGCTACCTTGCTCAACAGGCTTGCTGGCTTTGGGAACCCTTCCCTTCTTCAGAGTCAGGATATGCCACTGGGGATAAGGAAAGAACACAACCCATAAATACTGACGTGACACCATGCATGTGGGTTTCTATTATTAAAGTACTGATAATAATCACCTGCTCCTTAAATCATTTTGCAAAGTTTTCGATGTTTTATATGCCATAATTGGTTGGTTTATATTTTACAGTACTCTTTAATGTCTTGATTTTGTGAAAGTTTGGAGTTTACTATACTGTGACAGTATCCTAACACTGCTAACTTCTGAATCACTCTTAACTACATTAAGTCAGTATTAACTTCATGTTTATTTAGTGTTAAACAGTGAACTTCACCAAAACGTTTTTTGCAGCGAATATGGTGTGTTTGCTGGTGACCTTGTTCTCTGAATATTTTCCTGGAAATTAACTGTGTGGCCTGCTTATGCAAAACATTTTTCCCAAGCGCCTCATGATGATTTGCAAGGCCAACATGACATCAGCCATGTACATTGCTGGGTGTTGATCATATGAGTAAAACAAAAAGGCAGTTTGAGTTCTTCAATTGATATATGTGGTAATTTTAGAATAAGTATTTTAAATTGAAGAAGTGGATTCTCTCCCCTCTTTTTCTATACTATCTATCTATCTATCTATCTATCTATCTATCTATCTATCTATCT
>JANRMT010062825.1:22601322-22615404 GCA_026402145.1 Polypterus bichir lapradei | reverse complement strand
AGATCACAGGAAGAACCTCCAAAACTGATAGAACCTGAGTAGAATAAATGGCTGACTTGTACTGCTCCCAGCCTTAACATTTTTGGTATCACAGTATCGACAATCACCGTTACATTCTCCATCTCCAAATTGATGACCCAAACAGGCAAACAACAAAGCCTGCATGGAATTCCAATTTATTTGTTTCCTAAGGAAGTCTCTGCCCTCTTTCTCAAACTCATAATTTAATATGTCTTGCTTACTTGCTGGTAGGATGCTGCCACTTAAACATCTAGAGGTGTCGAGGACAGAGGATGAGCGCTACAAGATCAAGGCCGTGTCGCAGGGCCGACAAGGAGGCTGGACGACCTGGGAGGGAGTCGTCAGCCAGAACATCAGTTGGTCGGATCTGTGGAGGATCCCACAGGCAAGGGTCAGTTTCCTGATTCGTGCAACTTACGACACGCTTCCCTGTCCTCGCAACCTCAACCAGTGGTTTGGGAATGAGGAAAGTTGCGCACTCTGCAACGTGCCCAACGTAAGTCTCCAACACATCTTGTCAGGCTGCAAGATAGCACTTTCCCAGGGGCGCTACAGATGGCACCACGACAAGGTCCTGAGGAAACTGGCTGAGGTGCTGGAGGGGCGTCGAAAGGGCAGCACAGGACCACCACTATCAGAGGACTGTACCAGCTTCGTCACGGAAGGGGGGGGGGGGCAAAGTTACACCAGGCCAAGAGAGATGTCGAGGCCTTTTTCCCCCGACCATGAATGGAACATGAGGGTTGACCTCAACAAACAGCTGAGGTTCCCCACAGAGATAACAATTACATCTGTCCGTCCTGATATTGTGGTGTGGTCCACCAAAGTAAGATCGGTGCACCTCATTGAGCTGACCGTTCCATCTGAAGGGGAGATAGAGGCTGCCTTCGAGCGCAAGAAGGCCAAGTACTCTGAGCTGGCTGAGGAGTGCAGGGAGGCCGGCTGGAAGACCACCATCTACCCAGTGGAGGTGGGATGCCGAGGGTATGTGGGGCTGTCAACCACACGCCTCCTGAGGGATGCAGGGGTGACTGGAAGGAACCTAAGAAAGGCCATTAAAGATCTGGCAGAAGAGGCAGAGAAAAGCAGCTTTTGGCTCTGGTTGAGGAGAAAGGATAGGAGCTGGGGAAAACCCCAATAACAGCTGCAGGGGGTGACAGGGAGACGTCCCTGTCATTGCTCCGCCACCAGGAGATGTTCTAGCGATTAAAGGAGCGAAACGTTGGTGAATGGTGGTTCCTAGCTGAAGACCCTGCAGCTGACCCATGGGCACTGGAGGAGGTGCGACAGGCAGCAATGCCAAGCAGGTTATACCACCTACCTGTACATCGACTAACCCTGGCCTTCCTGACAAAAAAATCATCTCATCCTGTCCAGTGTTGGAAGCTCTAGCAGACAGCTACCTCCCAGTCCTGCTGTTGTAACCACTAGGGGCTCCACTGAGCACCAAACCACAGACCCAGCAATATGCAACACAATTCCAAGTTCTCATAAATTATTTTTATTCAACAACATGCTTTCCACATACAATTTCCAGCAAAATAAATAATTTGCAATCCTCCTTCCTCATCCAACAGAGCGTTGCCCACTGGCTCCCGACTCTGACTCATCTCAGTGAGGCGGCGGGCTCTCTTTTAATGTTGACCTGGGAACTGCTTATGGTCTCCTGCCCAAGTCATACGGAGCAGGTCTGGGTCTTGTAGAAACCAGGGAAGTCCTCCCCCCTCAGCAGCACCCTCTGCAGATCCCCAAAAATGTTGACAGGGTTACGTTTCCGGACTCCAAATCCCATGCCACCCTGCAGGTGTCCTATTTGTGTTCAGCCTTGAGGAACACTTCCACCTGTTGTGTGGGAAACTAATTGCTCCTGGTAAGCCTATTTGCTCTGTCCATCCATTATGGCCTCCTGGCTGGGCATGTATCCTTCCTTTATTCCAGGCCAGGATGCCTGTCCTTCCTTCTTTGCACAATCACTGGTAGAATTCTCTCTGCACATTGCTAAAGTATTTCCTCACAAAGTTAATAATGGGTACTGAGCATTTTCAAACACCATAATATGTTTTTAAATTTTCTTTTCAGGTAAAATTTAGTTTTTAAAGCTGTCAGGGTGTCCATGGAGTTTGTTAGGGAGATTCCAGATCCCCTGTATATTGTATTGTGCTTAAAGATTTAAATTTGCATGAATTTCACATATATATCACCTATTCAGTTTATATAAAAACATAAAAAGAACATATAAAATGCAGTATGCATAAATTGTACAATTATTGATGCTTACAGAACATCAAAATCCAGCATTTGGGGGTAAATTCTTGACATTATGCCATGTGAAGCCTACTGTATTTCAAACCTGCTGCTGGACAGCATAGATCAGAAATTCTTATAGGCCACCCTCAATCACTTTGTGGTCCTTTCATACTCTGGGAACAAGGCTGAAAAAAGCAATGTATAGTATTTGATAGGACTGCATGATAGACCCTTTTCTTGTTCAAATTAAGAATTCTATAGAGCTCAAAAAATTATATCAATTCATTTAAATTATTCAGAGAGTATGTCAGTAATTTCTCATGATTAAACAAAATTGTGTAATCTTAATAAGAAGACGTGTCCATTTTTGTTTTTGTGGTGAGTTGGGTAATATTGTATTAGGTAACTTAATTAGGTCTTCAGCTTCATCCAATATGTTTTTTTTTCTCACCATTATAAGGTTATTATGTATGCCAACTATTAAGGAAAATCACTTTTAAATCTCTCTACCAGACTCAAATTGAGCATATGTGGTTTGTATTGTAATTACCATTACATAACTAATAAATAATTTAAAACGTGGTCTAATAGACTGGTACCTTCTTAAATATGTACAGTATAGGCAAAAACACTGCAGAAACCCAAATAAATTCTAAATACTTTTTCTTTAGAAGTTCAGAGCCCAATTTACAGTGATGTAGAACAAATAGAAAATAATTCTGGTATAATGTTGTGGACCACCCAGGTTGGCACTGCCAGCTGAACCCCACACAGACAAGTGTGGGGCACAAGTTGAAGGCACACACTGATTTTTTATTTTCTTTTTTACCTTGTAGGCAACACCTTCCCCGTTTTCACAATCTCAACACATTCCAGCACAAGCACAAAACAATTCTCTTCCTTCTCTCTTTCACTACTCCGGTCAAGCCTTGTTCTCCTCCTCCAGACTCTGGCTTTGCAAGTAGTGGCCGCCGGCTCCTTTTATAAGGCACCCAAGGTGTGGCAGAAGAACTGTCCATAAGGGCTCAGCAGCTCCTGCTGCAGCACCCCTAGCGGTGCCTACAGATCCCAACAGGGCTGTACCAAACTCCAACTCTCATGAAGCCCTGCGGGAGTCTGACGCATAATTGCAAACCAGTGGCATTACCATCTAGCGTCCCAGGGGAGGTATCGCTCTGGCCGCGCTTGCTCCTCCAGTCTTCCCAGTGTGGAGACGTCCCACCAGGGCAAGGGCCCTGGCTGCACACTACAACATATAGTATATATCCTGCTTTTAGCATATGTGTTTACCCTGTTAAGGACATTTTGAATGCTCTAAATTGCATATAACTGTTGTACCGATCCCTTCAACATACATAATAATTATGTTTTATTTTTCATTCATCAAGTAATTTTCATTGTTTTTTGCAATCTTCAGTTACAATGAATAGTCACTAGTGAACTTACGGCCAAGAAAAGGAATGGGATGGTTAGGTGGTTACTCAAAAAAGTAAGCCATTGCATATTACTAATTACTCCTCTGAAATTGCAACAGGATTACTTTATGCACTACTTCCTGGAAAAGTTAAACATATTAGTAATTACTTTTAAGTTAATCTCTAAACCCAAGCAAATATATACAATTGGAAAGTGAATGAATGACACCCAAATGTCCTTTCAGTAAACTCATAAAGAGGAAATAATCAAGAACAGCATCTGCGAAATCAGCAGTGAAACAACTACATGATTTAAATTAGCACTGGTTCTATTTCAGGCATATAAGCTAGTAAGTAGAGACCTTCAGTTCACAAAAATAACACTTAAAACAAAATCTTAATGACGGACCAGACCACCCAAACACTTGCAAATATGGAGATGATAAATAGTAAAATTGTTTCTAGTGTAGCAGCCAGCAGACAGGAGCACTGACCCTGCAACACAATCAATACACTTTTGTTTCTATGTCTCTCTCCCATCTCAGTGCCACTGAGGCAATCAATAAGAAGGCAGTTACATTTTGTAAAGTTTTCTTACAGTTATTAACAGTAAAGGTAAAATCTAAGATTACTTGCTTGTACACAGACTTCTCAATTTCCAAGAAAACATTAAAGATATGTGATTAAAAAAATTGATATGCATGTCGGGATATTGCACTACATTTTCAAACACTTAAAACTTATAGTGCTTTCATTTGATTAGATAGCAAAGGCTGCTTTGTTCCTAGAAAGCTAATTTTTATGAGAACTTTAATCAAGAACATATACAGTACATGTACATTACAATGAACAAAAACACTCCAAAAAATGAAAAAAATTGACTGAATCGTCTCATCTCATTTGTTACATTTCTTATGTTCTTATTACCGTGATTATCGTACGTTTATAAAGCACCCAGACCCACTGTATAGTTCACTTCAATCCATCTTCTTTAAGCTTGAATTAAATTATCTCAGCTAATCATATTATTTTAATGCACTGTAAAACTGGAAAGTTGTTATCTTTCTTAGTGAAACTCAAAATCTTTATTTGTTAATGAAGACAATCCTGAAGTAAAACAAAGCGTCATGCAATGTCATAAAGTAACACACATCTCCAGTACAGATGTGACAGCATCATAAAATTAAAAGTGTTTTACCACTGCATGAAAATGGTGTCCACTTGTAGGGCAGATTGTATGGCCGTTGTGTGAAATAGAATACTTGCCCTTCAAGACATTTAAGATATTTACATACTATTGGCTTAGAAACATATGTGTAAAGCAAATAATAGACTTTTAGTTAAGTAACTATAATGCAATTCCAAGAATTTAAACTTAATGTGTTGAACTACTTCATAACTGAGAAATGTAATTTAATTACATGAACACATTACACTCAACACAAGAAGAAGTGTACTACTTTGCAAATATCAGGTATGTGTTAACTACAAAAAGAGAAACTCATACTTATAATGGAACCATTTTTAGAAAAATCAATTAGACATCTACACGTTTTGTGACTTCACTTTATATTTAATGTGCTTCTTTATTTCCTTTCAAAGCAAGGAGACAATACATAAAACATGCATTTTATTAACAATATCATTGGTGCATACAGTATATTATATTTCAAATTCACACTTACACACTGACACTGTTTGACACTGTTCCTATGAGTATAACAGAATGCCATAATAAAATGGAGTAATGCTAATTGTTTTGCAAGGTAAGACTATGCCTCAAGTGACTTCTTCCATGAAAAATATTAAAACAGTGTTTATAGCACCGGTGTATTTATTTTTGAATTAACCAAATACAGGAAAAAATAAAACATGAAAACATGGCCAGAGCACTGCACTTACTTTCATCTGGTTTTGAACCTACTTGGGGGAAGCTTGCCAGCTTATCTACCTCTTACTAAAAATAAGCATTCTAACCCCCAACTCCAACCCACCCCCATATTCCCCATCTCTGTTTTTCTACTTTTTTGTCCCTTCCCTCCAATAGAAGGCACTCACCGCAAATTTCTTTGTGACTCCAGACTCAACTTCTTGCTTCCAGAGTGAATTTTGGCTCAAGAACTACAATGTCCTGACTCTGTTTCTCTAAAGAAACACTGGTCTCCTCTTTGTGGTGTCTTGTAGCCTTGTTCCTGTCAGCCCTCATTAGCCCTGAAAGATGCCTTTTTCCTTAATTGGGGAGTAACACTGTCTGCATTCTTGGATATCTTCTGTACACTGGCATGCAGGCCGTAAGTGGGGGTTTTTTCTTACCTTTCTTGGGCTTATCTTTCATCTTTTGCTATCCTCATGTCACTTGTAGCATTAGCCAGTCTTTGTAGTATGGACAATCCCTCACAATATACATTAAATACCTTTCAAATCAATGTTAATTACACAAATATGGCAAATATTAATAAAATATGCTGTATAAATTTTGCATATGTATGTATTTGTGTGGAAAGAGGTTCCCCCAAGGTGGAGTTGAAGGGGAAAATATCTGAAGGGAGTCTAAAGAAGACTTTTTGGACATGGCATTGGATTTTATGAAAGTATGGGTCTCATCCCAAAGGATGCCCGGGACCATGGAGAGTTGAAGAAACAGATTTGGAGGGCAACTAACTAACCTGATAAACCCAGAAAATGTCTGCTAAACCAGTAATAGTGATGCTGATGATGTGTATACTAGTGGGAACTCTATTTTGTCTTTTTACATTTGTTATTCAAAACCGCTTATAATAAAAGATTCTTTATTTAAAATGTAATCTATTGATAATTTTAATCCTTTCACACTTTATTTTGGTGCTTTAAAGCTCTGCTAAGATTCAAAGTAGGATCCGATGGTTTACAAAAATGAATGAAGGAAGGGATTATGCTGAAACCTTTTGCATGACGGTTTTTCCATGAGTGATAATTCAAAACCAGTTACTATTTAGGGCAGATGGCATCAGTATGCACTATCGCTTTTAACTTATTGCACAAGCACTACAGAAATACAGTTCCGATATACTGAGAAATATCAGCTAAAGCCAAGAAGCCTTATTTCATTCATGGATGACTGAAGAGCAATTTTGGGAATATCATAGTGTAGAAATCAAGTGCTTTTTCTATAGACTGGACAATTTTTACAATTAGGAATGGGCATGCATCAGTTACTTTACATTTTCCATAAATTGAATGGAACATTAGTAATGCTTCAGCAAATTGTTATAAGCTGGGACTTATTTATCTTTAGAATGACTTTAACTACCAGTGACATGCTCTTAAGAAATGAAAAAAAAAACCCTGAACTTTTGAAAAGAACATCACACTTAACTAGTAGCTTTTTTGTTATTATTGCATTTATAATTCAAAAATGCACCTAAGTTATAACTCCCTAAAAATGGATTAAAAGGCTTCTATAGTTTTAAAAATTCAAAGGTGGAATTGAATATAACACGTACTGTAAATAACAAACACATATGAGCTAATCCTCTAAAGGAATAAAGGAATACTGTAATTGAGGTCAGATGAATAGATGGATAAAGATGGAGGCTAAAATTATCACTTCATAATAGGATAAGATTTTTTTCAATATAAGTAATGAATAATCAACAGTCTGAAGTACTACAAACTGTATGTAGTGTGAAAAAGAAAGCAAAACTGTCATGTGGCATTTCATGGAGTATCTTCTTTTCTTCTTCTTCTTTCGGCTGCTCCTGTTAGGGTAGCCACAGCGGATCATCTTCTTCCATATCTTTCTGTCCTCTGCATCTTGTTCTGTTACACCCATCACCTGCATGTCCTCTCTCACCACATCCATAAACCTTCTCTTGGGCCTTCCTCTTTTCCTCTTGCCTGGTAGCTCTATCAGCATCCTTCTCCCAATATACTCAGCATCTCTCCTCTGCACATGTCCAAACCAATGCAATCTCGCCTCTCTGACTTTGTCTCCCAACCGTCCAACTTGAGCTGACCCTGTAATGTACTCATTTCTAATCCTATCACACCCAATGCAAATCTTAGCATATTTAACTCTGCCACCTCCAGCTCTGTCTCTTGCTTTCTGGTCAGTGCCACCGTCTCCAACCCATATAACATAGCCGGTCTCACTACCGTCCTGTAGACCTTCCCTTTCACTCTTGCTGATATCCGTCTGTCACAAATCACTCCTGACACTCTTCTCCACCCATTCCACCCTGCCTGCACTCTCTTTTTCACCTCTCTTCTACAATCCCCATTACTCTGTACTGTTGATACCAAGTATTTAAACTCATCCACCTTTGCCAACTTTGCATCCTCATCATTCCACTGACCTCCCTCTCATTTACATACATGTATTCTGTCTTGTTCCTACTGACCTTCGTTCCTCTCCTCTCTAGAGCATATCTCTACCTCTCCAGGGTCTCCTCAACCTGCTCCCTACTATTGCTACAGATCAGAATGTCACCAGCAAACATCATAGTTCACGGAGACTCCTGTCTAATCTCATCTGTCAACCTGTCCATCACCATTGCAAATAAGAAAGGGCTCAGAGCCGATACCTGATGTAATCCCACCTCCAACTTGAATGCATCAGTCACTTCTACCGCAGACCTCACCACTGTCACACTTCCCTCGTACATATCCTGTACAACTCTTACATACTTCTCTGTCACTCCCAACTTCCTCATACAATACCACAGCTCCTCTCGAGGTACCCTGTCATATGCTTTCTCCAAGTCCACAAAGATGCAATGCAACTCCTTCTGGACTTCTTTATACTTCTCCATCAACATCCTCAGAGCAAACATCGCATCTGTGGTGCTCTTTCTTGGCATGAAACCATACTGCTGCTCACTAATCATCACCTCACGTCTTAACCTAGCTTTCACTACTCTTTCCCATAACGTCATGCTGTGGCTCATCAATTTTATCACCCTGCAGTTACTACAGTCCTGCACATCCCCCTTATTCTTAAATTTAGGTACCAGTACACTTCTTCTCCACTCCTCAGGCATCCTCTCACTTTCCAAGATTTCATTAAACAATCTGGTTAAAAACTCCACTGCCATCTCTCCTAAACGCCTCCATGCTTCCACAGGTATGTCATCTGGACCAACGGCCTTTCCATTTTTCATCCTCTTCATAGCTGTCCTTACTTCCTCCTTGCTAATCTGTTGCACTTCCTGATTCACTATCTCCACATCATCCAACCTCTTCTCTCTCTCATTCTCTTCATTCATCAGCCTTTCAAAGTACTCTTTCCATCAGCTCAACACACTCTCCTCGCTTGTGAGTATGTTTCCATCTTTATCCTTTATTACCCTAACCTGCTGCACATGTTTCCCAGCTCGGTCCCTCTGTCTAGTCAATCGGTACAGGTCCATTTCTCCTTCATTAGTGTCCAACCTCTCATACAACTCATCATACGCTTTTTTTTAGCCTTTGCCACCTCTCTCTTCACCTTACGCTTTATCTCCGTGTACTCTTGTCTACTTTCTGAATCTCTCTGACTATCCCACTTCTTCTTTGCCGTCCTCTTCCTCTGTATACACTCCTGTATTTCCTCATTCCACCACCAGGTTTCCTTTTCCTCCGTCCAGATGTCACGCCATGCACTCTTCTTGCTGTCACCCTTACTACATCTGCTGTAGTTTCCCAACTGTCTGGTAACTCTTCACTGCCACCCAGTGCCTGTCTCACCTTCTCCCTAAACTCAACCTTGCAGTCCTACTTTTTCAACTTCCACCATTTGATCCTTGGCTCTGCCCTCACTCTCTTCCTCTTCTTGATCTCCAGCGTCATCCTACAGACCACCATCCTATGCTGCTTAACTACACTTTCCCCTGCCACCACTTTGCAGTATTCAATCTCCTTCAGATTTACTCTTCTGCATAAAATGTAATCTACCTGTGTGCATCTTCCTCCACTCTTGTACGTAACCCTATGTTCCTCCCTCTTTTTAAAATGCGTATTCACCACAGCCATGTCCATCCTTTTGGCAAAATCCACTATCCTCTGACCTTCTTCATTCCTCTCCTTGACACCATACCTACCCATCACCTTCTCGTCTCCTCGTCTCCTCTGTTCCCTTCACCAACATGTCCATTGAAATCCGCTCCAATCACCACTTTCTGTCCCTTGGGTACACTGTTCATCACTTCATCCAACTCACTCCAGAAATCTTCTTTCTCCTCCTTCGCACACCCAACTTGAGGGGCATATGCACTAATAACATTCATCATCACACCTCAAATTTCCAGCTTCATAATCATTACTCTATCTGACACTCTTTTCACCTCCAAATCACTCCTGACATACTGTTCCTTCAGAATAACCCCTACTCCATTTCTTAACCTATCCACACATGATAGAACAATTTGAATCCACCTCCGATCAACCTGGCCTTACTCCCCTTCCATTTAGTATGTTGCACACACAGTATATCAACCTTCCTTCTCGCCATCATATCTACTAACTCTCTCCCCTTACCAGTCATACTGCCAACATTCAAAGTTCCTGCCCACAGTTCCACTCTCTTTACTTTCCTCCTCTCCTCCTGCCTCCAGACACGTCTCCCACCTCTTCTTCTCCTTCTTATTCTTCTTTTTCGGCCAACAGTAGCCCTATTCCCGCCAGCACCCTGTTGGCTAACAGTACTGGTGGCGGTCGTTGTTAACCTGGGGTTTTGCATTGTTGTCCGCATATTGATTTGGCAAAATTTTACACCGGATGCCATTCCTAACGTAACCCTCACGTGTACAAAATTAGATGATAATGGCCATGTGGACCTCTGGCCTTCGATCCATCAATGTTGGGACTGCATGGTGCTTTGATCAGGTGGTGGTGGTGCAGATCGCTACCACAGAAAACCAGAAAAAGAACAGCAGAGAAAGTAGGGGTTAGTATGGATTGTGGAGATGTGATAGTAATGATAATTAAATGCATATACAGAATATCAAAGTTACACTAAACACTACCATAATAGCCTGGTCAATTTCTATCAGTAAGCTATTCCAGATTTTAGGTGCAAAACAGCAGAAGGCTGCCTCACCACTTCTTTTAAGTTTAGCTCTTGGAATTATAAGCAGACACTCATTTGAAGATCTAAGGTTACGATTTGGAGTGTAAGGTGAGAGGCATTCTGAAATATAAGATGGAGTGAGATGATTTAAGGCTTTGTAAACCATAAGAAATCTTTTAAAGTCAGTTCTAAATGGCACAAGTAACCAATGCAGTGACATCAAAACTGGAGAGATGTGCTTGGATTTTCTTTTCCTAGTTAAGATTTTGGCAGCTGCATTTTGGACCAGTTGCAACTGATTGATGTCCTTTTTTGCATCTTGCAAAGTTATAAGGGATCTAATTTTTTTTTTGCTATATTTCTTAAGTGAAAAAATGCTGTCCTAGTTATCTGATTAATATGTGATTAAAATTTAGGCCAGAATCAATAATTATCCCTAAATTCTTTACCCCTGTCTTGACTTTTAAGTCTAATGGATCAAGTTTATGTCTAATGTCCTCATTATATCCATTTTTGCCAGCAATTAAGATTAGTGTTTTTTTCTTATTTAGTTACTTAATTACTACTCATCAACTCAGAAACACAAGTAAGAACCAAGAGAATCAGGGTCATCAGGCGCTATTGATAAATATGGTTGTGTGTCGTCATCATAGCTGTGGTAGCTCACGTTATGCCTTGAAATAATCTGACCTAATGGAAGCACTTAGATTGAAAAAAGCAGTGGACCCAGGATAGATCCTTGTGGAACACTATATAGAATATCATGTGTCTCCGAAGTATAACTACCATAACTTACAAAGGATTTTCTACCCATTAAGTAAGACTCAAACCAATTTAAGATATTACCAGAGAGGCCCACCCACTGACTAAGTTAATTTATAAGAATATTGTGGTCAATGATATCAAATGCGGCACTCAGATCTAGGAGGATGAGAACAGATAAACAGCCTCTGTCTGCATTTACCCGCAAGTCATTTACTACTTTAACGAGTGCAGTTTCTGTAGTGTGATTTGTTCTAAAACCTGACTGAAACTCGTCAAGAACAGAATGTTTATGCAATTGATCATTTAGCTGCATAAACACTACCTTTTCTAGGATTTTACTTAAGAAAGGCAGGTTACAAATAGGTCTAAAACTTTCCAAAACAGAGGAGCCCAGATTATTTTTCTTGAGCAGAGGTTTAATAACAGCAGTCTTAAGACAGTCTGGGAAGACCCTCATATCTAATGATGAATTTACTACAGTATGTCAAGATCGCTATCAATTAGTATGCTTGATACTTCTTTGAAAAAACTTGTTGGTACTGGGTCAAGGATGCAGGTGGAAGGTCTCAGTTGAGAAATTATTCCAAATAGATTGGATAAATCTATCCTGGTGAAAAAAATGAATTTGCTTCAGATGGAAAATGAGGTTTAATATGATCAGTATTGGGGGATCTAGTATATTATTTGTAATATCATTAATTTTGTGATTAAAAAATATAGCAGGACTAGGAGAGGACTAGCAAGCTTTGTTGGGCTGAATGGCTGGTTCTAATGTTCTAATGTATGGAAAAAGCCTTCTTCTTTGGAGCTGTAAGCCCTGTACATGTAATAACTGCCTGGCAAGGAAGTTTCATTATTTTATCTTTTTCCAATAGTCTGCATACTTTTCTATGCTGCAAACACTTTCCACCATTGATATTTCACTTTGTTTTAATTAACTGTAATGTTTTCATATCCATACAAGATACAAGGTGGGAGATGGATTAACCATTATTTTAATAATAATGGATGCATTTTACAGCTATGTTATACAAATTATCTCAGCTTTTATAAGGTCAAGCATTTCCATATTTGTTGGCATTTGCCATTATGAACTGAGGTGTTCATATGTCATGCTCCCTCAGATCCGTTGTAATAAAGGATGGCCATTGGAACTATTGCAGTGATTATCCCATCTGTTATTTAAAAAGAAAACTACTTAACACTCCTCAAAAAGGAACATATAATCGGTAGCATCCTGTGGAAACTAGAACAGCTAATTTTCCCTCCAAATGTGGGAAGATAGGTAATTATCTAAAACGAGAGGGAGAAAGAGAAGCTACTGTATAATACCTCCTTCAATTTCCCATAATATGTAGACAGTCCCATAAAGTTATAACATTATCATAAGTCCATCATCTACAGTATCTTAAAGTACTATTGCAAAGCAAAAATAAATAAGAAATGGTAAAAGGCACACAACCAAACCTTGAACTACAAAGCAGTCACAACTTAAACCCAATGAAAAAGTAAGGAATTATTGTTCCTTTCTCCTCAAGAGACTGCCAAATGTCCTTTCACTATAAGCAGGTGGAACCTTGAGGGTGTAGCTCTTGAAAAAATGGGATCAGTTATCATTCTACTGTACTTGTAGAAATGGTACAGCCATGGAAAAGATCCTCACCTGCTCCTGATAGATTATGGGGCTTGGGTGTGTTACAAATTGGGACTGCTTGCTAATTTTCTTTTGGTTTAAAAAATAATTTGCTGCCCTATTGTGCTTGATTGGAGGCTTTAAATCTCAGAAAATGTTCACTCATGGGTGTACATAGAATTTTATTATCATGTTTTGCATTTGTTGCATCACCATTTTTTTTGGAGCTTTGACGTATTGCAGCTATGTGCTCAGAATGTAGAGTTACTAGGGGCTTGGCTGCCAGAAGGTACAGTTTGCCATGCCACTGATGCTTGTAGTCTTATTCACTTTTATATGTGTATTTTTACCTGTTTTGGTTTTTTTTTTTTGACATGTGTAAATTTGTTTTCTCACATTTGTCTTACATTTGGAAGTGTATTTACAATTTTGATTTTTGTTACGTGTCACATTTTTCTTTACTTATGCAACACCACCTTGAGTCTAGTCACATGACCGCAATCATCACGCTGATGACATCAGAGGAAGTGACAATATAAATATGGCAGCAATTGCACTCTGCTTTATCTCTTAGTGGATTCACTTCTCTTTGCAACTCTTAACAATAGTTAGCTTTAAACCCAAATCGGCCATAGTGATCAGATTTTGACTTTAACTGTATTTTTAGGTTCTGGTTACACAGTTTTGTTTTGCTTTTCTAGTATTCTGACCTTTGTTTGTCCTGATCCTGTCTATTTGTTGTTTAGTCATGTACTGGTTTATTTGTTACACACTTTGCATGTCCTTAACATTTCTATGCTTGATAACCCAGAGTTACATTCAATGCAGAGTCCAAAATTACAGATTCAACCCTCAACTTCAGTGTGTGTGTTTGAAATAGTAGATGCCTTTTGACTCATACCAATTCTCCTTTCGACTTTGTTAAAACTATCGTATCTAAGATGTTGTGAAAGAACCTTTTTCGGTTATCGTCTTGC
>JANRMT010062825.1:22551873-22591322 GCA_026402145.1 Polypterus bichir lapradei | reverse complement strand
GAAAAAAGAGAAAAATAACATTGCAACAAATCGCATTATGAACTAAAAAATTAACTTTTGAAAAATCCGTAATACAAAAACCACCAAGAAAACTAACCTTGCATGAGACGAGTTCTGGCATGAAGTGTTTTCCTTCAGGTGTTTTCTCTCTTGTGATTTCTTGGGTTTCTGGTGCTTTTAGCTGTTTAGCTGGTGGGAGTGAAAGCCTCATGCAGCCATTCCAAAAAGAAAGTTCTTGTGACCCTCCACATTACTGGCAGTCTGGCTTTGTTTACATTGTGCTGCTTGAAAGCACGAGGGTTCTCAGATTGGTAAATGAGTAAACTGGTAAACAGTTTTTCCACCTCTTGTAATTTATTTCATTACTTCGATTTCAATTTTTTTCAAAACTTTCTTTTGACCTCTCTTGACTTGCTTAGAAGCCATAGTTAACTGCAAAAGCACATGAAATACTGTAGAGCACAAAGAGAGTGCACGTCTTATTGAAAACAAGGAGCGGCCTGTTCAGCAAACACTGCAGCAATCTCCCCCTCCCCCTCCCCCGCAGGCACGTGCTCTTGCGCTCAGGCAAGGGAAACTGGCTTGTTCAGCAAACACTGCAGCAATCTCCTCCTCCCCCTCCCCAGAAGGCACGTGCTTAATCGATCTTGCTCTCTCTCTCTGTTTAGGAGGCAAGGGAAACTGGCTTGTTCGTATACCGAGTGTGTGGTTGTGAACCGAGGCAAAAGTTTGGCGAGCTTTTTGGTCGTGAACCGAGTTGTACGTGAACCGGGACGTTCGTGAACCGAGGTTCCACTGTAGATCCATCCCACCTTAAATCGCTTTGCACCTCTCCATCAGCGTGTTAATTGTCCTGTAAATGTGTTGATAAGCAGCAAATAGCAAGCAGCCTGCTATCACATCCCCCACTGGCGCACAGTTTTCTCAGCTCAAGCCTGTTTACCTGCGTTTCAGTTGCTTGGAGTTGTATAGAGTGAGAAGTCAAGCAAAATTTTATAAATACTATATTGTTATTTGGAACACATGCATTTCATGTGTGTTCCATGTCTACAACAATCTATGTACAGTAAACACATCATTAAAACAGAAATGTTTTTCATGTTTTAGTAATAATTGACAAAATGTAGACATGAAGTATATAATGTGTTAAGCCTGATTTCCAAAGATCAAATAAACACTTTCACAAAAGGTTCAAGGACGATACAACAGCTCCATGGCGTAGCAGTAAGATTTGCCGACTTGGAATCAAGAGTCCCTGGTTCGATCCTGACTGTCTCCTGTATTTGCTGTTTTCAGTAGTAAGCTGCTCTTATTGTTAATATTATACAGTACACACATACATTTGGTTTGCATCTGTAACAGACCGGGTACATTTATAGTACTGTACGTGTAAAAGTTACCTTTTTTTTTTCACTTTTATTCTCTCAGTCACGATCACCATACATACACCGCCCTAGGGATCTGATGTTTTTAGTTTTTATTTGAAACTGGGAACTATAGATGCGAATGGTGTTTTGAGGCAATGGAACTGGACATTCTCTGATCTGGAGGGATAAAAGCTGACACACAAATGCTGGTGAATCTGCCTTCTTCATATCTCACCATCACTTTATTTTATTTTATTCAGTTTTATTGAGTGTTCCTGCTGCACTGAATAAGCTCATGCCTTCTGGTGCACGATGTCAACGCAGCACGGAGAAAAAAAAGAAAGAGACAAATATATGGGACATTGAGTATAAAATTAATCAGAAAACATCATCGCACTAATGCAATATTATTTAAAAACGAACAGTGTCAGATCAGGTGTGAATTTACGCTGGCGCTGTTACATAGAGTCAGATCAGGAAAAGTGGGGGGTTGTTAGAGCGTGATCGTGATTGAGAGAATAAAACTGGAGCTTATTCAGTGCAGCACCCCAGTTTTATTGTCTGACTCACGTTCAAGCTTCCAGACACACACCCCCCTCCTTCCGATCTGGTACAAACTTGTTGTGTTACACCCCTTCTTTATTTGAAAACCGTGTCAGATCTTGTGCGCGAATGAGACTGGGAAAACTGTGGACGTGGATGTGAATATTGTGCATGACTGAGAATGACTGTGGATGTGAATTTTTTTTATTCAGTTTTATTCTTAAGTGTTCCTGCTCACGCTGAATTAGCATGCGCCTTCTGATCCATGATGTCAGAGCCGTACTGACAAAAAAAGAGAGACTTAGGTATATATGACATTTGAGAATTCCCTGTAAAACAGCATCAGATTGGGGGTTGGGGGGGGGGGCAGGGAGGTGTTGTGGGAGCGTGAACGTGAGTGAGAATAAAACTAAAAAAAAGATGCTAACTTTGACAAGTACTATACATTTACAACGGCTGTTACAGATGCAAATAAAATGTATGTTTTTATTGTATAATATTAACAATAAGAGCAGCTCTCTACTCAAAAACGGTAAACTTGAGAAGCTGCCAGCATCCATCCCAGAAGCTCTTGATTGGGAATGAGCAGTTCTTAGCATTGCACCACGCAAGCTGTCATATCAATAGCCTACCGTAACCTGCTTTCTTTTTTCTTCATTTATATTCTTGAATAAAAGTGCACTTGTTTTTTGACACTTGTACCGTTTGTGAAAGTGTTTATTTGATATTTGGACTTTAGGCTTCACACATTATACAGTCATGTCATGGTTACAACTGCATGAAGGTATGCAAATGAATATAATGTTGCATTAGTGCAACAACGTTTTCCGAAGTGTACAATACAGGCCATAAAATGAATTATTCGAAATGTTATATATAAGTCTCTCTTTTTTGTAAGTGCTGCTTTGACATCATGGATCAGGAGGTGCATACTAATTCAGCGTGAGCAGGAGCACTCAAGAATAAAACTGAATAAAAACAAATTGACATCCACAGCCATTCTCAGTCACGCACACCACTCACATCCACGTGCACAGTTTTCCCAGTCCCCGTCTCGTTCACGCACAAGATCTGACGCCGTTTTCAAATTAAAAGGGAGTATAACAAAATAAGTTTGTTTGTTATACCACGTCTTTATCTCAAAACGGTGTCAGATCTGGGAGGTGTGTGGGAGCTTGAACGTGAGTGAGAGAATAAAATTGACAGAAAAAACCCCACTAATTTTAACTAAATTTACAGCCGCAAATCAAATGTATGCTTTTATTGTATGATATTAACAATAAGAGCAGCTCACTACTGAAAATGGTAAATTTGGGAAGCAGCTGATATCGAAACCGTGACCTCTTGATTGGAAGGCAGTAGTTCTTAGCATTGCACAATGCAAGCTGTTGTATCAACTGCCTACCATAACCTGCTTTCTTTTTTCTTCGGTTGAATTTGGTTAAAAGTGCACTTGTTTTGTTATACTTGTACCTTTTGTGAAAGTGTTTATTTCATATTTGTATTTCAGGCTTCATACCTTATACATTTCATGTCTACATTTTTTTAATTATTACTAAAACATGAAAAACGTTTCTGAGTTAACTACGCTTTACATAGATTGTTGTTGACACGGAACACACATGAAATGTATGTATTCCAAATGATGATGTACTATTTTACCCTATAAAGCTCCAGCACTTCACTCGAAGATAAACACTGAGCACTGAGAAACTTCTTTGTGAAATGAACTGCAGTGGTGGGTGGGGGGATGGAATACCAGGCTGCTTGCTGTTAATCAACACATTTACAGGACAAAAGACTCTGAAGGAGAGGTGAGAATGGATTTAAGGTGGGTGGATTTACGAGCTTTCTCGTAGGCTCTGGTAATTCTAGTGTTAATGCAGTCAAGGTTCATGGCAAAATGAGTTTATCACAGTAGCATCAGGTACTGAACACACTGTTAGTTAATAAAAGGGCATGCATAACACTCACACTCATGTAGTTTACCTAAAAGGTATGCCTTTAGGATGTGTGAGGAACCCATGCGGACAGTGACTATTCCAGGATTCAAAATCATGACTCTGGTGGTGTGAGACAGCAGCACACTGCCTTCCATTTTAGTACCTGACTTAGTAGACTGAAAAAGACTAGCAGATCAGTGCCCTTTAAACTAAGCCAATGCACATCTGCTCAAATATCATCTTGATATGCAGTACTTACCTCTTTTTTCTTCATTCTTAATCATATAAATTATTTACAGCATCTAATTGGTCCACACTTCATGCTTGCAGTTGCCTAGACGATGCCACAATTAGACAAGCATTCAAATTGTCCAAATCAACAGTCTTAGAGTACCCTCAGGGGTTCAGCTACAGGATATATCTGTCAACTACACTTTAAACACTTCATTATGAATAATCAGCACCATATAAAAATCACACCTGGAAAATGATGGTTAAAATTTGTTTCATAATTTTATTAAATCTTTTCAAAAATACATGTAGTGGCATTTTGCCTTACATGTGGGAGACCAGTTATATGTCACATAATAACTTCAGTAAAGATGAAAATTAATTACATGAAGAGTCTGTAAATGCAGGTGCTCCCAAATGAGAGGTTCGTAAAGCAGAGCCAAAAATGGCAGGATTATAAGCTCGATCAGACATTGATCGATGTGCCGTACTTAAGAGCCAGCATATGGTGCATGGCCTAAGAGGGTTCACCATTATGCTAGTTCTGTCAAAATTTGGAAATTGCTAAGCCAGACCTGTCCCCTATGTCCATAGATGTACTGGAATGCTTTTAATTCTGAACGTCACATCACTTACAAAATTAAAGTGGGATTTCTTTTCATGATTTGCATTGGTATCTTAATTATGCAATTAATTGTTTTTGGAAACATTATTCCCATCCTGAGGCTAATGAGTGATACATATAGATAGATATTCAGCCTGTCATGAGTGAAGAAGCAAAAAACGAATCCCTAATTAAATGTGTGTAATTAAAAGAAAAAACTTTTTTTGAAGTTTATTGAATTTTAATATAACCTGCCATTTTTTAACTCAAATCTGACTTGTGTTGGAGCAAACAAATCACTGGCTTCTAATTTACAGCCAATTAATCAGCAAAGGAAATAAAAATCAATGTGAAGAGCAAGAATGAATGCTACAATTTATTTATAAAGAATTTATCAAGCCAAACATAGACAGCAAAGCCGTAGTTTCCAGAGACTGTTATCAGCAAACAGACTGTTCAACATCAAATTTGAAGGCAATTGGAGAAAAATATAAATGACAGATTTTTTTTATCTGCTGTGAACATATTCACTATGTTTATTTGAGCTTTGAATACATCAGTGATTCTAAATATAAACAGGAGGAAAACAATATGCCGCTGCCAGAGTGTAGCAGAAAAGGGTGCAGTGATGTGCAGAGAGATCGCAGATATAAGTGGGGCATGGGGATGCATAAGCAGCTCATCCTGAGTGTCCAAAGCGCTAACAGACATATTGAACTTGTATGAATTAGAATGGGAAAAAAACAAAATGATACAGTATTTCCAGATAACTACAGTCAAGTCCAGCATCACCATATTTTCAGGTTACAGCTAGGGTGTGATTCCAGGCTTATGTTTGTTTTCCTTTTCTGTGTCTTCTTTGTTTATTTTAAACTGTTCCATGTATTTATTGTAATGACGTGCTTTTTGTTACCTTTGTTCTGTTTATATGTTATTTATCTATGTGTAATGTGTTTTCCTATGCTCCTTGTGTTTTGTGGGTGTAACCCCATGAAGCAGGACCACCTCAAAGCATCATCAGATGCAACACCCTCTTCCTATATAAGCCCAGCACAGAGTAGAATGCTTCAGTTTGCCATTTTTGTTAAATTTCTTCTAGTATTGGATTTTCAGGGGGTTCTTTTTTTGTTTTTTGTTTTTTTTTTTTTATTAAGAACTTGGATCTCAGACTGGCTTTGTTTATTCTTTGTTGTTTTTTGGCCTAGTCTTTTTGATTTTGTCTGCTTTCTAAAAATATTTCTTTTTGTAAATAAATCCTTCTCAATTCGTAAGACAATATGGTTTGATTATTTTGGAACCAGAGGTTTTTAATGGTTTCCTCTACCTCCTTATAATCTAAGACACAGTATTTAAGACATTTTTTTGATTTGGCTATCTTAATTTAAAGAAAGGGCATTTTGATAATAGGTCTTAGTTTATCCAAAGCCCTAGATTAAGGAAGCAAGGCCTCATCTGATATTATTTTCTGGGAGCTTAAAGGTAAGACATAGGCCTCATGTGATGGCTTTTTTTTACCCAGAATATTTTCATAACACATACTGGAGAGCTCATCACTCTCTCTTTCTCTCACTCTGTCCTTGTGATGAAGAGCAAAGCCTTCAGTGAGGTCACTCTTGGGTGCAGAGTGTGATTAGTGTAACTCTTTCATGCAGCATGCATGATACTAGAGTCTACTTCATAGTGATTAGTTTCCTATTGCTTCATTTCACTTTCTTGAATCAGAGTAACTACAGTTGTTCACTTTATTTATACTCCCTACCACAGCAGTTAGCAATGCCAACTACACAAATTTCTACAACACACCTTGCAATCGCCACTCGTTTACATGTTCTTTTTACATTCTTTTTATGTTCCTTCTCTTATTTTAGAAAACAGCCAGGAGAGAAATCTGTTCAAATTTAGTAATGGGTCTCTCAAGGGAGGAATACAGCATCTATCCAAGTAATGTTCCTTGTAGATCAGTGTCGCTAACACTCACCAAGTCAGTCCACAACCTTGAAGTAGTGATTGATGAGCAGCTTTTTCTGACCACATTTCTACTGTTTCCAGCTCATGCAGCTTCATGCTGTACAACATCTGCAAAATCAGACTTTATCTGACAGAGTATGCAGTACAACCTGTGGTCCAGGCTTTGGTCTTGTCGCATTTGGACTACTGCAGCTCACTTCTGGCAGGAGTACCCACATGTACTATCAAGCCACATCAAATGATCCAGAATGCAGCAGCCTGTCTTGCATTTAACCAGCCGAGATGAGCATCTGTCATTCCTCTCTTCAGGTTGCTACATTGGCTCCCTGTAGCAGCACGCACTAGTCAATGGGTCAGCACCTGAGTATATGGAGACACTAGTGAAGTGCAATACTCTTTCTCTCCCACTCAGGTCTGCCAGTAAATAGCATCTGGTGATGCCACCTCTACGTGACATCAAGTGTCAATCCAGACTGTTTTCGTGTGTGGTTCCCAGTTGGTGGAATGGGCTGCCCAGCTCCATCAATACTGCTGACTCCCTCAACATATTCAAGAAGCAATTGATGACCCATCTGTTTTATGAATATCTGTTAAATTGGGAAAAAAAGTTTGTGCTGCGATACTTTATATTCTTGGCTATTTAAGTGTAACTGCTTTATTCATTGTAAATGTATGAGTTATTATATCTTTTCACTTATGACAATTAACTTTTGTTACCTGTCCTGTTACACTTGCTGAACAAACAGGCCCAAGCCTAATGTTACTCAATTGTTTACCTTTTTTCTTTGGATAAAAGCAGCTGCTAAGCAAATAAATGTAAATGTAGTGCCCACCCTGCACCCTTCAATTTCCTGAACACTTTAACAGGAATACTGACATGAGTGGCTATAGTCTATATCTGTTGCATCGTGTTATTTTGTTATTGCTAATTAACATACATGAAATAAAATTACATGTATTGTTTAAATTGGAATTTGTGTATTCTCATTTTGTTTTTTAACTAATACAAGGGAAGAAAGACTAGTTACAAAAATGTAAGAAGAGGAGATTCATAATCTGTCTTCTGGATATTTTAATCGATGTGTTAAAATGGCAAAAGACTCTGCGATAAGGTGAATTTGAAAAAATACATGTAATTACTATTTATCATTCTAAGCATTTTCTGTGCCCTTTGTCAAGAAGAGTAACTTTAGAAAATAGATGGATGGTTGAACATTTTTTTCAAGCAGTAAAAAGAACCCTGTGGCCATTCAGCCGGTGCCACAAGGGCCTAATTGAATGCTGCATGGAAGCAGATTAATGGAAGAGAAATTAATTGTTTGGGAAAGAAGAATGTAACTGAGATGCGGTTTTGTTGCTTAGGTAATATGCATGCTTCTACTAGAAATACAAAGGCACTTGGGTCCTTAAAGGAACAGCTGGATTCTATTTTATGGACAGATTGCAAATCAGCAGTTAACAAACTTTGATGAGCTAAATGTCCTTTTTTTGTTTTCAGATTATTAGGCTGTCTGCCTTGAATCTCACATATATTATTAGAAGTAAGGGAAGTGACGTGCCTAACAGTTTGATTTTGATGTTTTATAAAGTTTTAAAGAAAAGAGTTGTCACTGTCAATACTGTTGCATAGATTAGTACACAAAGAAATCTCCAAATATCTTCTTTATTATAGAAAGACCTCTGTCATATAATCTCCTTCTGATAATTCTCCTCCCATCCCTCTCCCAGTTCTATTTATATATATTTGTACAGTGCCACCTACTGTCCAAATTAAATAACATTAATACCACAACATAACATCTTCCCCTTTCTTAAATATCTAACTCATCTTCCAAAACTTGCCGTTAAAAAAAATGGAAAATAACACAACAAAAGAAAACAACAGACTAATCTGTTTGACTTGCGTTATGATCCCGTCTCATAGTCTTCTATTCCTTAACATACCAAGCCTAAGTTGTCAACGCAGATTACCAAGCTGGGGTCTTCTGAGGACCCCATGTTTTTTTTTTTTTTATTTCTCAACTGTTTGTTGTGGAAGGTTACTCACATTAGG
Organism: Polypterus bichir lapradei; assembly: GCA_026402145.1. Classification (NCBI taxonomy): domain Eukaryota; kingdom Metazoa; phylum Chordata; class Cladistia; order Polypteriformes; family Polypteridae; genus Polypterus; species Polypterus bichir. The sequence goes on along the minus strand of JANRMT010062825.1, from coordinate 22,582,613 downwards.
TTTTTTGGGTGTCTGAAAATACATTTGAGTTATACAAGTATTGTGAGCATCAAATATTTTGTTTATTTCAACAGTAGTTAGTTCTTAATAAAATTGTATACTTTTTTTGTTTGTAAATCTGAATACATAATTTTAACAAAACAGTGTGTACATTTTCATATCTGATTATACGAAGTAGTGTACATTTTTATATAATTTCACAAAAACAAATGGTACAGATTCATTTGGTACCATCGCTACAATCCTGAGCACATGTCACGGTTGTGCTGGTCTTCCTGTGTGTCTCACAGACAAAACGTGTGCATTCACAGCAGGCTGTGTTGACTTTCCTGTCTTTGCTTCTGGGACAGTATGAGCATCTTTCCGTCTTGTGGATCTGCTGCTGCCTTGATGTTGATGGTGTGCTTTGAAATGCAGTGTTGCCCGCAACAAATACTCCCGCAGCTTCAATAGCTCTGACAACTGGAAGGTGGAGACCATTTGGATTGCTTGCCCTCCGCAGAATGTTGGGTTTTGTCAGTTCTTTGCCTAACTCCAACAGGAATCTATATCTGTGATTTTTCTGGTAGTGGTTCCAGTCTTTATTTTTCGACATCCAAATTATGAAAGCATTCATGGCTCCAATATCAAGCATGTTCATGAAAAGTCTCAGAGGCCATCTTGAGGTACGTCTGGCACAAGAATATCCTCTTACCAACTTGTCTGCATTGTCCATCCCGCCTTTGGTACAGTTGTATTCAAGTATCATATTGGGCTTCTTGTGACTTTCACTGGATACTGAATCATCAAGAAATTGAGTGGAAAGTACACAGACTGCTTTGTTTTTCTTTGGGATGTAGCTGACCACTGCTACCTCGTCTGAGAAGATTAATTTTGATGAAAGATGGTCTCTACTTTTTGCAGTTTCCGTCATTGCAGGAATGTCAGGCTTTTTTGCTCTCAATGTTCCTGTCATAATAATGTTCTTCTGCAGCAAGAATTCTGCAGTTGGCACGGATGTAAAAAAAATTGTCTGTAGTCACACCTCTTCCAGATCCAAACAGTGGTTCCATCAAGTCACATACTATGTGGTGTCCCAAGTTTTTCTCTGGCGCAGTTCCTGGAAGCTTTCCAGTGTAGACTTGCAAGTTGTATAAATATGACGTCTTCACGTCTGCAACTGCCCAGACCTTGATCCCATATTTTGCTGGTTTTGATTTAATGTACTGCCTCATTGGACATCTGCCACAAAATGGGACTAGTTGCTCATCTACTGTAATGTCTTCAAATGGTTCGAAAAGCTTCATGCAATTTTTTACAAACCAATCCCAAATGTCACGTAAATCTGCAAGTTTATCATTTGCCTTTCGTTGAGTACGTGTTGATTTATCGTCAAACCTGATAAACTGAAGGATGAGAGCAAATCTGTTCCGTGTCATGGCAGCAGTAAAAACTGCATGACGAATGTTTTCGTCTGTTGTCCACATTTCAGAAATTGTTTCCTTTCCTCAGCGAAGAGCTCCAGCAATCAGCAACACACCAAAAAACACTCTTATTTCCACAGGATCTACATCTGTCCAAATTTTCACTCTGTTCGGAGCAGCATTTGCATTAAAATCTTAAACAACACGTGATGCTCGAGCTTTGGTAAGGGTGCATATAGTATCTATGATTTGGTCATCAAAGAACATGTTGAAAACTTCGGACATTGTGGTTGCAAGATTAGTTGCGCGTGTTGGCCTAGGAGATCCTCTGACAATGGTATATTGGCTACGGCGAGTCACCGGGGGCACTGAACCTGTCCATTTTATTCCTAATTTTGCAATCGGAATCCCCATCATAATTTTCGCTGTCAATGTCACTTTCTTCAGAATTCACTTCACGATTGTCTTCCGATTCTGATGCATCTCCTTGTGGAATAAATTCCTCATCAGATTCGCTCAAGACATCTTCACGGTCACTAACATCACACTCATCCAGCATCCGAACAATGTCATCATCTGAGCTTTGTCGGCAGGCCATTTTTCAAAATTTACAGCGTTTACATTATGTAAAAAGTGTGTTTTTATTTTTTTACGTTTTTTTCAAAGAACGCATTATAAGTCTAATTATATAATATTTATCTTAAACTGATCCAGGACACATACAAAAATCAAGAATAAATTGGTTGTTACAGTTACAGCAGAATCACCAAAAATCACTCTCTGGGGTCCTCCGAGGATCCCCCTTGGTATGTACACAGGACAGCGGCATAGGCGGCCCTTCAAGGTGGACTTCCCTTTTCCTTCAGGGACCAACAAATAAGGTGGTTTCACTGTTGGAATTGGAGGCGGAAAACACTCAAGGGACAAATCCCCGTGTGACTCAAGCGGAGCAGCAGGAGGTGCACCAGAGGATTGATCCGCGGCTGGCGCGTTATTTGCCGAATCTCCACATGGTGTGCAAGGGGACAACCGCACTCCATTTGCTACTTTGCTGTCACCAAGCACATAGTTGCTTTCACCAATTTTGTCAAGTACAGGCATGGGATTACTGCAATGTGGCAATCCTTTAGACACAAGGGTAGGCATTTTTACTCGCACTGTGTCTCCCTTTGCTAGTAATGGGACTGTGACGATGCGGGTTCTCCTCCATGCTCCCATCTTGCGTATGGGGAGCCCTGAACCCGTCACCGTTGGTAATGTTACCAATGAGCTCGGCAGAGAGGCATAATAATGGAGCAAGGGGATGGTGTAATAGTGGAAAGTGCTTTTGTTAAAATCAACAAAACAACAATCAAAAAGTGTCCAAATGAAGTGCAGTGCATTCAAAAAGTCATAAATAAATAATCCATAAAATAGTTGCAGAGTGGAGGTTAAAATCCAAAAGAAAAAAGTCTTTTAAAAACAACAAGGATAAAACAATGCTGGAAACAGTCTCTTTAAAAATCCAAAGCCCAGTGTCTTCCTTTATCTGGCAGCTCCACTGCTTCTCCCATACGGGCTTCTCAACAGGGGAGTCGCCCTTCCTGCAGCTGACCTTACTACTGTCCGGTTGCTTTCTGTTCCCTGGCTCCATACGGCTACCTTACCGGACCGAGACTTGGGTTTCTCAACGGTCGCTCACGCTGAGGCTCACCTTCCCAAGACTCCACGACTCCCATTGCCTTCCGCGGCGAGTCATCCATACTACCGGTCACTCCAGCTCCTAGAAATCGTTCAGCTGGAGTGACCACTTCCAACTGCCCCTCCTCTAGTGTCGGCCATACACTGCTCGTGAGGGGCTCTTCAATCCAGCTGCCTGCGAGAGCGCGCTCGCTCGCTCGCTCTTTCTCTCTCTCTTGCACTGGCTTTCTCCTTCAGCTTCCTGCCTTCTTCCTAACTCCCGCAACCTCTGTTTCTTTTTCTCTTTTACTTTTCCTCCTAGCCACTAGCTAGCTACTCTTTATAACGGAAACATGATTTACCTGTGGCAATCAGCAGCTCCCGGGAACAATTACGGATGCGGACCACTTCTCACCTGTGCACTTAGGTGAGAAATGCCCACATCACAAATTCCCCAGGACCCGCTTCAGCCACACAACCACAGCCCCTCATTAAGCCGCGAGTGTGGCGATTATTTATTTTAAAAATGGCCCTTTGACATGAGCTGTGGACCCGCTATACCACATTCCACCCACCATAAGCCACCAGCTGCATGGGAAAGCTCCATGCCACTGCCAAACCAGTGCAACTGGAGGCCCACAGCTCAGCCACACTACATCTAAACTGCACTAAAATCACTAAATAAATAAAAGCACTAAAACAAATCTCACAATAAAACCAACTCAAGCCACCCTTCATAAAAACATGACATTAAAAGAATAAGAACTTTAAAATGACAATTAAACAATCAATAAATAAATATCCATTAAAAAAGCTCTGTACTTTAAAATGTCCTCCTCTGGCTTGGGTCAGTGGGTTCTTAAAACATCTGGCACCAATCTCACTTGCTGCTCCGTCTCCTCTTCTGTCTCCACTGCCAGCCATCCCACCGCTGCCACCAAATGTGATGATGTGGGTTCGCTCCATACTGCTTCCTGCAACCTCCGTCTCTCTTGTCTTTCTCTTCGCACTGTGTCTCCCTTTGCCAGTAACGGGACACAAGCTCTTCTTCTATCATCCATGTATTTCTTCATCTTATTCTGTTTAGCAGCAACTCGTTGTCTTATGCTTGCATCATCTAGTCTAACAGATGTTGACAAAGGCAATACGTTCAGTTTGGTACGCATCTTGTGCCCATGAAGCAGTTCAAAGGCAAAATACCCGTTGTCACATGTGGTGTAGATCTAAACATATGAAGGAAATCCATAATGGATGATTTCCAGGGCTTACGCTGTAAATGAAGCATTGGTACCGTTTCCTTGAGCACTTGATTAAATCTTTCAATTGCCCCATTAGCCTGAGGGTGATAATTTGCAGATCTAGTGTGCTGAATGTCCCACTGCTGAAGGAATGTTGTCAGCACAGAGGATGTGAACTGAGGACCATTATCAGATACCAAGCATTGATCGTTGCCATGGTGACTGAAAATAGATATTAAAAAAGCAACTACAGCTGAAGCAGTAATTTGGGATGTAAAATCAACTTCAGGCCATTTTGAATAATATTCAATTAGTGTGAAGGCAAAGCAACAGTCTGCAGGTGCGATTTCAAACAGCCCTATCACATCAATAGCAACTTTCTGCCATGGCCTGTCTGGCCAAGGTATGGGTTGTAACAGCGCGGCACACACCTTTGCGGTCTTATCATTTGATTGGCAAGGCTGACAGGACTTGATTGCTGTTGTGACAAGATCATCCATTTTCGGCCACCATTACAGGTTGCGAAGCTTGCGGATAATTCCTTGAGGACCCTCATGTGCTAGGTCCACAATTACCTGTCGCAATTTAACCAGCATAACTAAGCGATCTGATCCTCTGAATACAAAATCATCTTTAACAGACAGTTTGTGCCGTATGCGAAAGTATGGTACAAGCTCATTTAGTACAAGTGAAATATTTGCAGGCCATCCAGAATGAATGCAAATCCGTACGGTACTCAGTTCTGGGCATGATGCAGAAGCAGCTTTGAATTCTGCAAGGCTTACTGCCTTAATGGCCGAGGACAGAAGGGCAACATACTCCGGCTCTAATTCAGATGGCACATTTGGAGCAGATATAGGGAGTCAAGATAGGCATTCTGCAGTCGAATTTTGTGCTCCCGGATGGTACAACAAATCACAATTAAAGCAAAACAGACGTGCTGACCAACGGGCAATACGCAAACCAGGTCTCCCCATAACTTTTGTAGTAAGAAGTGTTGTGAGGGCCTGGTGATCTGTTTTCAAAATGAAATGGTGTCCCCACAAATACGTATGCCATTTTTCAACTGCCCAAACACATGCTAAGGCCTCCTTTTCCACTATACAATACTTCCTCTCGGCCAGAGAAAGTGTACGAGAAGCAAAAGCAACAGTGTGCTCCATTCCATCTGCATGCATTTGTGTAAATACTGCACCCAGCCCGTAGTCTGAAGTGTTAGTTGCTATAGTTGAAGGCAAAGCAGGATCAAAAATTACCAAAGCAGGACTGGTCAGAATTAATTCCTTAACCCTGTGGAAGCTATGCTGTGCTTCTTCTGTGAAGTCAAAGTTGGATTGCCCATGTAAACAAGCACGCATAGGTTCTACTATTGTGGCGTAATGCGGTATAAACTTTGCATACCATGATATTAGCCCTAAAATTGAACGCAGAGCTGAAGCATCTGTGGGAAGGGGTACATTAAGGAAGGCATCTACATGCTCTGTGTCAGGAGAAATACCCTCTGCAGAAATTACATGCCCCAAAATACGATGGGAGGACTGCTTGAAATGACATTTGTCCTTGTTTAATTGTAGCCCTGCCTTCTCCAAGCATCCTAAAACAGCTGAGAGGTGACGATCATGTTCAGCAGATCCATAGATAATATCATCAAGGTAATTCTGGACACCTGGAAGATGATGGAGAAGTGTTGTCAGTAATTTTTGAAGCGGAGCGGACGCCAGCCCAAAGGGAACACAACAAAAATGGAACAAGCCATCGTGTATTATAAATGCAGTCAGGTCCCTACTATCCTCGTGCAAGAGCACTTGATTGGTACGCATTTGCAAGATCTATAGTGGAGAAGACAGTATCACCTCGTAATTGAGAAAGCAGTTCCTCAATATGTGGCAGCGGAAAAGAATCCACAATAACAGCCTTATTAGGCTCATGAAGGTCCACACTTAAGCGTATGCCACCAGTTTTCTTTTGTGTGACTACTATTGGTGATACCCACGGACTCAATAATTCCTGCATCTAGCAAGGAGCGCAGTTCAGCAGAAACAGCAGTCCGTACCAATATTGGCAAGTGCCTCAATCTCTGCTATACCGGCGGTACTTCTGGCCAGATTCTTACCTTATGCACAAACCCTTTTGCACATCCTAGGCCTCTGAATGGAGTGGAAGACAATTGTGGAACTGGGGCTGGTGGGGTAAGTACTGTATTACCTTCAATGCGCAGTTTTAAAGATGTAACTAAGTCCATGTCTAGTAAACGGGCACCAGTTTGTACGATAAAGAAAGTAGCAGGTACCGTGACAGCTGCATATGAAACTTGGGCTTAAAGGCATCCTATGACTGGTAGTTCAGTTTTGGAATAACAGAGCAGGCGCACGGGAGGTGCAGATAAATTACAAGTACCAAAATACTGGTTACATAACCCGCTTGGTAAAATGGATACAGATGAGTCAATATCTACGAGAAGACGCACCAAATACGGTTTAGAATCATTTGTTTGAATTGTAACAGCACATGAAATTTATCCAGGCCAGTTTGTACCATCATTCACACGCAAAATGGTAGTTTCTGGAATCTCAATACCCCGAACTCGGTTTTGTGGAGGAGAGTGACATACACGAGAAAAATGTCCAGCTTTCCTGCAGCTTCTGCACATAGCCGATGCAGCCAGACACTCTGGAGCATTTGCGAGATGTGCTTTGGATCCACAGTGGAAACACGACTGATTCTTATTGGAGGTAATTGAAGTGCCAGAACTAGGCTGTACGTAGGGTTGTCCATCGCAGCGTCGTGTAGATAACATCGTGCTTTGAACTGCATCGAATGAAGCTGGAGAAGAGGCCGCCAGGATCCCCGCTTTGTTTTTAGCTGCTTCAATTTGCGAAGCAAGCATCACTGCTTTTTCAAGAGTGAGGTCATGTTCAAATAATAACTTCTCGCGGACATGTGGACAGGCTGCCTTTTCTACCAACTGGTCCTGTAACATTTCATCAATTTTATCTTTAAAGTTGCAGGTAGATACAAGATCTCGTAACGCAGAAATATACTGAGCCACAGTTTCGTCATGTCGTTGGGCTCTACTACGAAATTTATGGCGTTCAACAATCACATTGCACTTGGGCAGAAAATGCGCCTTCAACGACGCTACAGCTTCATGATAATAATAGTTGCAACATGTAATAGTCTGGTATCCAATGTTGATTTTTTGTTTTTATTGTACATAGTTACTTTGCTTTGTTGTTGTTGTACAGTACAGGCCAAAGTTTGGACACACCTCCTCATTCAATGTGTTTTCTTTATTTTCATGACCATTTACAACACTCTATCACTCTCCTTCTTGGTCAAATAGCCCTTACACAGCCTGGAGGTATGTTTGGGGTCATTGTCCTGTTGAAAAATAAATGGTCGTCCAACTAACCTGACTTCTGCACAACACAACTGCTGGTCCCAACCCCATTGATAAAGCAAGAAATTCCACTAAATAACCCTGATAAGGCACACCTGTGAAGTGAAAACCATTTCAGGTGACTACCTGTTGAAGCTCATCGAGAGAATGCCAAGAGTGTGCAAAGCAGTAATCAGAGCAAAGGGTGGCTATTTTGAAGAAACTAGAATATAAAACATGTTTTCAGTTATTTCAATTGGTCATAACTCCACATGTGTTCATTCATAGTTTTGATGCCTTCAGTCATGAAAATAAAGAAAACACATTGAATGAGGAGGTGTGTCCAAACTTTTGGCCTGTACTGTATATCACAAAGGTAACATAGTTCTTGTTTTGCACTTGGCGTCAGCAAACAAGAAAACACAATATACACAGTAATTTACAATTCATTGTCAATGATACTAGTGCAAGTACCCAGCATTCCCTGGAAACATTTGTATAATGAGTTAAGGTATGAAAGCAAATATTTACATTTTATTAAATCGTTGTCTTTTCTGTTATTGCTGGATGAAATTCAATCTCCCTTCCACCATCTTCAGTACTTCTCTGATAACTACCATTTACTTTGCTCTCATTAGTCATGATTTTATATATATATATATATATATATATATATATATATAGTGGTAAATAGGGGGCGCTCTCGCTCCCTTGAACCCCTGTCCACGACTCCAGACACCAGGTAAAAGTCCAAAATGCGACTTTATTACTCTTCTACAGTGCACAAAGCACACTCTCCTCCACGATACTCATAAACACAATAATAAATCACTAATAAACAATCCTCCAGCTCCCAGACGCGTTGCCACCCTTCCACCCAGCTCAGCTCGCCGTCTGGGAACTCCCACAGTCCTTTTATATCTCCTGACCCGGAAGTGTTCCCAATCTCCAGTCCATGTGATTCTCAATCACTTCCGGGTCAGGTAAAAGCTCTTCTCTTCAACCCGGAAGCCCGTCGCTCTTCCTATGACAAACTTCCGGGTCATAGGGCACGAAGAAGTCCTCAGTCCTCCCTGCAGCTCCCTCTTGTGGCCCCCATGGCATCCAGCAGGGCTGTGCATAAAAACCACATTGTCCATGATGCCCTGCTGGTTTTCTGGGGACCTCCATGCTGCAAGGAGGGCTCCACCTGGCGGCTTGGGGGTATTGGCCGGAATAAATGGCCGGCCATCCTCCACAATATATATATATATATATATATATATATATATATATATATATATATATTTTATTGGATTTCATAATTGACATAACCTCTTGCTGGGTTGAATCTGTGAACATATCTTCCTGGTTTACCAAGTTTCACAATTAGATGTTTAATCCCACATTAATAAACTGGGAGGTTTGTTGAATAATTAGATCCATGGGCCATTGAAGGTACCTACAGTGGGGTTTGGGGCTGAGGGAAAATTGGAGATCACAGACACCGCTGCATGTCTCTTTATTATTACAGGAGAGTGTGCCAATGGCAGCATTCAATGATGTAATAAAAATGATTCAAAATTGATTCATTAAACATTTATTTAAAATTGCTACGAATCATGATACTCTATTGAGATCAAAGCCTAAAATTACAACTGCCTCATCATAAAATGGACTTGAATACATGTTTACAATTAAGAAACAGTAAAAGTTATTAATATCATCCTTAGATGTTCTATTTGCACTATGTTATAAACAGTGACTCACCAAGCTCTAAAAAAATCATATTTAATTCTGTTTTTATTGGACTTAGTGAATATATGCAGGTGTACAATAGCACTGACTTTTTCAAAAATGTAATATTTTGCTATGATAAGAAATGTAGTGTCATTGGTTCATTTTATGAGTTATTGTCATGTGTACAAAGTGCAATGAATTTCCTATCTGCTTGCATGACAAACACACACCATACTGTGAATGTTCTTGTCCAGCAGCACGAATCTCCCATTGTAGGTTAGGCAGAATATATGATCATGAATGACAGATGAGTTTCCTTTTGTGTAAAAAACACAATGCTCACAGAAACTCCACCAAACAAGTGATTCCCAACTCCTGAGCCTTCTCAGCTAATTTAAGTAGTGTTGACATTGGGGTGGTCCTGTCTTCAGAGGCTCCAGGAAGGTAACTACATTTAAAGCGAAAATACAAAATTACAAAATAACATAAGGACACGAAAAATAATAATTCAAAATTAATAAAAACAATTAAATGTAATAAAGATATAACTTTGAATAGACAAATAACAGCACATGAATGTTAAAAGGCCACAGTGCTAAAAAAAGTGAGAAAACAGCAGTATTTAAAAAACAAAACCAGGATCACTAAATAAGAAAACACACTTAAAGATACAAAGAAAGCACTAGCACATTCCTTCAGAATTTCAGAATTTCAAGATATTGAATTATAAAAATAAATGATATGTAAAATAAAAACAAACCATAAAATGGATAAAGCAGTGCAAAAACATGTTCAACTAGCCAACACAACTAATGGCCACAATCCTTGAAAAACCATAAACACTGGATATCAAAGAAAATGATTATTCTTAAAATGGTCCCAAAATATTTTTGTGTATACTAACTGTAATAGGATCTTGCAATAGAAAAAGAATACTAAATATTGGTTCAGCTGCATCAGTATGTTACTTGTAATTAAAACACAGTAGTGACATATCTTTTTGTATACAATTTGAATGAAAGTTTCAGACTGGGGGCAGGTCCTCTGCTCTTTGCTATTCTCTCTGACTGCTTCTGTAATTCTACCTGTAGTCACTGCAAAGAGACGGAGAGAAGCTTCTATTTTTAATCTATTATGCTATTAATTAATAAAAAAAAACTTTTGCTGTGGGTGGCACAGTGGCGCAGTGGTAGCACTGCTGCCTCGTAGTAAGGAGACCTGGGTTTGCTTCCTGGGTCCTCCCTGCGTGGAGTTTGCATGTTCTCCTCATGTCTGTGTGGGTTTCCTCCGGGTACTCCGGTTTCCTCTCATGGTTCGAAGACATGTAGGTTAGGTGCATTGGCAATCCTAAATTGTCTCTGGTGTGTGCTTGGTGTGTGGGTGTGTATGTGTGCGTGCCCTGAGGTAGGCTGGCACCCTTCCTGGGGTTTGTTCCTGCCTTGCGCACTGTGCTGGCTGGGACTGACTCCAGTAGACCACTGTGACCCTGTGTTAAGATATAGTGGATTGGACAATGACTGACTGACTGACTTTTGCTGCCTAAAGAGAACAGATAGAAGAGGTAGACTCGTATGTTTATTCCATTGAAAAAAAAATTAGAAATGAACATAGAAAAGTGACAAATAAGTTGAATGACTATATATATATATATATATATATATATATATATATATATATATATATACTAGCCAGCCCGCGGCGTACCCGCCGCATAATCAGCCGGTTTTTTAATGATTTTTAAGCACAGGGAGAAAATTAACATTTGAAAAATCGGTAATGTAATAAATCAGCAAGAAAAGCAACATTGTAACAATGCACGGAACGAACCAACACACAATCGTCCGTGACTGAAAACTGGCAGACCGCCATCGCACCTTCTCCTGCCAGACGGAGGGATGGGGGTGCACGGCGCTCAGGCACGGAGGGTGGAATGGGAGGAGAGGAGAAGGACGTCCATTCTGCTCCCTCTCAGTATGCACTGCCTGCTCATGTTCCCACCTCCAACTCGTCACTTGAGTCGTTGTCATCTTTGCACAGCCCAGATGCATCTGTGACTCACGTAGACTTTTCATTGCTCTGTGCGGTTTTGGCTGCTTTTCTATATATAATCCACCAAGACACCCGACCACGGTAGTAGCGAGATGGGAGGGGGGTGTGTACAAAGGGTAGGGACGTAACTAGTGGGAGCGTATGAGTCGCACTTAGTGGGAATTTCACGGTTTGCAGCCCTAATGGGGTTCAACGGCTTACCCACGCCTCTCTGCACCAGGTAGACACACGCTCAATCTCATGCATAATTATTTATTGAATGCTAAACAGTTCTGGAAAGACACAGTTGTCTAAAACGGGTTGGTGTGAGAATACAACAGTAAGTGAATGAAAAGATGGAACTCTGGAGAGAGCAAAATACAACACAATAGTGAACCCGCAGCATAACAAACGGCGCATAATTATTTATTGATGGTTGAACACTTCTGGAAAGACACAGTTGTCTAAAAAGGGAGGGTTTGAGGATACAACAGAAAGTGAATGAAAAGATGGAACTCTGGAGAGAGCAACATATAATTGTCTGTGAGTGAAGAAGACGAATGTTTGTCGCGGATGCGAATTGCTGTATGTAGCGTGTAAAACAGTTTGCCATGGTGCACGCGGTCGTGCGTCGTAACCGAAAAATCAGTTTTTAAAAACTGCTTATTTCATTGTGTTTTAACCTCAGTTGTAAAGGATTGTTTTAAGGATCCCATAGGATACCCCTCGCAAACCGTTTTACACGCTGCATATGGCGATTCACCTCCACAAGAAACATGCCTCTATGAACTGTCAACGTGGCTCGGAGGTGCATGTAGACTCTACGACAGACGAACATAAATGACGCCGGTTTTTCTGTGTCGTCGCGTCCGAGTTGGTGGGGGTGGCTCTGCGAGTTGTCGTCGTATCCAATGGTCTTGGAGTTGGTGGGCGTGGCTTCTTCCTGCGTGCGCCATAGGTGTCTTACTTGTCGGCAGCTTAGTGAATCCACGCCCCTTCCGGTGTGCTTTCCATGGGTGTCTTGCCTTAGTGAATTATATATATAGATATTTATATATATATATATATATATATATATATATATATATATATATACATAGTATACACTGTATATAACCTGGACCCTCAAGTACTTGTAGGAGTGGACCACCTCTACATCCATTCCTAGAATAGTGACCAGACATGGAGGCTTTTTGGTGCCACGAAAGTTTATAACCAGTTCCTTGGTTTTGCTGATGTTAAGATGCAGACAATTCTCTTTCAAGTTTGTTACAGTGTAGTGATGGCACTGCATCCACAAACACAGTAATGTTAGCTGCCAGGTCTAACGGTGTGTCCATTCTATGGTGGAACTCTGAGTGCCTGATCACAGGTCGGACATAAGATGCTGTGTATACAAGGTGTGGCAGAAAAGTAATGAGACTGGCAACACTGCAAGCGATCTGGCAACGCTGCGCTGTTGTCCTTGATAGAGCACGTGTATCAGTATCCTCCCATAGCTCAGTGCGAGTTTCAACTCCTTCCATTAACTACGTGATTTTTGTGACTGCTATTAGCGAAGTTGTGTTTTTGGTTGTGCATCACGCAAAATGGAACAGCGGAATTTGGAGCAACGTTGTGCCATTAAATTTTGTGTTAAGCTTGGAGAATCGGCAAGTGTGACGTTTGAAAAGTTAAAACAGGCCTATGGGGAACATTCTTTATCCCGAGCTCAAGTTTTTCAGGGAGGCCTTCAACTTTGAAAACCAATGAAAACATCGAACGTGTGAACACTCTTGTGAGATCAGACCGTCGTTTAACATTAAGAATGTTGAGTGAACCATTAAATTTGAACAGATTTACCGTTCATCAAATTTTGACTGAACATTTGCACATGCGAAAGGTCTGTGCCAAAATGGTGCCGAAAAACCTCACAATTGAGCAGAAGGACAATCGAAAAAACGCATTCCTGTGGTTCCCCAGCCCCCTTATTCACCTGACCTCAGTCCGTGTGACTTTTTCCTTTTTCCTAAACTGAAAAATGTCCTCAAAGGACGTTATTTCGGGACTTTAGAGTGTAACGGACATGCTGAAGACCATACCGGTTGAAGACTTCCAGCGCTGCTACCAACAGTGGGAACAACGTCTCCATCGGTGTGTAGCTGCCCAAGGGAACTACTTTGAAGGGGATAACATTGATGTTTGAAACAAATAAAAACTTTGGTAAATAAAAAATCAGTCTCATTACTTTTCTGCCACACCTCGTATTAAGGGTGAATCTGATCTCAGTTAAAAACAATTACTACAAAATAACTTAAGTGCAAATTTGTGTCTATTTCTGTGTGAAAAATGCAATTAATTTTTAAAAATTTTTCTAAAGTAGACAATTTGACTGCATAAATACAGCCAACTAGTTAGTCACTTAAAAGTGACCTTTGTGAACATAACGCGCACGAAGACTGTCACTCACCAATGAGGGTTTCAAAACAGGGCAGGCACAGATGTGCCCTAAATATGGCTAACTAAACCTTTTTGTTTAGAACTCTCAGTAGCTACTGCAGCCTAATGTGCTAGTAACAGTTTAAAGCTTTATAATCCTTATATATTTTGTTTTTTTCTATGTGGTACATTTTGACAGTCTAGCAACTTTCGAACAGCCTGTCCTCTGACTCACTGCTTCTTTTATGATCATCCACAATGTGTTGGCATGAGAATAAAGACCATGTCGCGTGACTAATGGTGTAAATATACTCTTTCAGGAATTACTGAAGAGGTCAATGTTTTAAGATGAGTCAAAGTCACTAATACAATAGAACAGCCTTTTATTTTTCTGCCAAATTTCAGACTTCGATTTAATTTTTTTTAATAGACAATGACAGACCCATAGAGATAATGGGCACTTTCAAGATAGACAAGAGGCCTGTGGTAATGTTAAAAGAACATTTCATTTTTCTGTTGCTTGTTTTTTGTTTCATATATTACATCTAGAAACTTGGCTATCTAATGGCTTCCTGATAAAAAGCAATAAATTTCGTTTACTTGAGAAAAAAACTTAAACCTAAAACAGGGAAAAAGTGACCAACTCAAAAGTACTCACTGAGTGCATTACATTCTGGTATGGCACCTACTCGGCTCAAGTTTCATAAAGGTCTGCGGACGGAGGTGAAGATGGTGCAGAAAATTTCCAGCACCCAGCTGCCATCTCTTTAGGCCACTAACAATAATCACTGCCTTAGAAGGGTAAGCAGAATAGCCAAAGACTTCAGCCATTCTGCACAGCTGCTTTTCTCACTCCTAACCTTTGGCAAACAGTTTAGGACCATTGGTACTCAAACTGATAGATGGTTTCTACTCACAAGTCATACAATTGCTGAATTTAACATTGTGATTAAATATATGAAACTTGCAAATGCATGTTGTATACTGTATATCATAAACTTTTTATATATATACTTTTTTAATTGTGTGATGAGATATGCACGTAAGAATTTAGTTGCAGTACAAACACTGACAATAAACTTGACTTGCGCTTGGCGGCATTCACTAAACCTCACCAGAGGGAGCGAGTTAAAGACATTGTGTTTCACAGTGTATTAGGCTACCAGCATCACCGATGTCATTCAAATAATAACACAATAAAATTACACAAAATGACTATCAACATATTGATAGATTAAAACAAAAAAGTATATTCACAAATTTTCCATTTTTGTTCAATGAGCAAAATGCTAAATGAGGACTTCTGTTCCAAAAATGCAAGAAGTAAAAGTTCATGCACACTTTAAATTGTGTCACAAAAGATCAACCAATGGTCTTAAAGCCCCAAGGCAGAACTGAAATGTTTAACTTGCACATGAGCACACATGAACAAAAGTAAGCACAGAACACTGCAACCCAAAGTGGTACCAAGCTAAGAAAAATTTACATACTTCAAAAATAAATATTTTTCTAGATAAGAAGTTGCATATTGCATTGAGCACATCGTGGAAAACTGGAAAAATTATAAAATGATGACCAGTTCAAGTCTGGCACATATAAGCCTCCCGGGGAGCACTGGGTCTTCCCAGTGGTCTCCTCACAGATGGTCATGACCATTAAACCTCCATATGAAGGCTTCTGGGCAGTATCCATATCAGATGCCCGAACCACTCAATTACCTCCTCTCAATGTTCAGAGGAGCCAATTATCAAGTTTTAGACAACACCACCATCCACTTGAAGATAGGAGTGGGTAGCAGTGGTCCACTTGCCCTTAGTGGAGAGATGCTAGTGAACATAACTCTAAAAATCAAAGCATTACACAAGACAAAATGTTATTAAGGTTAAGAGATCGTTAGAGACAAAATTTAGTGCGATCTTGGAGATGAGGAACTTCAGTTTCTAGAAGAGGTACAGAAAGAACTTTTTAATTGTATGCCTGTTCATTCGTTCATCTTGCCAAATACTATGCAAACATGTTCCTTTTTCCAGAAGAACAAACACTACCCTTTCAGTAATGTGCACAAACCCCACTCTCAGTCCATCAGACACCTACACCCACTTTATAAATATTCTAATCACAAATCGAAGGAATGCACTTGAATGCAGTTATAGTAGCTGAAACCTATTTATCTTCCAAGTGTGAGCACTGTTGAATAATAAATCGATTAATATGTTTAAAGACACCATTTGACAATTTGTGGCTCAGATTATATTCAGAGCAAAGCCTCGCTGGACCAAATAGTACCAAAAAACGAAAATAAGTAAAAACAACATATCCAGTTTTAGAATGAAGTTCTTCTGCTGTTAAGTTAGTATTTAACTTAATGATGACAGACAGCACAGAGCAGCTGTAGATAACATTTTTAACTATAGTTTGCACTAATAATAAGCACCTCTTCCTGTCTCTGCAGACAGCACTCCATGCTACATCTCCGCCTTCAGGATACTGCTGCTTTTCTGTATCTACAATGCTTATTCACAGCTGTTGGCCATTTCTATATCTGTAACCCTTCTATGCCTGTTTCATTTTGATGTTTTTTTAAATCAGGTGTGTTATGGTAATATTAACAAAATACTACAAAAAATCCATTTTTGCAGCTGCAATCTGAAAGTTTTTTTTTACCATTCTGTAAAATTCTCTTCTTTTTCCTGATCAGGATGCCAGTTTTCTCTGAAGAACAAACATTAATTGTTCATAGTTATTAATTATGGAAATTCTCCTACAAATGCATGTCGGCTTTAAATGATTTAATTATAGCTAATTAATTTTATTTGTTTATTTTAATTGCTTCCTCTGTAAAACTACCCTAATTACCTGGAATAAATTACAGTTATGAATGAAAACAGGAAAGAAAGAGAATCTGATATGTGGGTGAGCTTTATACAGAGCATGGCAAATAGCTTTTATAGAACCACCTCCCACCTCAATGATGTAAACAGACAAATTTGACTTTTTTTGTAGTCTGCATCAGGTTAAGCATCATGCTAGCAGAAGTCTATTTTATTTATTGGAACCCACTTCAAAAAACATTAAAAGGCCAAGAAGTAGTAGTTAAAGTAATAACACAATATTTCTAAAAATTTAATCAAAGTAATAATCCACCCAAAAATTATGTTTTTTATGCTACTTATCCCATGTAGTTTGCAATGATGGCCAAGAAATCTCATGATTTCATGCAGAACAGAGATAACAAAGTTTCTGATATATCGGGCATTTATGATGACCAATACTGCACAACAGCAAATAATATCAAAAAGTCTCACTTTACCTGTGTTGCATTAACCACATCTCAGGTCAGCCACTCGTATGCTCAAAATGTTCTAAACATATGCATTTTTACTAAAATATTGTTAAATAAACCACTTTTAGAAAATGCTTTTGACAACTAAAATGGAATGCAGTTATTTAAACTGAAGAAACGCCTCCCAACCTCATTCATTGGTTAGACGTCCATCTCAATAACATCTTATTCATTGACTAACATTGCACTTCATGTGACAACATCAAAAGGTATGCACTGAAAGACATGCCAAAACTAAAAATTGAAACTGAAAGAAAAGTGAGTGAAAACATTATCAGGAGGAGACAATGTCTTATCCATGTGCATATCTGAGATGCTTCAACAAACACAAAGTCAATTCACCCATGCAGTTTCAAAGACTGCTGATACTATGAATATAAATGTAATGATGGGAGGCAGGTCTACTATTCAAATGGTTATTTGCATATGAGCATGTTCCATTTTAATTCACAAGAAAGTTGGTTTGTTTAACAATATTTCAGTAAAAACACGTTTGGGACATTGTGAGCAGAAGACTGGATGACTTAACATGTGAATTATGCAAAATGAGTAACAGAAGATTTTTTCATTGTTTTTGCTTTGCACCCTCCCCCACCATAACATATTGTGTATGGGGGAGGAACAAAAGCTTTAGATTCGTCAAAAAATTTGATCTATGGTTTTTTGACGGATCTCAACATTTTAGGGTTCCCTGATACTGAAAACATTGATATCTCAATGATGAGTGCGTGTCTGTCTGTGTGTCATAGTTTCTTGAGGATGGTCAAGAGCTAAAACGGATGGATGGAAAAATACCAAACTCAAAACTTAAGCCTGTTGTGAGATGACGATGTGCTGATTAGTTTTTGAGACAAATCGTGCAAGAGAAAGAGGTGCTCTAGAGGAACCCTAAAGTACCACAATTCTGCAATTAAATATGAATTCTTCTCATCAATTGTTATTGTAATGACCTATTTTATGATCAGAAAGATCAGCATCACAGTGGTAAATAACTGAAATATTATAGAACAGTTCATGTTACTTGGTTCCTAGGCCGCAAAAAGCTTACTGACGCTCATGTTCGAAATTTTTTGATATCCTTTGCTGTTGTCCAGTGTTGGTCATCATAAACATCCATTCTATCAGAAACTTTGTTATCACTGTTTTACATGAAAACATGAGAATAACATTTTTCTTGGTACTCACTACAAACTACATGTTAAATAATATATAAAAAATAACATTTTATGTACAAGTATACAGTTTCATATAGTTTTCAGATGATATTAGTTTTGCATACTATTTTGCCATTGCAAAACATGAAACTCACTCAAAAGGAGTTTTGTTTTGAGGTTTATTGAGGTGAAAAACATAAAACAGTGCTCCCTCAAGACTTGTTCACACTTTTGTATTTACCTTCATTCTTTCCACGGCTGAACAATGCAGGTAATTCATGGCATATCAGTAAAAAAAAAAACCATAATATTTTGTGACTCTTGTTCACATCATCTCGTAGGACTGCAGTGCAGTTCTAAAAATGTGACATGCTGCACATTTTCCATATGAAGATTCACCAGAATCCACCATTGTGCGCACTACAACAAAATGTCATTCAAGGGAACCTGCCCCTTGCTGTGATCTAGCCCCTTTCCTTGATTCCTGCAGATGAGGCTGAAGGTTTTCTCACATTTCAAGTCACTTGAGGAAATATGCTGAGCATTGCTTCTGTCTCCAATGTATCATTAGGATTATGATCACCAAAATTGTAACTCTTATTAGAAAAGTGGGCATCAAACTGCCCGAACAACAACAAAGACATGTCTCATAGCTTAGTAAAATGTCTTCATGAAAGAGGAAGCAAGTACAATTTTTTTTTAACCCTAATCCATGAATGAGGAGGTCTTCAAGACTCCCAGTCGCAGATTTTCAAATTCTTTCCCTTTCAAGGTAATACGACAGCCATGAAATTTTCTGACTTTTCATTTTGTGTTTTCTGTGTTGTGCCGGAATCCGCTTCTCAATATCTTAGTGCAAATAAGTGCTACAGTAGCACAAAGTAGTTGGGGGTCTCCGAGACCCCCCCCCCCCATTCATGGAAACGTTACCATTTTTGTACAAGCGTTTTTGCTTTGTTTTATATTTTATATTTGAATTTTCTATTTAAATTTGTTTTTTCTTTGGTTTAGATTTTCTTAGTCCTGCCTGAGACATTTCTGGTGTATAGTTTGTTGAGGAGCAAGTCCAGTTGATGTGTTTATGTGCAATGAGTCAACGACCAACAAAGAAATTCAATGCAAGTGAAGCCCTGTCTGAAATAATGAAGGAGTTGTCGGATTTCGATACATCAGAAAACTCAAATGAAGAGTTCAATGATGATGGAAGTGACACTGTGTCAAGTGATGAGGAAACAAAAATTGATGATGAAACAGCCCTGTAGAAATGCATCAAATGTAGCTAAGAAGCGATGCTGTCACATGTGCCCAAGGGCAAAGGAGAGAAAGATAAAGGCCGCTTGCTCCCAGTGCAAACTTCCGGTTTGCCAGGAACATTCAGAGCGTTCCCTTGTGTGTCTGGCCTGCAAACAAGTTGAAGTTGAGGCAGATTCTGAGTGACTGTTCTGTATGCGAATCAGATGTGTAACTGACGTCTTGTTTTAGGGCTACTATGACTGTATTTTATATGATTTGGTGAACACTAAACACGCATTACTATTACAAAGGTAACATGTAAACCATTGAAAATTGACATCACATTTACTTAATTTCAGAGGTAATAAAAAATTCTGAAGTTATTGTATTACTTTTTAGGCAGATTTAACCAGTTAGAAATGGTCTGCAAGATGGGAGTCTGCAAGACCCCCCATTCATTGAAACGTTATAATAATGGCATTCATGGATAAAAACATTAAACAATAAATGACAGGAGGGTCATGCCAAATTAATACAGGAAAATGTGTAAAGACAGTCACGAAACACAATTGTTCTTGTGTTGTGAAATACACCATTTTGTTTTGCAAAATATTTTGCAAATCAAAACCTTACGTTTTGCCACAAATTAAATGTGCTAATTGCTGGCTCATTTATAACTACTAGTAACTATTAGAAAAACATTCATCTAAATAAATGACTTGAACAATAAAAGTAACAATTGGCTTTAACTGATACTGTATGTCTTAAAACCTGCAGCTGTTTCAGCCCTAGAAAAACTGAGAATGAGGCTCCCAGTGAGTAAACTTCCCAGAAAAAGATTTTTATTTATTTTATTTTTAGAAAAGTATGACAAGTGAGTGACCTTTGCCAAGCAAAATCATTATTGGAAACAAAAATAATAAGTGTAAAGAAATCAAGTGAATCGACCTGTTAACTTCTGGTAACTAATTTCCACAATTCAAGAGAGCATAATGTAAGAAATCTCTGTTGAAATGATTGTGTGCTTGGTGAAGACCTTATCAACAATAACTGCATAATTTATAGTTAAAGATTCTGAATGCATGTCCAGCTGCTACTATAGGCTCTTTGGTGTAGCAGTTGGTGCTGCTGCCTGAGTTCTTCTGATGTTTGCATGAGCACTCTCTGTATTTTCAAGTATTCTCTGAAGACATAAAGATTATATTGGCTGGCAACTTTAAACTGGCCTAGTATATCTTTGAGTCCGGGTGCATGAGCATGCCCTATGATGAGCTGATATCCTATCTCAAGAACAGTCTCTGCAGTGTGTCCCATGGTGCTAATACAGGTTCTGGCACTTCATAGCCCTGCTATGAAATAAGCAGGGTCAAAAAATTGGTTGATGGAGGGATTACATATATATTATTTTAATGCAGTAATTTGCAGTATGACAAGCCAAAACCGAATAATTTCTCCATATATTATAGATGTAGTTTTTCATGCCTCAAAGATCAACTAGGTGTTATAACAGCAGATGGAGTAAAATAATTTGTGACTCATTTAAGGGAAAGGCTTTGCCATCTGTTGCCACATTTTCAGAGGTAAAATGATATCCTAGAGGCACAGAGGTTGAAAAGTTTATGTTAATGCTAAACTGAAGGGCCATTTGGAGCTTTGTTGGGGTTGGTCTTTATCAACCAGACAATCATTAAATCTCCAAAATTCACCATTAGTTATAACAAATGTACAACACAGAAGTCATGGTCGCAATAGAGTGCACTATGTCACTGCTGTTTTGTTGTTAAAAGATAATTTATTTAGGCATGAAAAATGTTTATATATAAACTATACAATAATGATTAGTAAAAGTATTAAAAAAAAGGCCAATTTGACGAAACTACATTATCTCTACCAGCTTATACTGAAAAGATACTACTAAACACACAATATTTTAAAATGTTCAAAATGTACAAATATCAGTAACACAGAACAGAGTGGATGCCAGTCTGCTGCAGTAAATATAAATCTAATGATAACTCAGAGATTCTATTTTATCTATTTTTAATGAAAAAATACAATAAATGATACTGTCAAGCACCATTGCTGTTTTTCAGTATTGCCAAATTTAAGATTTTTCTGGTACAGTAATTTAAACATTTGCTTTAGCCATCTGTCTGCAATGCTCAGTAATCTATAATAAATACAATAGTCTATCAAGCAAAAAGTTTTATAGTACATGCTATTCACTGAAGGCAGAATCTAGATCTCAGTATAAGAGTACACATTTTTTCATTTTAATATTGGTACTTTACCAAATTAGGCACCCATGAGAGGGATAATAAGTGTTTGAAGCAGAGACCTATTGAAAAAGAAGTACTGTAGGTCTTATTTATTCTGAAGTAAGCCACTCTAGATTTTAATGAGGTAATGTCCTCCTATGTTTAGTGGCGCAGTTGTTAGCACAGTTGCCTCACAGCTCTACATGCAGACCTAGTTCTTAACTATAAGTAGTTTTATACATTCTCCCTACATTCCAGGTAGTATGATGTTGTGGCTTTAACCCACAAATGTTGCCAATTCAGTTCCCACCTCTGAATCTCTGTGTGATCTTGAGCAAGTCATTGTATTTGCCTGTGTTCCAACTGTAAAAGTAATATCTCTAAACAGTTGTAACATATCCTGACTTTGTAAATTAGTTTGAATTGAGGCATCAGCCAAAACAAACATAAATGGATGTATATAGTGACCAGTTCAGGGTGCTAGTGAGCCCCCAAACGCAGACAACCCACCACAGCTCAACGTTCAAATAAATGATTCTTTAATCCACACAGCTCCAAAAAACAATTAATTCAGCCAATACATAGACTTTATGTGCATGTTTTCCTTCTTCTTTTCTATTTCTCTTTTCTCCTTCAATGAGCATTGCCTGCTGCCTCCCAACTCTGACTTCCTGAGTGATGGCAGTGGGCTCCTTTTAAGGTGGATGAGAAGCACTTCTGGTGACGTGATGTGGCCAGTTGGAGGTACTCCCAGGTTATAAGGAAGCCAGGGAGGTCCTCTCTCGGCAGCGCCCTCGATCATTCCCCAGGGATCCTTACAGGGCTGCATTTCTGAACTCCAACTCCCATTCAGCCCTGTGGGTGCCCAGGTTGGGACTCTCTATGAGGTGCACTGCCACAGAGTATAATGGGGAAAAGAACTGCTCCTTTTCGCCCTCTCTTGCTAGTTCCAGTAGCCTTCAAGCATCCCAATCGGGATGGGAATCATAAAGGTATTGCCTCCCTTTATTACATCTTTCCACTATGGCATCCCAGCTGTGTAAGGAATTCACCTTCATCCTGGGCAGGATGTCTGTCTATCCTCTGGGGCATCTGCAATATTAAAGAAAGGAAGATCTTTAGTACACTCTGTTAGCAGATGTTATTTCTGCCTGGAATTCATTTTTAAATCTAAGCAAGCTGTTTATTAGTTTGTTTGACAATCATGTAAAAACAGCTGAACCTATTTTAACAAAATTCTGCTTCAGTAAAAGTAAAAGTAACATTTCCAACACTACTTAAGACTAATATGTGAGCAAGCAAGGTAGAAAATAGCTAGTGTGGCCTGTAGGGGGATTCCACAACCACCAAACCCTTAATACAACCTTATAAATACGGTTTTGGTGCAAACAAATACTTTTATTTTATAAATAAATTGCATTGTTCACTTTGTTTCACAGCCCACAACTATAAAATACGTCTCTTTCTCTCCACTTCTCTCATTTGTGATTCTCATTTCCCAAGTGGATGGAACCGGCCCTTTAATGGAGAAAGAACTCCCAGGTCAGGCAGGAGTCTCTGAGATTAGAAACAGCCCTCACCAGCAGATCCTCCTGTCGGTAACCATGGAGCCTAGGAAGGCTGTCCAATGGGACTACAACTCCCAGCATGACCCACTTGCACATGAATTGGCATACTGGCACAGGAATGCTGCCACCTAGTGTGTCGGGGGAGCATGGACTCTTGGGAGGCTGTCTTCCCCTGTCCATACACTAAACTGGCTTTCCTGCCAGGTAATGGTAAGGGTATGGGTTTTAACATCTTAAAGCTTTAAAAATGTCTATACTTTTAAAGAATTTAAAAGCTGTAAATTTTGTTGTGTTCCCATTTTGATTCCTGTCTTTGTGGACGTTGCACATTCTCCCGATATCAGCATAGGTTTTCTCCAGACACTCCACTTTTCATTTATGATTGCGGTCTGCAATGAGCTGGATCCCCAATTCAGGGCTTGGTCCTGTTTTCCTCCTAATTCTTCTAGTATAGTTTCCAGCTTTGTGCAATTTTTTCATAGATTCAGCATGTTCAGAAGGATGGACTAATTCATAATTTTGCAATATTATTGTGTTGCTGAAGCTTCCTTTCATAATTTCTCGGAATGTGTAAGCAATATGACTAGTACAGAATAAACAGGTGTTAGTTGCTGCTTTGCTGATGATTGATGACCTTACCATGGAGAAACAATGTTTCTTAGTTCATTTCTTTCATTAATCCACATAGTCTTCATTAAGTCCATTAAGGCTGTTTTTAAAAATATTTTTTTGCATTGTGAGATTTTTGATGGGTTTCAACCTACACTATAGTCTGTGAACACCTGACCCTCACACTTAAAGAAGTTTGCGGGACATCCATCTCCAAAACTATGGATATTAATATGAAGTTGATCAACCCCTCTTTGTGGCTGAAAGAGCCTTCTCTCGTCTTGAAAGGTTTTCCACAAGACTTTGGAGCGTGTCTGTGGGAATTGTCCCAACTCATCCAAAAGAGCATTTGTGAGGTCAGGTACTCATGTAGCCTGAGAAGGCCAGGCTCACAATAAGTATTCCAGTTCATCCCAAAGGTGCTCAGTAGGGTTGAGCTGAGGGCTCTGTGTAGGCCACCTGAGTTCCTCCATGTCTGTATGAACCTGGCTTTCTGCACAGGGGCACAGTCATGCTAGACCAAAAAACAGTGTCTTCCTCAAGCAGTTTCCACTAAGTTTGAAGCACACAATTATCTAAAATCTCTTTATATGCTGTAGCATTAACAGTACCCTTGACTAGAACCAAGGGACATAGCCTAAACCCTGAAAAAGAGCCTCAGATGATTATTACTCCTCCACCAAACTGTAGAAAAGGCACTAAGCTGTCTGGAAGGCAGCTTTCTCCTGGCATCTGCCAAACCCAGATTCGCCCATCAAACTGCCAGACAGTGAATTCATCATTCCAGAGAACACTCTGTTCTAGAGTACAATGGCAGAGTAGTTTATACCTTTCCATACGTGGAATTGTGCATAGTATTGTGTGCAGCTGCTCAGCCATGTAAACCCATTTCAAGAAGCTCCCCATGTGCAGCTCTTGTGCTGATCTTGTTTCCAGGTTCAGCTTAGAATTCTGAGTGATTCAACAGAGGACAGGCGATTTGTACACCACTGTGTGACTAAGCTGTTGCTGCTCGTAGACCCTTCCACTTCACAATAATTTCACATATGGTTTACCGGTGCAGTCATAGCAGACCAGAAATTTCACATATTGACTTTGACAAAGTTGGCATCCTAGGACAGTGACACATTTAAAGTCACTCAACAATCCATTCGGCTGATAATGTTGGTTAATGGAGATTGCAGAGCCCAGTGCTTGCTATTATCAACCTGTTAATGATGAAACACCTGAACTCAATAATTTGGAGGGGTTTCTACATACCTTTACTCATATAGTGCATGTATTTAAGGTAATTTCCACCCCAGTATCAGAATATCAGACTATTCCAAAGCCAGAGCTAAACAGATGAATAAATTAACTAAATTAACAGTGAAAGTATTTTCAGCTCCCTTTTGGATCGTGTACACCTTTTCAGGAAAATGAACAGATGTGATGCTTTATAACTAAGTGAAACATTCCAACAAAGGAATGTTCAAGTAACCGGGGCTTTGATTTGGGAACAAATAAGGAAAAAATGTCACCATAACAACAAAAGTCAAAGCATTTACAGAACTAAGCAAGACAGTTAGTTGAAAGTGGTTTAGAGATGAAAGTATCTAATGTTACAATTTGTCTAGACTTGGCTTCACATCAAAATTAATCCGCCTGCTAATGTATTGATTTTTTGCTCAACCCTTGGACATCTCTGATTCTATGGTTTTTGTACTTTTTGGAGTAGTAATTGCTTGTTATCCTTTATTTGTCCCCTGTGCACTTCACTGAAACAGAGAGAGTGGAGATCAAGTAAAAGAATGACACAGAAGAAACACAGCCTTTGAAATAATTAAGCACAATTTCAAAAAGTGTTATGAAAAATGTGTTAAGGTATTTTCATTTAAGTAAGAGTTGAATGTGCAAAAGGGAGCTGTATGACTCACATCACTTTCATTTTTAAACATTTGTACAGTTTTATATTTCCTGCTGAGTGGAACAAAGATAACTTAAACATTGCATTTCAAAATATAGTAAAACAATTTATAAGTCTTTATATCTCCTGTGTATTCCTTTACTTTTCTACTCCAATCACTATTTAATGTTTGAAACATACATGCATTGACAAATGATGAGTCTTTTAGTCTTTCCTGGCACCCTTTTACAACAGGAGAACAGTCAAGGACACAGATCACTTAAATATAGTGGATTTATTATTCAAATAAAATATACACTGCAGAGGGATCACTACAGGTTGAACACAAACTAACAAATTATGAAACCAAAACAAAATCTCAGTTGCCTCCAGGTCTAGCTATCTTGGCTCTGCCAGTTGTGCGACAGCTCACACATTTGCCTATCTCGTAAGTTGAGTCTTGTATTAGGTTGACTACCCAGAAATAGACCCTAATAAAGTTAATTTTTTTTTTTGCATTTCTTCATGTCAAGGTGTAGTCTACTGCAGTGGGCTGGCGCGCTGCCCGGGATTTGTTCCTGCCTTGTGCCCTGTGTTGGCTGGGATTGGCTCCAGCAGACCCCCACGACCCTGTGTTAGGATATAGCGGATGGATGGGTGTAGCCTAAAATAAA
This sequence comes from Polypterus bichir lapradei, assembly GCA_026402145.1. Lineage (NCBI taxonomy): Eukaryota > Metazoa > Chordata > Cladistia > Polypteriformes > Polypteridae > Polypterus > Polypterus bichir. The sequence goes on along the minus strand of JANRMT010062825.1, from coordinate 22,556,045 downwards.
AGTGCAGGTTGGATTGGGTAAAAACCATATACACTGTACATACACACATACGTATATATATATGTGTTGGAAGCAAAGGTTAGAAAAATATGCAGTGTAAGAATCTGAGCAGTGGCAAATTGTGATGGGTTGATGATTGGGTCAAAACATCTCCAAAATGGCAGGTTTTGTGAGGTGTCCCAAGTATGCAATAATTAGTACCTACCAAAAGTAGCCCAAAGAAGGACAACCAGTGAACAAGGTCATCGGCACCCAAGGCTCATTGATGGGATAGCAAAGGCTAGCCCATAAGGCACAGTCTCACAGAAGAGCTACTTTAGCACAAATTGTTGACAAACGTATTGCTTGCCATGAGTGAAAGGTGTCAGAACACAGTGCATCACAGCTTGTTGCATATGAGGGCATATCCTCAGACTAGTCAGGTTGCCCATGCTGACCCCCGTCCACTAGTGAAAGTGCCTACAATGGGTATGTGAATATCATAACTTGATCATGGAGGAACGAAGGAAGGTAGCCTATTCTGATGAATCACATTTTCTTTTAGATCATATGGAAAGGCCAGGTGCAGAAGATATGGCAGCAGGGTGTACTATGGGAAGGAGGTAATCCAGTGAAGACAGTGTGATGCTCTGGATAATGTTTTTCTGGGAAACACTGGGTCCTGGCATTCACGTGGATTTTACTTAGAACATATCACCTACCTAACAATTGTTGCAGACCTCATACACCCCTTCATGGCAACAGTATTCCCTGATGGAAGTGGCCTCTTACAGCAGAATAATCTGCCCTGCCACAATGCAAAAATTGTTAAGGAATGGTTTGAGGAACATGACAAAGACTTGAAGGTATTGACTTGGCCTCCAAATTTCTCAGATCTAAATCCAACTGAGCATTTGTGGGATGTGTTGGAAAAACAAGTCTGATACTTGCTGCAATTAATATTGCATGAATCTCAAAATACAAACACATGATTCCAGTTCTCAAGTCCTTACACTGGCCACCAGTTCTAATTTAGGCTGATTTCAAAATCCTCCTTTTAACTTGTAAAGCCTTAAATGGACAAATCCCTGCTTACTTATGTGAGTTTTCATTAATGACAAACTAGAGCACGCAGTAAGATCTCTAGATGCCAGCTACTTAAGATTCCAAGAATTAATAAAATAATTGTGGGAAGTAGTGCTTTTAGTTACAGGGCCCCAAAACTGCAGAATAATCTGCCTGCTAATATAAGAGATTTCCCTTTGGTCTCATCTTTTTAATCTCAGCTGAAGACTCGTTAATTTAGTTTAGTATACCCTGACTAGAGCTTAGCTGTGCATACTGCATTTCTGTTTGCTAGTCATTTGTACAGGGATATAAGCATCACAATATTATTCAACTGTTACTAACCCTCCCCTACTCTGTTTCTCTACTCATTATCTGGATGAGGCACTTTGTGCCACTGTTCTGTTGTCAGGCTGCTCTCCTGTGTATGAAAAATTCATCTCAGATAAAGGAGTATTGGAATCATCAGAAAGAAAGCTTCTCTCATCAGATTGGCCGGCCAGCACAGACTCCACAATAGAACACCCAAGAAGAGGTAGGTGGCCAGAACTGTGACTTTGTTTCTGACTTTCTCTATTACACTTCTATTCTCCATTGTCAACTGGCCACAGTTCGGTTAATTAATGGACAGATATTGTTGGTTTTCATTTATGTGTAATCAGTTTCTACTTTATTTTCTGTGTGTTTCGACAAATCTGCATGTCTATGTGTGGCAAGCAATACATTTTTAGTAATTAGTATAATCTATACTTGCATTTTAAATGAGAATGGTTCATAGAACTCTAAGCCTGCACTCAGTAAAGAGTGCTATACAAAAATAAGTTTTAAGATTAAACACAAAGTCCCAAAACCTAAGACATTTTCCAGAAATAAAAATCCAAAATACATGTGAAATTCTAATTTTAACGATATATAACGATCCTGAAATACTAATCACTCTCATGTTTGAAATGGCCACCATCTTATCTAGGTGGAGAGCAATGTTAAAAATTGTCACATGAATATCAATGGGCATAGTGTCTATAAAAAATATGCTGGCAACCATAAAAAATACAGAAAATAATGGAATCTATACTAATAAAAGGCAAAACCCTCACTGACTCACTCACTCACTCACTCACTGACTCATCACTAATTCTCCAACTTCCCGTGTAGGTAGAAGGCTGAAATTTGGTAGGCTCATTCCTTACAGCTTACTTACAAAAGTTGGGCAGGATTCATTTCGAAATTCTATGCGTAATGGTCATAACTGGAACCTATTTTTTCGTCCATATACTATAATAGACGTCTGCTTGATGGCCGTGGGAAGCGGAGTTAGCCATCCCACGTAATTTAGTGCCTGCCCATATAAGGCCGTCCGTCAGCGGCAATCCAATAGAAACACTGCCGCTAAATATTCATGGGTGAAGGACTGTGCTTATGCAGACGAAAATGAGATGGTCATGGTGTTGTTTGGCACAAACTCAGCGAAACTGCAAGAGAAACTTTTAAGTGCCGGGTCTTAGCTAACATTAATACAGCCGTGGACATCGCACGAGATGGCACCAGCACAGCTGGGAACCTTCGATGCATGTACACCGAGCGGCTCACGTGAACTGACGCAGTGCACAGACAAAAAGCAACAGTTCCAAAGAGTGCTGAACAAAAAACGAATTACACAATTGAGAAGGCAGCAAAAAAATATGAAGTGTCTGACAAATACAAGCATATTCATAAGTGCAACTACTGTGGAAACAAAGCACATGGTGGAAAAAGTCAATGTCCCGCTAAAGGAAGACAGTGTAAAAAAAACCCGTGCATGCAGTGTGTCACATCTCAGATAAAGAGGAAGACGAGCTGTTTATTGATACAGTAAGAAATGAATCGATGAATGAAACCTGTTATCTTTACAACGATTGACAAACACGGAATGTGACTTGAACACAACACATCCTACAAATACGAACCTGATTGAAAGAAATAATGATAATCAAATCCTTGATGACAGCAACACTCATAACACTCACAAAACAATTACTGTATATTGACACTCATGTTACATTATTTTTAAAATGTTCCCTTTTCTTTTTCATAACTTCTTTAACACACTACTTCTCCGCTGCGAAGCGCGAGTATATATATATATATATATATACCCCGATCTACATACTCTCAAATAGACAAGCCACACGCCATGGCGCAATGGAAGAGGCTTCGCCTCTAGCGCCGACATCTGAGGTTCGATTCCCAAGAGGGGGTGCCCTGAGTATGTACGCCTGATGACACCAAAATTAGGGCGAAACATGTGTCGCGTACTCTTTGCATTATTTCACAGTAAAACTATTTCAATATACATATATAAACATACATATATATACTCACACATACAGTACATAAATATCAGTGCTTCCCGATTCATTTTACCCTCGCATGCCCTTGGTTTGAGACATATGAAAAAATATGCGGTTAACGCAGAAAGACAGATCACCAATTGAAGCTTTATGAATAATAGATACTTTATTCGCCATCAATGATTGTTTTGATAAAGCCATACTCAGTGTAATCATTAGATCAACGGTAAAAAAGTAAGAGCAAAGGGAGGGTGACTTATTGAGGCACGCAGGCGAAATCACAATAGCACGCGAGCTTGATGTAGTGCGCGTCAACTCGATCTGAATTGCGCGATCACAGTCGAAAAAATATATCTTTTCAAGTTCTATTTAGTCGACACAAATATCTTTGGTTGGAATGTAAGGCGAATTTACTATTTAAATTTCTATGGTGAAGAAAAATTTATGCAATGATGCCTACATTTAACTTACATTCCTACCAAAGACATTTCTGTCGACTAAATAAAAATTCCTTCTATTTAAAATTTAAATAGAACTTGAACAGATACGATAGTTCATAATATTCACGCAGACTTGTACGTAAGAGCGGGAGTCATCCGTTTTAACAAACAGCGTATTGCACTGATACGAAATAGCCTGCCCATTTAATTATTTAGGAATGGATAAATAAATGAAGATTTTGTACAAATATTGTTTTTCATTTTTCTTCCTTGATGGATTCTGGCACCCCCTGCAACAGTTGCTCACACCCCAAAGAGTGTACATATATATATATATATATATATATATATATATATA
>JANRMT010062825.1:22513679-22541378 GCA_026402145.1 Polypterus bichir lapradei | reverse complement strand
ATATATATATATATATATATATATATATATATATATATATGACAGCAACACTCATCACTCACAACAGTGACAAAACAATTACATTGACAATCATGTTACGTTATTTTCAAAATGTTTCCTTTTCTTTTTCATTGCTTCTTTAACACACTACTTCTCCGCTGCGAAACGCAGGTATTTTGCTAGTATATATATATGTATATACAGTGGAACCTCGGGTCACGAATGTCTTGGGCCACGTACAAATCGGGTTACGACCAAAAAGATCGCCAAACTTTTGCATCTGTTCACGACCACACACTCAGGTGACGAACAAGCCAGTTTCTCTTCTGGTTCGTACGTACCGATGATTTCCGCAAGTGTTCAGTCTCTCCCTGTGCATTCCCTGTGCAGCCAGCGAGTGAGTGAGAGAGAGAGCACAAGAGCGAGCAAGCAAGAGAGAGAGAGAGAGTGTGAGAAGGCAGTTAAAGAAGGCAGTAAGGCCGAGAAGGCAGTTAAAGAATGCACCGGGCTTGTTTTCTAAAGAGACTGCTTCGAGCATTGTTTTAATCTCGTATTTAATTAAGACTTTTTTTCTATTGGATTTTAACCTCCACTTCACTTCTGTTTTTATGGGATCATTTATTTATTGAAGGATTCTGAAAGCCTGCGGTGGGCTGGTGCCCTGCCCAGGGTTTGTTTCCTGCCTTGCGACCTGTGTTGGCTGGGCTTGGCTCCAGCAGACCCCCGTGACCTTGCAGATAGGATATAGCGGGTTGGATAATGGATGGATGGATTCTGAAAGCACTGCACTTTATTTAATTTAAACTTTGTTTTTGATTGTTGTTTTGTTAATTTTAATAAAAGCACTTGGCATTTTTTGCACCATCTGATTGCTCCATTGTAGTGCCTCACTGTTGTGCTCATCGGTAACATTACCAACGGTGATGGATTTAAGGGCTCCCGGAAGCGAGATGGGAGCATGCAGCGAACCTGCACCGTCACAGACAAAACTGTAATCTCCTCACTTCCTCAACCCAGTTCCTCCTCATTTCCTTCATGCCAGAACTCGACTCATGCAAGGTTAGTTTTCTTGGTTGTTTATGGTTAGTTTTTGTATAAATTACAGATTTTTCAAATGTTTATTTTTTTCCCTGTGCTTAAAACTCATTAAAAACAGTGTTTACAGAGAGCGGTTCAAAAGACTATAGTGTGAACTCTTGCAATGTTAGTTTTCTCTGTTCAAGGTTTTCTCTGTGTTGTTCAATGTTTTTACATTTAGTTTACTATTACACTGTGCATTCTATGGTATAATTAACTATTGTTGTGCTTAAAAATCTTTAAAAAAATATATTTTCATACAGTTCGTAATGGCTGGAGCGGATTAATTGTATTTACATACAATCCTATGGGGGAAATTACTTCGGGTCATGACCAAGGTTCCATCGTATGTATATATATATATATAATTTTGCCCCACACATGAGCATGGGAGGCTGCTAAAAGGCCTGAATGAGAGCAATTCCATGACATAGCAGGGGGTGGCGGAATACGTAAACTCTTTCTCTCACTTCTCTGAAGACCTGTTATGGGAAATTCTGCCTGGCCCTGATGACATCACTTCTGGTTTCGGCCCTATTGATGATGTTACTTACGGTCCTGGCCCCATGACACTACTTCCGGTTCCGTCCCTATTGATGACGTCACTTTCTCCACTCTCCTTTAAACCTGCAATCTTTTGTACAAGCAAGTCAGTTCTGTGTTGGGCTCGAATCTGATCACATCTGTAGAACCAATTTATCCTTTTGCAGCCAGAAATATTATACGGGTGGCTGCCGCAAAATTTTTTTTGACTCCTTTATTTGTCCCTCCAGTAAAATCTCAATTATCCGTCAGGGGTTGGGGCTGAGGCCGTGACAGATAAGAGAAAAGATGGATAACAGAACAGCTACTTTAAAAATGATTTACAGTAGATTAGTTTAGCAAATAGTCTTATTTATTTACAAAACAAAACTATATTAATATAATTTACAGTAATATAGTTTTAACAAAATTAATTAATTCATATAATATTGTAACAACCAGTGCAATAAGCAAATACAACTCAGAGGTACTGGAATTTTCTATGTTTTTCTTAAAGTTTTTGTTCCATAACAAACTGTGCCCTGTCTTATATGCCATTATGGAGCACACCTCCAAAACTATAAAAGAAAGCTTTCCCTACCAATCAATTTATCTCCTGCCATTTACATTACTTTTTTCTCTATATTGCAAATGCTCCTGCTTATTGTCTCCTGACTCTCTACTCAAAACTTCCTTATGTCGCACCTTCCTAACTTTTCCTGTCACTCATCTCCTAAGAGGCATGTTCTTCCTACTCCATTTATTAAAGTAGTACTTGAAACACTTTCACTATTTCTTAAATGTTTAATAATTAAAATTTTTGTGACAACTCCAACACATATGTTTATTGGCCATAACAATGCATAGTAGATTAATTTTAGCAAAGGAGAAAAGTTACGAAATGCTATTAAAATTGAAGGTATGTAACTGACACTGTGTTCCAAAGTGCAAAGCTCGCAGTGTACTGCACGGCAGCAGTAGCACAGTAATAGGTAGGTGCTGGTGGTTAATGGAGACTGATGGTTAATCGAGTGATGGATATTTGAGGTTTTACTGTATATATATACTCACTGAGAGCATTTTTGGGAACACAATGCTATTGCTCTCAAAACAGCCTCAATTCTTTGTGACATGGCTCCCACAAGATGTTGGAAACATTCCTTTGAGATTCTGGTCCATGTTGAAATGATTGTATCACACAGTATCTGCAGATTTGTCAGCTGAACATTCATGCTGGGGGCGGCATGGAGTTGCAGCAGTAGCATTGCTGCCTCGCAGTAAAGAGACCAAGGTTCTCATCCCGGGTTCTCCCTGCATGGTGTTTGCATGTTCTCCCCGTGGGTTTCCTCTGGGTGCTCCAGTTTCCACCCACAGTCCAAAGACATGCAAGTGAGGTGAATTTGCAACCCCTAATCTAGTCTGTGGTGTGTGTTCACCCTGTAATGAACTGGCGTCCTGTTCTGGGAAATTGTATCTGCCTTGTGCCATATGGTAGCTGGAATAGGCTCCAGTACCTCCCATGGCTGTGTTCAGGAATAAACTGGCTAGAAAATGATTGACATTCATGCTGTGAGTCTCCAGTTCTACCACATTCTAAAGGGATTCTACTGGATTCAGATCCAGTGACTAAGAAGGCAGAACATTGAACTCATTGTCATGTTCAGGAAACCATTCTGAGATGTTTTTTGCTTTACTAAGGTGAAAGTAGCCATTGGAAGATGGATCATTTGTGGTTATGAAGGGGTGCACAAGGTCAGCAACAATACTCAACTAGGTCATGGAATCCAAACGTTGATTGATTGGTATTAACAGGCCCAAAGTGTGCAAAGAAAACATTCCCTATACCATTACACCACCACCACCACCAGCCTGGATTGTTGGTACAAGGCAACTTGGATGTATGGATTCAAGCTGTTGGTTCCATCTCTGTGCCTCAGCAGAAATTGTGATTCATCAAACCAGACTACATTTTTCCAGCATTCAACTGTTCAGTTTTGGTGAGCCCAAGCCCATTGCAACCTCAGCTTTCTGTCTTTGGCTGACAGGAGTGTAACCCAATTTGGTTTTCTGCTGTTGCTGCCCATCCACCTCAAGGTTTGATATGTTGTGAATTCTGAGGTGCTCTTCAACTCACCACAGAGAGTAGAGTGGTTATCTGAGGTACCATAGACTTTCTGTCATCTCGGGTAGTCTGGAAATTCTCCTCTGTCCTCTCTCATTCACAAGGTGTTTCTGTCTACAGAACTGCCACTCACTAGATGTTTTTCTTTTAAACTCTAGAGGCAGTTGTGCATGAAAATTAAAGGAGATCAGCAGTTGCAGAAATGCTCAAACCAGCCCATCTGACAGGAAAATTTATGCAATGGTCAAAATCACTGAGATGACATTTTCTCCCCATTCTGGTGTTTAATGTAAATATTAACTGTAGCTCTAGATCTTGTTTTCTGCAAGATTGTATGCATTGTGCTGCTGTCACATGATCAGCTGCTTAGATAATTGCATGGATAAGCAGGTGTACAGGTGTTCCTAATAATTTACCCTGTAAGTGTAAATGTACTTAAATGTGTACGTAAGCACATTATGTGTTTTTTACTATGATCTTCAGGCATAGCCTTCATTTACACAATCTTATAAACAAATTACAGGATGTTGCAAACAGTTATGATGTACCCCTGTTATTGTCAGTTGTGTAGTGTGATGTCTCTAGTGACTGAGTCATAGCACTCTTAGTAGCTGTTATAACTTTCTGTAACTTGATACAAGGAAATCAAAATGTTAACAGCTAATGAGCACTCCTGTGAAAATACAGTGCAGATAACCACAAGTCAGGCAAAAACTATTATAGCAGGGATTGGTAGGTGAAAGCAGTGCAGCACAAAGTGAAGAAAGATAAGGGAGTGGGAGAAAGATGGGAACCGGAAAAGTCATTCAAGCATAGCGTCCATACTTAAATGAAATCCTTCTTCATAGTTAAAGCTCTGTAGTGTTAATAGAAGATCAATACAATAAACACATGTGCAAACATAGATAATCTCTAAGACTAAGGGGCTGAACCTTATACTTAGTGAACTCTTACATCATGCATAGCATTGCCCCGAATGTCTCTCCATAGCAACTACTCAGAATTGCAAAAACAAAGTAGTGACACGTGTAGAATTTCCAGTTGTAGTCACAGAAACATGTAAACACATTTTAACCACCTTAAAATTCTTCTTCTTCTTCTTTTGGCTGCTTCCATTGGGGGCTGCCACAGCGGATCATCTTTTTGGATTTCTTACTGTTACATAAACACCTTCATGTCCTCACTCACCAGATCTATAAACCTTCTCTTAGGCCTTCCTCTTTTCCTCTTACCTGGCAGCTCTATCCTTAGCACTCTTTTCCCAGTATACCCAGCATCTCTCCTCTGCACATATCCAAATCAACGCAATCTTGCCTCTCTAGCTTTGTCTCCAAACCATCCAAACTGAGCTGACCCCTTAATATACTCATTTCTAATCCTGTCCATCCTCATCACACTCAATGCAAATCATAACACCTTTAACTCTGCCACCTCCAGCTTTGTCTTTTGTTTTTTGGTCAGTGCCTCCGTCTCCAACCCATGTAACATAGCTGGTCTCACTACTGTCCTGTAGACCTTCCCTTTCACTCTTGCTAATACCCGTCTGTAACAAATCACTCCAGACACTCTTCTTCACCTATTCCACCATTCCTGCACTCTCGTTTTCACCTCTTTTCCTCATCCCCCATTACTCAGTATTGTTGATCCCAAGTATATAAACCCATTCACATTTGCTTACTGTATTCCCTGCATCCTTATCATTCCAATGACCTCCCTCTCATTTACACATATGTATTGTGTCTTGTTCCTACTGATCTTTATTCCTCTCCTCTCTAGAGCATATCTCCACCTCTCCAGGGTCTCCTCAACTTGCTCCCTACTCTCGCTACAGACCACAATGTCATCAGCAAACATCATAGTCGTGGGGGCTCCTGTCTAATTTTATCTGTCAACCTGTCCATCATCATTGCAAATAAGAAAGGGCTCAGAGTAGATCATGAATGTTATCCCACCTCCACACTGAATGCATCTGTCACTACTACAGCAGACCTCATCACTGTCACACTTTCCTCGTACGTATCCTGTGCAACTCTTATGTACTTTTCTGCCACTCCCGACTTCCTCATACGACACCACAACTCCTCTTTAGGCACCCTGTCATATGCCTTCTCCAGGTCCACAAAGACGCAATGCAACTCCTTCTGGCCTTCTCTATAATTCTCCATCAACAACCTCAGAGCAAACATCGCATCTGTGGTGCTCTTTCCTGGCATGAAATCATACTGCTGCTCACTAATCATCACCTCCCTTCTTAACCTAACTTCCAATACTCTTTCCCATAACTTCATGCTGTAGCTCATCAATTTTATCCCCCTGTAGTTACTACAGCGCTGAACATCCCCCTTATTCTTAAAAATTGGTACCAGTACACTTCTTCTCCACTCCTCAGGCATCTTCTCACTTTCCAAAATTGCATTAAACAGTCTAGTAAAAACTCCTCTGCCATCTCCTCTAAACACCTTCATGTTTCCACACGTATGTAATCTGGGCCAATAGCCTTTCCATTCTTCAACCTCTTCATAGCTATCCTTACTTCCTCCTTGCTAATCCATTGCACTTCCTGATTCACTATTGCCACATCATCCAACCTTCTGTTTCTCTCATTCTCTTCATTGATCAGCCTCTCAAAGTACTCTTTCCATCTGCTCAGCACAGTCTCCTTGCTTGTGAGTATGTTTCCTACTTTATCCTTTATCACCCTAACCTGCTGCACATCTTTCTCAGCTTGGTCCTTCTGTCTGTTTCTGTCCCCCTTTTTAGTGTCTAACCTCTCATACAACTCATCATATGCCTTTTCTTTAGCCTTCACTACCTCTCTCTTCCCCTTATGCCTTATCTCCTTGTACTCTTGTCTACTTTCTGCATCTCTCTGACTATCCCACTTTTTCTTCGCTAACATCTGTATATTCTCTTGTACTTCCCCATTCCACCACCAAGTATCATTTTCCTCCTTCCTCTGTCCAAATGCACCCTCCTTGCTGTAACCCTTAGTACTTCTTCTTTAGTTGCCCAGTTATCTGGTAACTCTTCACTGCCACTCAGTGCCTGTCTTACCTTACCTCCCTAAAGGCAACCTTGCAGTCTTTCTTTTTCATCTTTCACCATTTAATCCTTGGCTCTGCCCTCATTCTTCTCCTCTTCTTGATCTTCAACATCATCCTACAGACCATCATCTTTTGCTGCCTAACTACACTTTCCCCTGCCACCACTTTGCAGTCTTCAGTCTCCTTCAAATTGACCCTCCTGCATAGGACGTAATCTACCTGTGTGCATTTTCCTCCACTCTTGTACGTCACCCTATGTTCCTTCCTCTTCTTAAAATACGTATTCACTACAGCCATGTCCATCTTTTTCGCAAGATCCACTATCATCTGACCTTCTTCATTCCTCTCCTTGACACCATACCTATCCATCACCTCCTTGTCTCCTCTGTTCCCTTCACCAACATGTCTATTGAAATCTGCTCCAGTCACCACTCTCTGTCCCTTGGGTACACTGTTCATCACTTCATCCAACTCACTCCAGAAATCTTCTTTCTCATCCATCGCATAACCAACTTAATGAGACTGCAGCAACAATATTTTTCAATCTTTCCATTTTAAAACAATTCTTGGAAAAAGAAAACGAAAATGAACTGGAACTGAATCTACCAAAACCAATACATACCATGTCTTAAAACCCAAAATCTGGGAAGGTTTTAAAAGACTTTGTGTATTTTATTTATTTACATTTAATTCAACAAAAACCCACAACTTACTTATATCTGATTCAAAAGTCACACAGATGAGGTGAGAGGAGATGTTTATATCCAATAGTGATCAGCAGACTCACTATTGGATATAATACTGAACTATTTCACCAAAAAGGTAATTATACCTTTTCTCATAAAGTGAGAAAATAAAAAATGTATATATAACACACATAGCAATTGGTTCGTCTTTATGGAGGATGCAAATGCCTTACTACATTTTAAAAATTAAGCATAATTTAACAGGTGTCCCTTTTAATTCCAAGGTAATCTTCCCTAATCTACTTTCACCCGACAAGGTGTATGGAATCCAAAGAGTATTTTCCCCCATTAAAGTGTTTAAATGATTGTCGAACAGCTGTAAATGCCCTGGATAGATCATTGCCTGGGTAATAAAAACACTTAAAACTGAACCCAGGTAAATTGTATTCTTACCCAGAATGCCACTAAGCAAGGAAAAAAGAAAACTAAACAGATCAATCTTTAGGGTTGGAGAACTTTGGAGTAAGCTGTATTGTCTATTTGATGTTTGTGTTTACATTGGTTCCTCTTCTAATTCCAGCATTTTTCATGTTAAATGGTTGCCAGAATGTGACAAAATATGGAAAAGTAATGCAAATTTGTGAACAGAGTAATCAGTTATCCCCTGTGATTCCAAGATGTTTAATTTGACAACAAGGTTTAGCAATAACTGTCATTAACTTTGACATGTTATACGACTAGAGAACAGGTGTCAAACTCCAGGCCTGGAGGGCCGCAGTGGCTGCAGGTTTTCATTCTAACCATCTTCTTCATTAGTGACCAGTTTTTGCTGCTAATTAACTTCTTTTGCTTTAGTTTTAATTAACTTGACTCAGGCCCCTTGGTTGTCTCTTTTTTAATTAGCAGTCAAACAATAATGAGACACAAAACGAGCTGCCACATGACCAGCTCACCTGTGCCTGTCACACAATATCTGAAAATAAAGAAAAGTGAAGGTCTCAGTAAGGTTGATCTCGCAGGTCATCAAAACATTTTAACGAACAGAAAATCAACATTTTTGGAAATGTCTGCTGTGGCAGAATGAGTGCAGCACCAGACCACAAAATTAAATAATGGACTTAATTAATTAACAACAAGAATCAGCTTCTCATTAATAGATTGGTTGGAGTGAAATCGGTTGGAGTTTGAAATCCCAGTTTAGCTGCTCATCTGTTGGCTCATTTCACATCTAATTTCTGTTTGGCTGCCATTTCAGGAAGAAATGAATCAATTCAGAGGACTGAATCCTTAAAAACAGTGTTATTAAAATGAAGTGAAAAGGAGTTAATTAGCAGTGAAAACTGGTCAATGATTAGCAAAAGGGTCAGAATAAAAACCTGTAGCCACTGCGGGCCTCCAGGCTTGGAGTTTGACACCCCTGGACTAGAGTGATGTAGTGTGACAGTAGCCCAAGGCAAAATGCCATTAAATCTATTTCAAATGGTGAAAATCTGGTGAGGTAATGTTCCACTGTTGCACATATTAAGCTACCTTTTTCAAAAAGTGTTACTATGAATTAAAGATAGGGTGAGAAGCTCAGTCATCCGGGAGGGGCTCAGAGTAGAGCCGCTACTCCTCAGCATCGAGAGGAGTAAGATGAGGTGGCTCGGGCATCTGATCAGGATGCCTCCTGGACGCCTCCCTGGTGAGGTGTTCCAGGCACGTCCAACCGGGAGGAGGCCCCGGGGAAGACCCAGGACATCTAGAGGGACTATGTCTCCCAGCTGGCCTGGGAACGCCTTGGGATTCTCCCGGAAGAGCTGGAAGAAGTGGCCGGGGAGAGGGAAGTCTGGGCCTCTCTGCTTAAGCTGCTGCCCCTGCGACCCGACCCCGGATAAGCGGAAGAGGATGGATGGATGGATGTTACTATGAAACATTTCATATGCTTCAAATGTTTCAAACATTTTTTTTTCATTGTACCTTAAAGCTGATATAATAGAGCACATGTCTTTGGGCCACAAATGAGGATATCACAGGCTGGTAACAAAGACATCAAAGATAATCTTAATAATGAATGATTGTTTTCTTTCCAGTATACAGTATGCTGTTTGTTTTTTCTATGTTCTGCAAATGCAACATGCTGTCCGTGTATTTGTTGTCCATGTAAGATGGATGTGCCAATTGTTTTCAGAATATTTTTGTATATGCAAGTTGATCTCTACATGCAATAAGTTGTGCAGTGTTCAGAAAGCTTGCTTACATTTAATGATTTTACTGGAGGATTAGTGAATTCTGAGATTTGCTTTAAATGTAATTTTCTATGTACAGATCCTCCACTAAGTTCATTTCAGAAATACAGTCATAAGTGTTCACAGATTATGCATCATAGTCTTCTTGATATTAAAGGAATGGAGTCTGCACTTCATGGACACTATGGTAGTAGAACTAGTAATGTCATGTGTACAGGGTACAGAAAAAATCTAACTTGCTTGTTCAACCAACATACAATATTTTAGAACTCTCCAGCACCATAGTGAAGTTCATTTAATGAAATATGAAGTGTATCTACACTAGAAGGAAGAGATAATGAGTTTATTTGAGATTCAGACAAGGATCAAAATGGATCAATCCATTGATAACATAGGCAAATGAATACATCCTGCAAACGCAATATTAAACTTCTAGAGATCATATTAAGAGCCTAAAGTTTAATGAGAGCATGATAACAGATATGAAACCAATTTGGGTATCAATACCAGACTTGGGCAGCACAGTGGCACAGTGGTAGCGCTGCTGCCTCACAGGAAGGAGTTCCGGGTTCGCTTCCCGGGTCCTCCCTGCATGGAGTTTGCATGTTCTCCCCGTGTCTGCGTGAGTTTCCTCCGGGTACTTCGGTTTCCTCCCACAGTCCAAAGACATGCAGGTTAGGTGCATTGGCAATTCTAAATTGTCCCTAGTGTGTGCTTGGGGTGTGTGTGTGTGTGTGTGGGCCCTGCGGTGGGCTGGCGTCCTGCCCAGGGTTTGTTACCTGCCTTGTGCCCTGTGTTGGCTGGGATTGGCTCCAGCAGACCCCCGTGACCCTGTAGTTAGGATATAGTGGGTTGGATAATGGATGGATGGATACCAGATTTGATTAGCACTATAACAACCCTATAAGTCAAAACTGGTTCAGTTCCTCTTACTGCTGAATGTCTCTACCCAAAGATAAGAATGATTTTTTCAGACTAACGCCATTAGAAATGATCTTGACTGTATAGACTCAGTCATGTCACACTTCAATGAGGTAACCATGAGAGCAAGGCCACATATTGGCTACTGTGTGAGGAACTCTGCGAGTCTGCAAGAGGCCTTACATCCCTGCCTAAATCATGTGGACCTTATTGATTGAGAAAGATCTGCAACCACTAAACTTCAGACTGCATTCAAAATGCAGAAGATGGAGAGATGGCATCACTTCTCTGTTAGTTACTAGATTAATCTACTTGAGATAAATAGATCTTTGAAAATTCAACCAAGATTTCTTTTCTTCTTCCAATCAGGCTTCTTCCGGTGTAATCTTGCATGCTTTCATATTGGCCTCTGTTTGTGCGGCAGTACTCTATATCCACTTGACGCTCAAATCTGCTTTGATTGTTTAAAAGGTTTTATCCATCAATTATTCAAATAAACAAATATTAAGGATGTCACTTAATAGCCTCTGCAGATCTCTATGTCAGACCTTGTAGTCTCGGTGCTGTGCAGAAGTTGTGGCTGAGTGAGATAAAAAGGGAGCTCACTTGACGTCACCAGAAAGCGCAACTCTTGCAGTGTTCACAGGCACTCCCTGTATAGTTGATTCCATTATAAAACAGACTCTACAATAAAAACTACCGAATTGTATTTTTTAGTCTTTATAAGATGTCCTAAAGTTGCATTTTGTTTCACAAATACAGTACAGTAAAGAAATACGTTGCAGTCTGATTTTTACTAACATACTTTCAATGGGTCATGCAGTTCCATTTCTCCCCCCAGACTTGAGTTTAAATATGTTTCATACTGTTTTTTTCAAAGAGCTTCCAAATTTCATCCATTATTTTCTAAATAAATTGTGGAAATGGTAATAAATTTAAACTAATGAAAATATATAACTACAGAAAAACATTGTGATGATTATGTTTTATTCAGATAATGTATCGCATATACTAATAATTGCAATATATTCCTGTCCATGCTATCAGACTCTTGGCACTAATAGTCTTGAATTTGATTAAACGGGTTCAAAACTGGATGGAGGGATGAACAATAGTTTTACACAGCAAAATAAAATAGTCATGAGTTGCACCGTGTTTGCTTGTGGTACTACAGATATAATGTGATAAGGAAGCAATTTTTCTACCACAGCAAAAGCAAAATTAAATTGCAAAATGGAGGCCATTCCTTTGCATGCCTCTGAATGCAATACCAGTTAGAAAGAGTGTAGCATTTTTTCAGGCAAGCCCATTGAAAGAGAGAGAGAGACATTTTCTTTTTTTCATTTTTAAAAGTACCCTTTAGGTTGACTTTTAGCTTTTAACAAAAACAATTTATAGTACATCTGTCTACAATGTCTGATGTTGCATTAGCTACAGCAATGCTACCCCAAGAGAAACTTTATCTTTTATACTTGTAAAAATTTAATATGCTACCAAATATTGTTAAAGCCTTTGCTGTTGATATTATTTACAAGACGTCCTAAGGGTACATTTTGTTTCACAAATATAGCAAAGAAATACAATATGGTATTTTCAAGTGGAATTCTCACTTTCTTTTTTCTTACAGAAATGTAACAAATTATTTTGTTATGGATAATTTAATGAGCTGTGCACCATTCTGATCAAAAATGCATTTAACTGTTATGTTTCAAGTAAATAAGATTTTTTTTTATTAAAATAATTTTGTCAGTATATTCATTAGGCTATAACATAAATGAATACGTCCCTTGTGTGCAGATTGATACCATAACACCACAGATGCTTTCAAGAAATACCATAAATTGAAGGAAATATTAAGACACCACTACATGATTGTGAATGTATGCAATATGATATCAACAATAAACAACATCTACAGTAGAAGACGGCTGGCTTGGTGGCCCATCAATGTCTGCTTGGAGTTTACTCCTTATTACAGTGACACAGTTCTACTCCAAGATTATATTACTCATCACACTGACACATGTTAGGGTAATTGGCAAATTTAACTTGTCTCAATGGTGGTGAGTGCGTGTATGTGTGTGCACAGTAAGTCTATATATCATTGTGTCTGATGCATGGATAAGTTGAGTCCTCTTATGGCCTTGAATTGAAATAAACAAATTAGAAAAATTAATGGGGTGAAAGATATCTTGAAGGCACTTGGACTTCTAATATACCAACCTTGGAAATCAGTCAAACTGCGTTCTTACAGTAATTTGACCCTGAATAGATCCTAATAACATTCAAAAGATTGAAATGCTATCCAACCTCTGGTGTTATTGTCAGGCTTATCTAATATACCCAGCCAGTTTTATCCTGAAATGGTGGCTTAGAGCTGCCATGCAAGCCTAGCACCAAAAAATAAATGAGTACATTGTCAGTCTTTGCTTGTCAGTGATTAAATGAGACAATACTCAGACAGTGCAAGCTTGCCTATGGAAATTTGAATATCTAGCTATTGATGTGTAAGGAGCTATAGCTTGTTCAAAAGATGAAATGTTTTAGAATATCCATCCATCCATTATCCAGCCCGCTATATCCTAACTACAGGGTCACGGGGGTCTACTGGAGCCAATCCCAGCAAACGCATGGCACAAGGCAGGAAACAAACCCTGGGCAGGGTGCCAGCCCACCGCAATGTTTTAGAATATACTGTACTTAATCTTTCTTACCGCCATTGATAGATTTCACTTAAATAAATAATATTACATAAAGTCAGGTGTGAGGGTCATGCATGTAAAGTATATCCAATATTCACCTAAACAATCACTTCCTTCTCTTCTTGTTGAAAGAGGGATAGCCCAATAATAAACTCACTGAAGTGTCAATTCATATCCTTTGGGAAGCTGCTGGTAAAAATCGCTCATGCAATAGTCACAGTCTATACATTCAATCTTAGAAAAGGTATCTCATTGCTATTTTAATTGCAATGGCTTTTCTGAAACAAAAATGCTATTAGGTCAGCTAAATCACACTCTCCTGGGCAAGTGAAGTTGTATGTTTTGTCTTTCACAACGCTGCCGTTATAAGGTCTAGCTCCCCAAAACCTTGTACTGAAAAAAGCAGATTCTGAAAATAGACAGTTGGACTTATTCACCTCCATGAGATTGCTTTCAAAAGATGATGTGCCATTGTAGCTATGTTTTCTTGTAGTTGTGGTGTGTGTCCATAGCAGGATTCTCATCACTATATATAGTGAAGACTTCAATCTTGTGTGCATAGACACATCTTATATATAAACATCTACGTGTGGAAGTGTGTGTGAAGTCGGGGTAAGGGCTCCACCTCCGAGGATACACAAGTGAGGCCAGCACGTCGGTAAAACAATACCTCTGAAGAAAGAGTCACTTTCTTAGCCACTAATGCACAAGCGATGGAAGCATGTCGGAAAAAACGAATCCTCCTAGGAGAAAGATGCCCGGAGTAATTCCTTTCAATTACCTGACATTTGTACATTTCAATTTTTTTTCTGATGATTTCAATAGTTACTAGGACCCGTGCTTTTAACAGTACGGGCTTATACAGCTAGTAATATTTAAATGTTAATAGGAAAATGGCATTTTTATGCATATTCAAAATTTATTTCCAAAATCTCCTACCTAGATATTGCACTTAGACATGAATAAAAAATATTTTTCTTGTCTAATTAATATGCTACTATTTCACACTGTTCCCCTGTTGCCTTTCAATAACTAATTTGCTCAGTTTCAGGAGTCATTCACTAGCTTGAAAGCATGTTGGTTAAATCTTTGTGCTCAGTAGGATGGTGTTATAATAAGAGTCTGTTCTTCTCCTTGAGCCAATAATTGGTATAGGTGTCGGCATTAATTGTACATCACCTTCACTTCCGAAGGAACAACGTTTACACACATTTTTTTCATCAGGAATGCCTTGCTGAGGGTTCTGAAATGTTATCCGTTTCTGGTGATGATTGGTAGTTGCTATTCTTGGATCGAACTAAAAAAAGGGCAACAATTGTAAGTAACAGAAAGAATAGTTACTGAGTAAAGCATGGTGACATGTTGACTCCAAAAAGTGTTAAAGCATTCACCAGCTTCATCTCCAAACAGCCAGTGCCCAAATTAAAATAAAACATACATACATACATACAAATGATTTGTTCATATATTTTCAAACTCAAAGTAAATCAATAAAGGGAGTAACAAAGAATAAAATAATGGAAAAGGTAAAAAAAAATAACCGACTGGGTCTCATGCTCATACCCCTGGCTTCCACATATCAACCTAAAAACATCTTGTGAAAGTTAAACTTTCCTTGACCTCCTTGTATGTCACCATCTCCTAGCCACTGAGCCCTCCTCACATTCACTCCCTGATTTGGTGCACCTTCACAACTATTTATTAAGCACATATGCTACAAAGTAATGCTTAGAATATAAACTTTTGTTGGTGACTAAATTTCTATTTCTATTGACATTTACCAAGAAAACACATGGGATTCACAAAAATAAATATTTAATAGCAAACTCCAAACAGCCAACAAGGGAAAGAAGAAAATGCATAGTGTCAAACACCTGGGATTGGGAAACAGCCTAAGAGATCATTTGACTGTAATTACACCCCTGATTGAGGATTGGCGCTGTCTCTAATGTATCTCTCTCTTTTTCATCTACAGATCCAATAATCAACAATGAGATGAGTCATGACATCACTTTCAGTTTTCAATTGCCTGAACATGCCCCTTTCTCTACATTGACCACTGACTGGCTTCACTGTCATTTGTAGGCAGTCTATTATTAGACTTGCATTTGAAAAGACATTACAGTGGAACCTCGGTTTACGAGTAACTTGGTTTACGAGTGTTTTGCAAGACGAGCTAAATTTTTTAATAATTTTTGACTTGATAAACGAGCGATGTCTTGCAATACGAGTAGTATGGATACACTTTGTCTGCTGATCGTCATGTGATCACAACTGAGCTGATGGTTCTTATCTCTCTCCTTATCTCTCTCGCTCGCCTGCGTCCCTCTCGGGCACGCCTCTCTCCTTATCTCGCTCGCTCCCGCGCGCTTCTCTCTCTCTCTCTCTCTCTCTTCTCTTGAGGGCAATCGTCTCCTATTCTCCGTCTGAGTCTGTGTGCCTCACTCATATAGTCAACATCCGTACAAGCGTATACTGTTTACTACAGCATTGTGACTGTGTGTGTGCTGTGAAGTGTGAGTCCCCGTCTTGCACCCCAAAACACGAAGCTGAGTTTCAGTACTTTAATAACACCAGCTTTATTCAGCTTGAAACAGCAACAGCGCGGTTATTTATTGTAGCGGGATCTTTATAATGTTCCTTGTATCACCCATTGACAGCAAGCGCTTATAGCATGTCCGCGATCTTTTTGGATACGCTTATACGGCGAACTGCTACAGCACTGGGAGACTGCGATTGCTTTGGGACACTCTTCCTCGTGTCGTCCCGTTGGGTGGAATCCCACAAGAGTTTAGAAACTCACTCACACCAGCCATGATTCTTTTTAAAGGTAAAGTGCATTTGTTTTATGTATTTTTACTTTATATTTTGTATTAATCATTTTTATATGAATAGTTTTGGGTTGTGGAACGAATCATCTGAGTTTCCATTATTTCTTATAGGGAAATTCACTTTGATATACGAGTGCTTTGGACTGCGAGCACGTTTCCGGAACAAATTATGCTCGCAAACCGAGGTTCCACTGTACTACTAAATGAACGTTAATCGTTTTGTTATTTTGTTCTTCCAATTATACAGGGTTTGCCTACTGGTGCCCAAATCTTTATGCTCCTTTTATTACAATAGGCAGACAGCGAGCCCCAGGGGCAAGAAGATTAAGAAGAAGAGTGGCCTTGAGTTTCACAGTATATCTGTCCATGGATAAACCTCACCATAACTAGCCATCTAGCAATGTTAAAGCCAGAAGACCCATTAGTCCTCTTTGTTAGGTTGAACAAAGATGCTTTCCAGAGAGAAAATGAAAGGGTGCTAGGGTAGAGAGAGAAACAGACTAAGAGAGACAGAGAGGAGAGGTCCAACAAAAGATAGATTTGAGGATGAAAAGAGATTTAATAGAAAAGGTAGTTGAGAGAAAACTGAAAACAGAACACTAAAATGTAAAAACTGGTGGGTATTCCTACAACACATGTAAAAATGTGCCATGGACAATTGCCTTACAGAAATGATAGCTTGAATGCAATGGCAGATCCATTGCAAAGCCCTTTTAGGATATAGGATAAAGTTAAAGAAAAAACTAGAATTTAATGTTTTGAAGGTTTGGTTATGGGAGGAGGAGGTCACAATGCTAGATGCATTGAATGGATTTAGATTTATAAGATGTTTTGTGCAAAGGTGTATACATTGCTGCCATTGGCTTGTTTCCAATAACAAAATTATAGTGAGAATGGGAAGAAAGCAAAGATGATATAAGAAACATTGTAAACTTTAAAAACAAGAAGAAAAAAGTAGTTTTAGGAATGGAGAAACTGATCCTTTGAGAAATATCCCTGGGAGCTGAGATTCTTCAAGAGGAAAGGAAAGAAGGTTGCCACCATTGCATAAGGCTGGATTATAAAAGATCAGGGTATGAGAGTGCCATTATGGAGAAGGACCCAAGTTTTTCAGCTTTACTCCAGTGTAAATCCTTGAGTCATACTGGAATACAGAATTGGAGATTTTCTGCAAACATTATGAAACTCTTGCCTCTTTACTAACAGAAAGAGCTTTTTCAAATCATACAGGCTGAGCATGAACTCTTGAGTCCTATTGGAATACAGAAGAAGAGATTTTGTGCATAGACTAACAAAATCTTGCCTGTGTACTATCATTTTATTTTTCATACATCTCTATGTAATATGCATCACTCCAGTTTCTCTTTCTCAAAAACTAAAATAGTCTTACAAATTATTTAGTAGTTCAGTTGTTCTGGTGTTTTGTAACCCTAAAGCCATGCAAAATTAAGAATCTATTACACCCAATGTAATACAAATAATGCAATGAGTCGTACATGGAGTAGAAGCTCAAATCTGATTAGTAAGAATAACTGCACGTTGAAAAAAACTGTTTAGGTGATGTGCAGGAGGGAGTCTTTGGAGCAGGTGATGTCCTGGGAGAGTCAAATCAGCAATGATTCTTTGCAGACATCTTCCTTACCCTGGACTCATATAGTACTTCAATGTGCAGTAAGTTACAGCTTATGATCATTTCATAGGCTTGGATGATGAGTTGAAAATTAGCGATCTGCAAAGTTAAGAAGTTTGACAGATGAATCACCAGAGGTACAGTTATTTGTATAAAATGAGAAGAGCAGTGGCGAAAGGACACATCCCTGTGGTATACCAGTACTAAGGGTTAATGGGTCAGACATGTGTGTGCCCAGCCACACGTACTGTTGTGATCTAATGGAAGATTGAACTATGCAGGTTGAAGTGGGTGATTTTCTTATCTAGGAGCTTTGGGATGATTGTATTAAAAATTGAGCTGAAGTCCACAAACATGATCCTCACTTATGACCGTGATGGTAAATAAAGCTTAGACCTAAATTCACTGCATCTTCCAAAGACCGGTTGGCTCTGTATACAAATTGAAATGGTTTCAGGAAGTCTTTGTATCATTCTTGAGGTAATTCAGAATAAGGTGTTCAAAGTTCTTCATTATCACAGAGGTTAAAGCTATTGGTCTGTTGCCATTCCTGTTTAATAGTATGCCAGTATTAATATTGTGTCCTGTTTAATATTATGTTTATATTATAAGATAGCTGTACACTTGTGTTAGAAGTCTGTGAAGTGTTAGTGCCTTTAAAGAGAGCTTGTAGGGATGTGGAGGAGTGTATGGATATTGTTGTTGTTGTTTGTTTCCACAGTTAAGTATATTAACAGGAAGACGAGGATACAGTCAGAGTTTTTTTGAATCAATACAACTTACATCTCAGTAGCAGGAGAACCCTTTAGAAAACTGTAATCTAAAGATGAGGGAATTTACACTGGAAACAAATGTTAGGGGCAGCAGTAAGCCTAGTACACCTGACCCATGATGCTCTTTGAGAAAAAGGCATGATTCTGAGGAACAAAGACAACTCCTGCATGTTGTTGGTAGGATTATTTTGTTATTCCCTTTATAGGGAAGCAGTTTACTGAGAGGGAAAATCAATTTCATCTTTTACACTAGAAAAACAATTTACTACATATTTGAATTCACATTCCATATATTGTTCAGAGTAAGGACTATCTGACTGTATGTTAATTAGCTGGAAAGAAGAAAGTGATTTGTTTGTGTGAGTACATCTTATTCAGATGTAGTGTTTAAATAGTATTTTTGGGGATTTTAGTAATATATTACTATTTAGGCATTTTCTGTCATAGTTGTCTTCATAAATAGGGAGCGGAGAGGAAGATATAGTGAGGGTTAGGTGTTGTCCTTTTTCCCCTGTTCTTCTTAATTAAAGTATAGCAACTCAAGTATTAAGCAAATCTGTCTGTGAACTCGCCACTTTTCTAAAATTTGGAGATCGTTACAATGTGAATAGTAATTGCTGGTTATTCAAATACAACTAGGCTTGAAATTAACTCTTTTTGAAATCTTCCACCTGCTTAATTAAATGTTATATGGCTGACAGAACACTGGAATCTCTTATTGCATCCACCTGTTTAATTAAGCACTGAAAATCAGATTGGATATCTGATGCTCAAATATTATTAATCTGAGTAATTAGGTGTTGTAAGACCGACTAGAAATCGGAAGAAGGCAATAATGTATTCGTTTTACCAATACATTTATTTTAATATCAAGTACAAATCAACAAATGCTGCACTACATGCAGCACAGGGCATATTAACTCATAGTGGCCCTAATCACAGTTGTCTTTAATCAGACTTGTCTTTAATCTTGTGAAAATGAGAGTTGAACAGATCTTGAAGGAAGGCATCTACTGTAGGCAATTCCAAGACATTCTTAATAGGTATTGGTGTCTCCTGGTTCTGTTTAATCAATATTGTGCATTTATAGAGTCTAAACTAACGGAAAAATGGAAGGAATTTGCTGTTGGTACCAGAGATATAATGTTTCTATCTGTTTTTTCTACTAAACTGGACTTATGACCAAGATCTATCCTATCCAATAACACACCTTTAATACAAATTTGTTTGCCTGCATTGACATTGATTTAAAAAGGGATCAGTACAATGACAAAATTTAAATAACCAACAACAGCGTTTATAAATAAACAACTGCACAATTTAGTAAAACACTGTGATGTACAGTACACTATTACTACTAGTGATAGTGCTGCTGCCTCACAGTAAGGAGACCAGGGTTCACATCCAGTGTCCTCCCTGTGTGGAGTTGGGTATTCTCCAGGTGCTCCAATTTCCTCCCACAGATATCCAAAGAACAGCTGGATAAGTGAATTGGTGTCGCTAAAGTGGCCTTATTGTGAGTGTGTTTACCCTGCGATGGACTGGTGCCTTTTCCAGGAATTAATCCTGCCTTGCGCCCCGTGCTTGCCAGAATAGGCTCCAGCCCCCCGCAACACTTCTCAGGATTACCTGGGTTTAGGCAATGCTATAGTATGATATTATTTAAGAGATGAGATTTATGAACGCACATTACGTTCCTCCAGTTACCACTCACTTTATCTGTATGTCAATAATATCAAAGGGACAGTCCTTTGTTATAGGTTGCCGTATTATGCCTGTGACTTGTAGCTGGTGGAGGTTTTTTATGGCAGCCGTCATGGACTATCTTAAGAATTTAGCTGTGACGGGTTATTTTATTTGAATTAATCACTGCAAAACAGCACACTATGGTTTGATTATATTTTTTGAAAGGAAACAGTTAATAGCACATAAAAGATAGTAAAGTACCATTAAAATGTTTGAAGTTCATTTTACCATAAGTTTATAATTTCCAGTGTATTAGAAGTGTTCTCAAGAATATCTGTGAAATCATGCATGGCTGCTAGCCTCTGAGGGAAAAATCTATAAGCATTGACATTTTAGCAAATTCTTTTCCTTCATAATTCTTAATTCAAAATTGTACATCTGCCAGGCTTACTTATAAGCAGTTATAATAAATCATCAAAGCAGAAAGGGGAGTATATTGAAGTGTTTCACCTTATTACTCAAGTCAAATTATTCACATTCTGCAGAATGTGTAATTATCATTAAGTCAAATTTTTGGATAAATAATCCTTAAGAAAATAAGACATTTTGCAAATGAGAGGAAATATATAATTATTTTATGTTTGTTTGTTAGGTGACAGTAATGTTATGCTAATATCTTTTAAAGCTATTCTTTTAAAGCCATCAGCTTCATTCTGACTTTGTGGGTGGCTACAGATTTCAGTTGTACTTATTTTGAAGAAGACTTTCTTGATTTTTTTGTAGAAAGCATTTCCATTTAATTTAGTACTCTCAAATGTATACTGTATATCTCAGTATTTAGGTAGATTTCTTTCAATTAATTTCATTGCATTTAGGAACTTTAAAATCTCTAAGAGCCTTCTCACTTTGAGATTGAAGAAGTTCTCTTCTATTAGCCTATCAATGCAAGATGTCCATTAGCCCATGAAAGCACTGCTGGGGCTGTTGCATTTTAAATATACATGATAAGCATAAAATCAGTGCCCTTGGAGACAAATAAAGTACTTTCTCCAGTATCTACTGTATTTATTTCCAGCAAATCCTTTAAAGAAAACAGAACAAATTCGGAAAAGAGCAGACAAGTGGTAAATTAATTTTAAAGAGATGAAGGGTAAAGTGTTACAAACAAAAAAAAACAACAGGAATACAAAATGGAGAGTCTGGATCCAGAAAGCACATCTTATGACAAAGACACTGGAATCCAAACCAATTAGACAAAAAACAAGCAAGACCCTGGAAAACTTTAACCAACATCATTAGAGGCAGATGTTGTAGCTGCAACGGAACTAGTAATATCCAATCCACAAAAAAAAAAAAAAAAACAATATCAGGAAACAAACAACAGTATTTCTTGGCCAGGCAGAATTCAGTATATGAAAAATGCAAAAACTGAGCCCAAGAAACAAAGTGGACAGTTCAAGATCCTAATGTAATAACCTTCTCCCTAAATAGCAAATAAAGCATTTTGTATTTTGTTTTTGAATTAATCCTAGTAATAGAATGCAGCACATCACCATCTTAAATAACAACTGCATGATTATGGCACATGCAGCAATGTTAATGGATCAGGAGACCAGCAACAAGCCATGACATCTGCCATGTAACAATCAATAAACCAGTTTGATACTATAAAAAAGCATAATTATACAAGCAATGAAAAAACATACATTTGATTTGAGTCTGTAGCAGCCGGTGTAGATGTATGGTACTTGTAGAGGTACGCGTTTTTTGTTTTTTTTTTTTCAGTTTTATTCTCTCAGTCGCATTCACACTCCTTCCGATCTGACACTGCTGTTTTCAAATAAAGATGAGCTATAATAGAGGTGAACTCAGATGAGGATGAGCAAGGCATGCTGAGCTCATCAAGGTATAATGCAAAGTTCTGTTTGTGATGGTCTTTATATAAAAAACATACATATATTATTTATATAAAAGCCACATCAAATGTTATTTACCTGTTTACCTTGATTTATTTACTTATCTTCCTACAGTGTAAAGTCCCAAGTAGACTGCAGAGCTTTCTGTGTTTGATCGACACGGGCATGCTGACAAAGTATATGTGTAATGCCACAAAAAGTGCAATGGCATCTTCCACCTGCAGCTATAGACTCTTCAGTACGCGAGCGACTCTCCATGCTAGTGTTTAGATCTAGCAGTGCCATGCTGACATTTCAGTACGCGAGCAATGGTACAAGAATGCAGTCAGACTTTTTTTTTGGGCACATATACTGTGAGATCTAAACACTAGCATGAGAACATTTGTACATTTATAGCAACTCTGACCCATGCATATGCAACATTTCAGAGAAACTGGAAAATTACATATTTGATCAAGTAGGGAGATGCAGACAAAACAGCTACAGTAAATGATAACTTACACAATCACAGAGTTTTAATTATAATGTGCGCTGATATGACAAACACATAGCTCCTCAAAAGTGATAATTATGATGTTGAGACTGCATTTTATTTTTACAGAGATAATTTAAAAACCAAACAATGCTGAAGCGCCACAAACCAATAACCAAATTATGTTTTTGCTCCAGATATGGTATGAAAAGAACTGAGGACAACTTTTTTTGAGTAAGTAAACAGAAAGGTAGACATTTACTCAAGTCCATATTATGATGATGTAGTTCTGAGTTGTGATCCATAGCAATTTTAAAGAAAATGAATTATTTTAATCAAACTTAGTGAGATTTTAAGTGATTATTTACCAGATAAAAGAGAAAGCAATTCACCTTTGGGTATGAACATTTAATAACGTCAGTAACGGAGCTTTTGATGACTTTTTGAAGTGATACCACACCTCAGGGGCTGAAATGTTGCCATGGAGGACTACGATCAGGTAGGTGAACGGTAAATGGCAGAATCTAACAAATACATTTTGCTTTTGGCTTTTTTCCCCTTCCTAAAATTCCATCGATAAGCTATTTTGCAATATGTGTGCAATCTCAAGGTGCAGATCAATACTCAATAACACTGACATATTTGGAAAGTTTAAAAATCTGCAACATCACCTCCATTTTAAAATGCAAAAACAAGCATGGCAGTTTTCTAAATTCTTAAAAACTTCTTTAAAACACAATTTCATATGATAAATTAATCCACACAATCATTGTCAAGAAATAAGTTCAACTTGAAAAAATACTGAACTTATATTTTTAAAATGATTATCAGGAAACAAATGGTTTAATCAAATATTAAACAGAAAACAATGCCAATTACTTTAACTGAAAGCAATATCTTTGCTTACCTATCTTAACTTGATAATATTTTGAAAAACATATGGTGAATAGAGATTGACAAGCTTGTTGCGATAAATAGCCTTACTCACTTGTACGCCCTTTGTTTCCATTCTCTGTATAGCTTCTGATTCTGCTTTGTCTTTTTGTAGCAATATGATAAATACAATTTTAATAATATTTAAAGAGCTCAATTTATTTTAAATACACCTGGATCTCATCATTTTTATAAGTTTTGTATTTTTTATAGAAGCTCTTGATTTCAAAAGCTTTATTAAACACTCTTGAGCTGTTAAATATGGACTTGGAGTATGCAGCTTTTTTCTTTTTAATCACAGCCAATCTGTAATTAAACTCTTTGTTTAATTAGAGTTCTTGTTTGCAGGTTCTTTTCTTAGGCTGAGGATTTCTAATGACCCTGAAGTGTCTACCTTACTTTCATAAGACATCTAGTAAGCCTTAGATTTTCTACTAAATGTTACTTCACATAATTTACACTTCATTTTGATTCCATGCTTGTTGTGGGCCTCCTGATTAAATATTGGGAATTTTTAAATGTTGGCATTAACTAAGAATAAAAAATAAGATTTACACAGTTCACCAGGGCTTTTCACTGCAGACCTGCCTCTGAGTGAAACTGTTTAGGAAAACTAAAGCAATAAAATAATGAAAAGCAAGTCAGTTGCTCAGAGTAACAAAGTTTTATTTAGTATATTTTTGTTTTGTTTTCAAGATTTCATTACAACATGTATATTAATATCAGTAAGACTCGATGTAACAAACACTTTTATATTCAGATACCCCTTTCATTATCCACCAAGAGAGAGCCACATTTGAATGAACTTCAAATTGAGTAATCACTCAAAAATATTGAAAAACCCAAAAGATTATCATCAATTCTGCAAGGTCAATTAGTTTAGGATATCACTGATAAAGAGACCCTGTGTAAGACTGGCTCCCTGTCTGGGGCTTTTACTGACTCACAGCCAATGTTACCTCCCAATATCCTGAATTGGATTAAATGAGCTAGAGAATGTTATGCTATTTTACAGTGAATTTGGAAAGTGCT
Organism: Polypterus bichir lapradei; assembly: GCA_026402145.1. Lineage (NCBI taxonomy): Eukaryota > Metazoa > Chordata > Cladistia > Polypteriformes > Polypteridae > Polypterus > Polypterus bichir. Next base: position 22,516,803 of record JANRMT010062825.1, on the reverse strand, counting down.
CAGACCCCTTCAATTCTGTACACTTTATTGTGTTGTAGATTAAACTTTACATAAATTCGGCATTTTTGCCTATCAATCTACACTCTATACTCCATAATGACAAAGTGAAAACATGTTTTCAGAAAGATCTGCAAATTTCTTAAAAGTCAAACAAGTTTTCTTATCATTGATTCAGTACTTTGTAGAAGTTCCTTTGGCAGCACATGGATCTGGGCTGTTTATCCCATTCTTCCTGGTAAATCCTCTTAAGCTCTGCTAGATTAAATGGGAAGCATATGTAAACTGCCATTTCTAGGTCTCTCCACAGATGGTGTATGGGGTTTAAGTCTGGGGTTTGTTAGGGCCACAGAAGGACAGTCAGAGACTTGTCCCGAAGCCACTCCAGTGTTGTCGTTGCTGTATGCTCTGGGTCATTGTTATGCCGCAATGTGAACTACCACCAGATTCTGAGGTTATGTGTGCTCTGAAGCAGGTTTTCTGTATTTGGCTCAATTCATCCTTTCCTTAATTCTGACCAAACTCCCTGTCCCTGCTACTGATAAATATCTTTATAATGTGATACTTCCACCACCATGCTGTACTGCGGGGATGATATTAGGCAGGAGATGGGCAGTGCCTGGTCTACATCAGACACAGTGCGTTTTTGCCACATCAGACCAGAGAATGTTTTTCCTCATGCTTTCAGAGTACTTAAAATGCAGTTTGGCAAAATCCAGGGAGGCTGTTATATGAAATTTACTCAAGAGTGGCTGCTGTCTAGTCATTCTACCATAAACATGTGATTGATAGAGTGCTGCTGAGATGGTTGTCCTTCCAACAAGTTCTCCCTTCTTTAGCAATGCACTCCTGAAGCTCAGTTAGAATGACAATTGGGTTGTTGGTCAACTCCCTGACCAAGGCGTTTTCATTGATTACTTAGTTTGGCAGGACAGCTAACTCTAGGAAGAGTCCTAATAGTCTCTAGCAAAATAAACCATCACAGAGAAGATGAGCCTGCTTATTGTAACAGCTAACTGTTAATAAAGAAGAATATAAGCTTATATTGCTGTGATTTATATTTCCTTCTTATATTCATCTTTACATGATCCATTTTACAATTATTGAGACCATTGTGCTCTTAGGAACTCACAAAGCTTTACAAATGTTTTTATATTTGTGCCCTGATCTATGCCTATCCTTAATTTGATCATGGACGTCTACAGAGTTCTTTGAACTTCATGTCTTAGTCTTTGTCCAGATATGCAGTGTAGATTGTGGGACCTTATATACATAGGTGCGTCCACTTGTAAATAATGGCCAATCAATTCATTTTGCCACAGGTGGACTTCAATCAGCTTCTAGACATATGTCAAGGAGAATTAAAGCAAACAGAATGCCCCTGACACAGCAAAGGGCTGGGATACTTAGAAAAATGAGTGGTTTCAGTTTTTAATTTTTTAATATACTGTACTTGCAAACCTTTCTAAAAACATGTTTTCACTTTGTCATACTTTAGAGTATGAGTACTTTAAAGTACTTTACTTTTCACTTTGTCACCTTTGAGTCCTGGGGCCTCATGTATAAACGGTGATCACACACAAAAAATGTTGCGTACTGCTGTTTCCATGCTCAAATCTCAATGTATAAAACCTAAACTTGGTGTAAAGCCATGCACATTTTCACGCCAGCTAAGTGCTTGGCATATGCAAGTTCTTCGCTCGGTTTTGCAAACTGGCAGCACCCAGCGTCAAAGCAGTGTTTTTATTCCAGTGTGGCTTCCCTTTTTTTTAGATCCAAATCCCTGACGCGGCTTTATGAATTACACTGAAATTAACCTCATATTGTTTATTAGTTTAAGGCATCTAATTGTAATTAACCTGTAACAATATAATGGTCCACAGAATGGCCAAACTATTTCAAATACCACAGCTGCTTTAGCATTGTTACTCGCACTACACCACTCAGAGTATTTATATCACTGTATCTGAGTGTGGAATCACAGCTCTACAGCAGTTGATCGGAAAGAAAATTATCAGTATACAGCATCAAGCACACGCTATATCAGGCATTAGCTCTGTCTATTGAACTGCTCCCATACGGCAAACGCTTCAAAGCCTTTCCTGTAGGGACATCGCGGTTCAGAAACAGTTTCATCCTAAGAACTATAAACACACTCAATCAGTCCATCAAGTGCTCCTTAAGAACTGTAAGTAAAATTAACTCACTGAAAACTTGCGATACAGTTATAATATTGCACAACCTGAGCCACTTTATAAAATGCGTATTTACATATGATGACGATATCATTTTTAAGATGAAATGCAGCAAAATATGTTTATTACATTATACAGATAAAATGTTAAATAATTTACAGTATATTGTTAATAATTAAACGTGAGGACATGGTGTTGCAGCGCTAGTTAGTTCAGGGATTGTTCCTGCCTCGCGCTGTATTCTTACTGGGGCTGGCGTGACACTGGAAGGATAGATGGATAGAATAATTAAACATGTACTAGGAAAGATATTTCATTGTTCCTTAAAAGTTTTGAAGAATCGGCATTCTAAGCTTACAGATGGCTTAACAACTATTACAGAGCTGATTGTGTGACGATTGGTTACTTGGAGAAAGAAAAGGAAGGACATGAATTGGGGGCTAGTACTTTGAAAGAGACAGTACTGCTGCAAGAAATTATTTCATCGAAGGTCGCGCACGGCGCAGCAAGCATCTTGCAGGAGGCAGGAACAATCTCTGCAGAGGGCACCAGTTCGTCACTATCACTGCACCACTGTGTTCCAATGTTTAATAGCATGCTTTACCTCCTATCATCATGAAAATTATATCAAGTATACATCTCAGCATTTTAATTATTCAGAGAGCTGTAATATCACGAATGTAATAGATTCTGTGTCCTGTCGGAGCAAGAGAAAGCCCATTTAAGAAGTACGTATTGATTCACACACATAGAGCACATAGAAGAACACATACAAAACAAAGCATTTAACGTGCTATTTTAGTTACGATGGTATTTGAGAAACTAGTAAATTAAACGATTTAAAGATAAAGTTTATGATGTTCTACCTTAATGGCAAAATAAACAACGTGATTAAAGTGGAAATTTCGAGATTAAAGTTGACATTTTGAGCT
>JANRMT010062825.1:22496341-22507342 GCA_026402145.1 Polypterus bichir lapradei | reverse complement strand
CCAGGCCATGAGACCGCCCAGTCCCCTCTGGGCAATCTACCTAACATGAATGAAACAGTCCACTTTGTATTTATGGTTTTCACAGAAGGACTTGATGATGATGATGATGATCACGTGGACTTCTGTGAAATAAAAATGTCACATAAAATCGTTGCACCTTTAAGATTAGGATTTTATATATATACAGTAGATTATTATTATTAATATTATTATCATTATTTTTATTATTATTAAAAAGACACTTTGGCATCAAGGTGAAAATAGATCTCTTCAAACATAAATTAATTATAAATATAAAACACAAAATTATTGGTCACATAAGTATTCCCCCCTTCATAGTCAAGTGGTCTTAACAGACTGCACTTCTGTAGCTGGAAGGTCCAACTTGTGGTGAGTCAGTATGGTTTCCTAACCTACACAATGTAGATGAAAGAACACTCCAGGTAACTCTGTTAAAAGGTGATTGAACAGCACAAGTGAGGGGATGGAGACAAGAACATGTCCAAGTGACTGAACATTATATTAAATCAAGTTATACCCATCATTAGAAAGTGAAAAGAATATAGAATAGCTATAAATGTCCCTAGATCGGGCCACCCACAAAACACAAGTGATTATGCAAGAGGAACACCAGGGAGGGAGGCTATCAAAAGACCTATGAAAACTTTGTAGGAGTTTAGAACTAAATTGGCAAAGATTGGAGTTAAAAATTAATGCAGCAAAATATAGAGAAATCCTGCAGGAAACCCTGATGCAGACTGCAAGAAATGTGTGCCTTGGGAGAAGATTTGTTTTTCAGAAAGACAACGACCTTAAGCACAAAGCCAAAGAAACATTGGAATGGCTTCAGACCAACAATGTTAATTCCCTGTCACAGTTTAGATCTTAATCCAACTGAGAATTCATGGCTGTACCTGAAAAAAGGCTGTTCACTCCCAGTCTTCATGCAACCTGACTGAGCTTGAGCAGTTTTGCAAAGAAGAAGTAGGGAAAATGGCCAGACGAGCAAAGCTGACAGAGACCTGTGCACACAGACTCTAGGCTGTCAATCCAGCCAAAGGTGAATCTACTAAATACTGATTTGAAGTGGTGAAAACAGATGCAATCAATTATTCTGTGTTTTATATTTGTAATTGATTTAGACCACCTCAAAGAGATCTTTTTTAATTTTGCCTTAAAAGAGTCTTTTTGTGTTGATCGGTGTCAAAGACAGCTACACTAAAGCCATTGTGAATCAATAATTTTCAATAGTCACTGTAATCCAACACTAGGTTATAGGCCCAGTAACCTATCCTGACAGATTGGGCTACAAGGCAAAAAGTAGCTGTGGATGGAGTACTAGTTCAGTGATGGGAACGCTCACTTTCATATGATACTTGTGCAATTTCACCTAATGTATGTCTTCTATGTCTTCCATTGGCAGTTCTTTAAGGCTCCTTGGGCAGTCATCATTTCCCTTCCAGAAAATATCTGGGTTTAAGCAAGTACAAACAAATGCCAATATGAGAGGATGCCAAAGATGCCAATTGTGGCTTTATTTAAAAGCAAATTTAAAAGAGTGAGGTGGACAGGTTTGTATGTAAACACACAAAATAATCCAACTGAAAGTGAACAAGATCCAGAAAATAGTGGTGTCTTTGCATTAGGGGCAAGTGGGGCACTGTGCTCGCCTCCTAGAACAGATAGCACTGTAGTGCACAAATTAAATAAATGCTAAACTCACCCTAATACTTTAATGTAGTGTTAACATTTTAATAGCAAGCTCATCTTAGTCATCATATCCAGGGTTTTCTAATTTTCTATGGTATGCTCAATTTCTCATGTAGAAAAATATTTCATTTTGAACTGAAATTTTCATTGTGCCAGTCGCCACTAGTCTGCTCAGCCCTTTTTTGCTCAGGTGTGCAGCCTGAACTTTTCAGATCTGCCATTGGGCCTCATGGCTAAGGGTCTTTGAAGTGACCTAATGATTGACCTTTTGTTATATATAATTTATAAGGTACTAGAACTTTCACATCTCTCTGTTCTGGAGTAGTCATCATTACTATTATCAGTCACATCATACACTTTAGCATTTTGCCTATCACACAAAAATTGAAACTTTATGAATATTCATTTGTTTTTTTTGCTTTCAGTGTTGAGTATTTGATGTTGATATTGCAATATCTTTTAATAGTGTCATTTGGTGGCCTACTGTATGACAAAATAATGTTACTTCATTTTGTTTGATTTTTTTATGTCATCATTTGGTAGGCCTTTTATGATCACCACTGGTTCTGTTAACTTAACATATTACGAAATGCAGTATGTCTCTTTTGATCCCACACACAAGATTTACTGGAGACCATGTACTTCCTTAGGCTCCATGCAGTGTCACTGCCTATGCTCTGATCCATCATGTCTCCAACGATCCTTTCTCTGCCACATTAACTTCCTGCACGTTCACACCTCCTCACATCACTCTGTCCTAGGTCCATGTGTCCTACCACAATTTTCATTCCAAAAATGCCACCTTTTTATAAGCTGGCTAGGCAGTAATCAAGGAAATGTGAAGAAAGTCAAAGCACACATTTTGTATTGAGGCAGAAAATCATCCTAAAAGGAAGCTGCAGAAAATAAAGTTGTCTCATAGTTCAGTGCCAGTGTATCAGCTGAATAACTGTCATTAGCTTGAGGCATAGTCAGATGGCACATTAAAATATGTCCATTTCCAAGTATGTTAAAGTCCACCCATTACATGTAATTTATAATATTGTATAGCTAAGTCACAGATTGGTTTGCCAAATGTAAGTAAGAATGGACACTTATATCTAAGATATTTTGTATTTCATTAATATGACTGAGCTTGATTTGTTTTAATATACATCATTTATACTTCAAAAGGTGAACAATTCCCTTGAGTTTTAGCAGATATTTGAATATGCTCATTAAAAATCACTCTACAGTACAGTACAGTAAATCTCCTTGCTTTATAGCATAGGATTTATGGAAGACATTAAACCAATCAGAAGAGGAATTGACTAAGGGTGCAAACTGCATATTTATGAAACCGGACTCAGAAAATTAATAGAGACAAATGATTAAAACAATGTTATTAACCAGTACAGCTTTATTTAGTTGTGCTATATACTATAACTACAGGGATGTCTGTATATTTCCTAATGAATGGAAATTCAGCAAACAATACTTCAAAGGGTTTCAATAAAAATAGATCTATTTATGATGTTTTTGTAAGGAGCAAATTGTTCATTCATGTAAAAGATTTGATTATACTTTCAAGAGTAGTTCTGATCTCTGTATATTTGCTATTACAGTATTTATATTTACAATAACGGACATTTTTTCTTCACAAGATGATTCCTTTACTTCACTGAGCACATTCTCTGTATGTCTATGATTGCACTATAGCCCTTCTAAGATGAAGGCTGAAAATGTTGATCAATGCACATGTGTACAATTTTTTAAACCAATCTATGAATTTTTGCAGATTAATATTCACCTTCTACCATGACACAAACACTGCCCAAATTAGTGGTATTAAATCACGCACTGGGGATTAGAGGCACTTTAATCACTCAGATAAAACAGCAAGAAAAAGACCACACATTGTCTGACATTGAATAAGAAAGCATCCTTCATCTGCAAAGAGCAGTTTTGTGCCTTGAGACCTGTTCTCCTGGTTTTGCTCATTGCAGTTTTATACCAGTGGGGCTGCTAATATCTACAAGGGCAAGAGTGTTGAGATTGACAGATGGTGGTTTTCTGCATTGCGTTTTGATTTTCCACAACCCTTCACCCACCGAAATCCACATCAGCATGTCAGAGACAGAATGGCACTGCAGTAAATGAACTAACTACTAGACCAGGTGTTTCTTTGTGAACAAAGCATCACTCTTCCAGAGATGAAGCAAATGGTGTGTGACAACATAGACATTTTGCACAAAGGACTTGTTCATCATAGAGATCCAATCAGTGTTTGATAATCTTTAATTATTGTAGCAAAACAGAGTTTTAGGGTGTTTTTTAATTCTTCAGTCTTAGAAAATTTAAGGTATGCTGTAATATATGGTATGAGAACAAGCTATTTTTCTATACTGAAATTATCCTCAGTATGTACAAATGTATTAAATTAATGTCTGTTATAAGTAAAAGTGGGGAGTTATAAAAAAAATCTGAGCAGTTGTGCCTCAAGGGAACAGAGGGCATTTTATGAGTTCAATAAAGAGCTGAACCTTGAAAGCAGCTGGAATAATCCATTTCACTTCATTATTTTGCATAATCTACATCACATCACCTTGTGATAATTAAATGCTTGCATTTGTTGCAGCACAGTTAGGTGTTCATGCAGTAGCTGTAAAATTAATTTGTCACATCTTTGTTTATTGTGAATTCCTGTGGATCTCTGAACTGAGAGGAGTGACAAAAGTAATTTAGAAAATCTGATGATCAATGGTTTCTAAAAATGGGCACAGTTGTTACTTTCTTTCCAACATCTGCTTATCAGAAATCGATGGTATAAAGTTCTGCTTTATAATTTCCAAAGGAAGTCAAAAGTAAGCAACAGTAAAACTGATATCCTGTTAATGCCTAATTTAACAAGTCAAGTCCAGTGGCTTTACAATTATACCATTACTACACAATATTGCAGCAAACAGTGGGATGAAACAATGTCATCCTGGATCGCGATGGAACATATACTTAAACACAAGAAAGAAAGAAAGAAAGAAAGAAAGAAAGAAAGAAAGAAAGAAAGAAAGAAAGAAAGAAAGAAAAGCAACACTGGTAACAAGTGTAAGAAATGTACTGCATATAAATTCATTACTTGGAGCAGATCTGAGGGAAGGGGGCCAGCACAGAGTTCAGAGTCCAGACAGCCAAAAGGTAGAAGCTGGTAAGAAAGTGGCATAACTGCTTTGAATACTACAGTACAGTCTGCCAGATAGCAGTGGGACAAAGAGACCGTGGGAGGGGTGGGAGTAATCCCTCACGATGCTATAGGCTTTAATAGAGGACTAAGAAGTCCTAATGATCATTTCTACAGTGTGTACTATCTGTTGTAGGACCTTACAGTCAGAGACACTGCAGTTCCCAAACCAGACAGTGATGCAGCTGGTCAGAAGGCTTTTGATGGTGCCCTTGAAGAATGTGGTGAGAATAGAGGGAGATAGGCTTACCTTCATCAGCCACAAAAGGAAATGGAGATGCTGTTGCTCCATTTTGGCTATGGAAGTTGTATTAATTGATCAAGTAAGGTTAACTGCCAGGTACATACCAAGGAATTTGGTGCTCTAAACCAATTCCAATGCAGAGCCATTGATGTGTGGTGAGGTGTGGACAGCATTGGCAATAAATCGTTTATTCGATACTGTCCACATTAAGAGGCAGATCCTATCATTGTATGTCCATTTTGTAAGTTGACTCATCCCCATTGATGATGAGATGCACCATGGTATCATCTGCAAAATAAATGATGGTGTTAGAGCTGTTAGCAGTTGTACAATTGTGCATCAGCAGAGTGGACAGAAGTAGGCTAGGCGCACAGCCCAGATGGGCCTCAGTGCTCAGTGTGATGGTACTAGAGATGGTGTTTCTAATGTGGGCTTTCTTGGGTTTCTCTGTTAAGAAGTCCAGGATCCAGTTGCATAGGGAAGTGTTGTAGCCAGCAGACCCAACTTCCCAATGAACCACTGAGGGATGATGGTGTTGAAAGCTTAATTGAAGTCAATGAAAACAATTCTAGCATAATTGTCTCTTGTCAAGAAGAGACAGGGCCAGATGAAGAGTGGATGATATGACATCTTCAGTGGAATGGTTCAGGCGATGTGATGTGGGTTTATATTCAACAAAGTTCTTGCATGTCAGTAATGGACTAACAGCACGGATCCGCTATTCCACAAGCACATGGCTATTAACACCTATGGCTATTGAAAGTTGTTGATCAGTCAACTTTTTATTCCAGTGAGATGAATGGTTTGCTTTTTTGTACTGTATCTTCTATCTTGTGCACCTCACTATCTTCTAGCAAGCCTGGAATCAATGCGGTATCCAAGCCTATTTTATTGTGTTAACAGATCACCTAACCCGAAGTGTACCAACTAACCTCATAGGTTCTTAATAGGGATTAGGAAGAATGTGAAATATCAGATATGTGCCTATTAAGCTGTAACATCTTACCAGTGTCACTGTTCTTATCAAATACAGCCATATAGACCACTATCAGCAGGCCTCTTGCAGACAGCGGTTGTCATTATATTCAATTCCTCAGCCTTGTTTACAACCAATAGAGGGCTTCACAAGAGTATTTTCTCATGCCCTTAAATGATCAACAGTTAGACAAGGATCAACTTTTTAGCATTCGGCTCCCTAGTAATAGTCAGACAAGGCTTTGAGCTTTCCCTTAAAAATTATATTTATTTGACTCAAAACCCTTAACAACAAATATATGGTGATACAGAGAATCATACAACCTAGGTGTGTCATGTCTTCATTTAGTCCAAGTGGCAAGATGATGATAACTATTCCATTCCCAGATTGCTTCTTTTCTTGTAGATTATGTGTTCGCAAGGAAAACAAAGGTATAGTGAAAGAGTGCTAGAGATCCTTTTGGCAATTTTTAGAAGAAGCACAGAGAGAGGGGGAAGTAAGAGGGTTCCCCTGAAAAGAGTATTTTTCTCAAGAGCATCAGCCCCCATCATCCTGCCCAAAAATGAGCAAACACACAAAACATCTGGTATACTAGTTATGTTGACATTATTCTTTGCAGTTTTCCATAGTACAGGAAAATGTTTCAGACATCATTATCAAAAGCTATTAAAAGGTTAATTCTTTGGGATTCAAAGCTAAGTAAGTTAAACTTATACAGTATATAAAAAAACCTTTATATTCCTGATTTTTAACAACTCCCCCAGCATGCATTGCACTCCTTTTCAGCTTAAAAAGACCTCCGATTAGAGGTAAAAAAACCTCTTACCTGAACAGTTTAAAGTGTCTCCTGTACAAAACCCAATTCTAATATGACTGCTTCAACTGCTAAAGTCCAACACTAGTGTAAGGTTTGAGGTAATGAAGACAAAAGAAAACTCCAAGCAAGCTGCATGAAAAGGTGATTGAAAAACATAAGTCAGGGGAAGGAGGCAAGAAAATTTTGAAGTCACTGACTCTCCCTTGGAGTCCAGTTAAATTGGTCATTAAGAAATGAAAAGAGTATGGCAAAGCTGCAAATTTGCTGAGAGCAGACCATCCAAAGTGTCCAAATGTGCAAAGCCAGTAGAAACCTATCCATACAAACCCAAAGCTGTCATTGCCAGTAAAGATGCATCTACTAAATAGGATACTGGGTAGTGACATCTTTCATATCTTCTATTACTCTGTGATGGCTAGTGTAATTTTCTACCCAGTCACATTTTCTGTGGTGTGCTGGGTTGGTAACATCACTTCAGGATAGGCCTACTGAATCAAAAAGCTAATTAAAAGGGCAGGCTCAGTTATGGGACACATTTTCAAGCTCATGGAAGTAGCAGTGAAGAAGAGAATAAAGATAAAACTAAGTGCCATTTTGACGAATGTTGCACATCTCTCTGACACACTAACACTGAGGACTTTCAGCCAACAACATCATTCACGCAGAAGTGCGTCAAGAAATGCCACTGGGACTCCTTATACCAACAGCAACACATCGGCATAATGCCCCACTGTTAATGTAACTGATACACACACACACACATATATATACTGTATTTATATATATATATATATATATATATACATAAGGTGAGTCAAAAGTATGTTAACATTTGAATAGTGGGAACAATTTATTCACAAAACATACTTCATATGTGCAAGATGACTTACTGGAATGTCTAAACCTGTTGGCCTCATGTTCGACACACAAAAGCCAATGAGCAACAGTTCCATTTAAAGCCCTGACACACATTTCGCAGGGAACAGATGATACCACAGTCCGTATTCTGTCCTTCAGGTCATGCTATACACATGCTCCTTCACCATACCCCATAACCAGAAATCACAGGGTGTCAAATCAGGGGAGTGTGGAAGCCACAGCAATGGTCCACCAGGACCTATCCATTGACCTGGAAAGGTGTGATCGAGATAAAATGAATCCATTAGCCTTAGCATAATTTTGATTCACCCTGTATATGTATGTATATATATATATATATTGTCACAGACGGCTGGGGTTCTTACCCGGCCGGGATGCCTAAAAGGACCGGAAGGGGGCAAGAATAGCTTCCGGGCCAAGAGGGGGCAACCGCCCTGGAATAAGAAAGGACCACGAGAAAAGATTATAACCTATTGGGACCCGTGGCCACCGCCAGAGGGTGCCTTAAACCTCGTGGGACCTGGAAATAGTTACTTCCGCCACACTCGACAAGATGGCAGAGGAACCTGCCAGGGACGCCCGGAGTGCTTCCGGTGCAAAGGGCAGCACTTCCGCCACACCAGGAAGTGCTGCCGGATGGAGGTCATCAGCCACCTGGAGCACATCTGGGCAGGAATAAAAGGGGCCGCCTTCCACCAATCGGGGAGCTAGAGTCGGGAGAGGGAGCAGGATGAAGCTCCCAGGAGGAGATTGGCGGCCAAGGACAGAGATAGACAAGAGTTCATTGTGGTAATTGATTGCTGTGTGTTGTTCGGGACTTTATTCCTGTGTTTATTTAAATAAATAATAAACGTGTGAATAAAGATGTGGTCTCCGACTGGTGGTGTCCGGGCAAGTCTCACAATATATATACTGTATGTATATACACTAGGGAGCTTCGCCTACTGCTTGCTTCACTAGCTCACACTTTTAAGATTTTTTTTTCTTCGAATTGTTGCTATTTCATTAGTTTCACTTTTATTTCAGAACTTCTGTAAAAAACAATATTTGGAATCTTTCAAGTCCCAATGTGCTGAATCTTTTTAATGAGGTCAGTGAGACATGTGTTTAATGATTTTGTACCATAATTCAGGGTAGGTTTCTCTGTTTGGAATTTCAGCACAGACAAAACGATCTGCATCATCAGCAGTTAATAATTTTTTTTGCAAAGTAACCAATAATGCATGTGAGGTAAACTCCATTTTTGAAATTATCTTGATTTAAACTTCAAAGCCTTACAATATTTACATACTTCTGACATATCACCTATGTCCATATTTTCGATTCCTATTTGCCTTTTCGTTATTTCTCTGAGTAATATTTTCTCTTTGCGCTAATGCGATGTTTACTTTCTTTTTTTGACAGTCTTTTTTTTTTTCATATTCTGTATCTTGCTCTGCATGTGTTTCGCGCCTACGTTATTTTTGAGTCATTTTGAATCCAATTTTCATTATCTCTAACCTGCTCTGCATGTGTTTGGCCCCCTTTTTTTTAAACTCTTTATAACGCTTTACTTTGTTTTCTACTCTGTCTTTTATTTCTGACCTTGCTTTATCCTGCTTTTTTTTCAATGACACCTGGTCCATGGTGATCATTTTCCCTATTTCGAGTAATAATTTCCGTTTGTTTGCGCTACTGTGATCTTTACTTTCTTTTTTTTATACTTTCTAATTTTCCTTCTTTCATATTCTTTAACTCTGTCCACATGTGTATTGTGCCAACGTTTTTTTTGAGCCTTTCGAATTCCACTGCTTTCATAATCTCTAACCTGCTCTGCATGTGTATAGCACCAACGTCCAGAATGGACGTGCATTTTTTTCAATTCCACTTGTTCCAGGCTGATAATTACTTATCATTACTTTCATAATCTCTAACCTGCTCTGCATGTGTATAGCACCAACGTCCAGAATGGACGTGCATTTTTTTCAATTCCACTTGTTCCAGGCTGATAATTACTTTCCTTATTTTCTGAATTTGCACCTAGATTATTCTTTTTCTTTTTTGTCTCTCCAACTCTTTTGAGTTTCTTTTCTCTGCGCTGCTTTCTTCTTCGCTTAGTCGTCTACGTTTCATTTATAATGTATTCTCTTTATACTGTATGCTTTATATGCACTGAGAGCCCTGGATCTGTGTGTGCTCAAAGGCAAAACATGACTGAATGTTGCTGCCCGTGCTCTTATTTGGTTGTAAGTAGGGCATTTCTTGCAAGAATCTCAAGTTCTACGTCATAGTGAGATGGTCCTGGGTCAGTCTCTTGGCACAAAGTCTCATATTTAAGGTCCCCGCGAGACGCTCCGTGGCCAATCTCTTTAGTCTCACGGGTCTTTTAAGTGTCTTCCATGATCTTCATGTGAAGATCACCTCTCGTCGCCCTAGTGTTTCTCTACAGGATTTTTTTTATAATAGAGATATACTGTATATATATATATATAGTCATGTAGGTGCTGCAGAGGGTCACCTTCCAGGTTTGTCACAGGTAAACACTACCATTTCGGGACACCAAGGGGTGTGATCACTAACTCTCATACCTCTCTTATCAACCCTCCAGCTCAGAGAAGACACCCACTGAGGGCAACTGATTAAGCCTCTTCAGGTTTGGAAGGTATAAAAGCAAGTCAGTCCTGAAAGGCGGCGTCCCATTCAGGAGATGAGTTAATCGGTTTACTGAGCTCCGAGTCTATGACTGGACTGCTCAACACAGCCTCCTGTTTTGAAGCCAGCAGCTGAATATTGTTTTGTTAACCCTTTGTGCTATTATGTGTCAGTTAATTTCAATTCTTTTTTGCTTTGCAGTTAAACAGGGTAGCCCAGCTGGCAACCCAGCATTTCTATTGAGACTTTTCCTTCCCCTGCGGTGGGCTGGTGCCCTGCCCGGGGTTTGTTCCTGTCTTATGCCTTGTGCTGGCTGGGATTGGCTCCAGCAGACCCCCGTGACCCTGTGTTAAGTTATAGCGGGTTGGACAATGACTGACTGACTGATTGACTTTTCCTTCCCTTGATGGACAACTATACATATGTAATTTATTTAATCATCTGCTATAAAAAGCCAGATTTCCTCCTGTGAACAAATAAAATTCTATCTATCTATCTATCTATCTATCTATCTATCTATCTATCTATCT
>JANRMT010062825.1:22471272-22496331 GCA_026402145.1 Polypterus bichir lapradei | reverse complement strand
TCTATCTATCTATCTATCTATCTATCTATCTATCTATCTATCTATCTATCTATCTATCTATCTATCTATCTATCTATCTATCTACATACTCATTTGAAGGGTTCTCAATACTTATGCAATCCATTATTTTTTGCTTTATACTTATAATTAATTTAGACCACTTTGCAGAGATCTGTTTTCACTTTGGTGTTGATATTAAACAGTTTTGATCAGTGTCAAAAAAGTCAAATTACATCCAATGTTGTTCAATGTTGTATAAAATAAAATGTAAAAATTTCCACCAGGGTGAATACCTTTTATTGGCATTGTACATTCATAGAAGTGGAACTGAATATTCTAAATTCACATACTTTATATTCCTGCTAAACTAGCAGAAAAAAGTAAAAATCTGAAAGATTTTCTACCTATAAGAGAACTGGCTATATATGTAAAGGAGTTTTTGTAAAAGTAACAAAGGTAAATACATTTCTTGCAAGTGAAAGGGCACATTTGAGAACTGCGCAAGAAAGACAATCAGGGCAGGCAGCTACAGGTACCTACAGGTACAAGGGAATACACCAAGGATGGACCCAAGGAACCACAATCAGAAGAGGCTTAGGAGACATATTACTGCCAGACTAAAAGAAATGCTATTGTACGGTGCAGACTTTAAAACTGAAGAACACAACTGAGCTGTAATGTTTAAAGGCATCATCTGAGGGGACCATTCAAAGATGCATCCTTGTGACTGGATTTACTGCAGTGAAAATAAGTCCAAACAAATGCTTAAAACTTGCAATATAGGAATAACACTTCTCCAGGTTTAAATAGTGCAGTTTAATTATTTAGTTTACATTTAATTGATTGAATGCCTCTTAAAAAGTAATGTGAAAATAATTAAAGCATCCCTTCTTTCAATTATTTTTCATTTTTGTTTCTCAATAAATAATGTCATTATTTAAAATAATTGCATAAAAAGGTCACTTTTGAACGTCACAGTGAATCTTTCAGCTGTCCTGCTGCTTCAGTCACTACACCTTTCAACTAATTAAAGCTTGGCTGATCCTACACAGTGACAAATTCAGTGGTTATTGTCCAGGGAACAGAGCTGCAAGCCAGAAAGCAATGTTTCAGATTAATGCAGCAAAACAATTAATGTTTGCATCACTGAAAGATAATGTGAACTGAAGTTTAGCATCTGGCAACAGTCCTCTTAAAATATGGTTATCACAGATTTGTGTAGAAGCATTAAATTGCTATTGTAAATTAGTGATGCAAATAGAATTAAAAGGATGTGCAGGAAAAAGACAAAGTTAACATAAAGTTTAAAGCCAAACTATTTGAAAGATGCTTTAGTTGAAATTTTTTAATATCTTTACTTATAAATCTAAATTTGACCTGTTATTGTTCATTTTCATTAATTTGTTTAGATCTGTATAAAATGAAGAATTCTGATCTAGTTGAAGAAATGCAAGTTTGGAATAAGGTTAATTTGGATTAAGGTTAATTTAGAGGTAAAAATGTCTTGAACAAAAAAGGAGACAAATAAGATAGAAGATCTAAACAAATTATAAATAGTTAAACTGAGAAAACCAAATGCACCTAAAATGCACCTGCAATCAGCTATAGCCGTTGGCCATATATTTTAAGGATATACAATTCATGATATTGAATCAACTCTTTTGCATGCAATATTTCAATTCATATAGTAAAATACCAACATTTCTCTGAAAATTAGAAGTGCACCACGAGCCAGGAATTGTTAGGTAAGTGCCAACCGGACATGCTCACAGAAATGGCACAGAGCCTGTACAACAGCCTCAAACTGCCGGCCCTCTAACAGGACAAGCCAAGCTGTCTGGCAGTACCACGATATGTTGTTCAGTGAAGCATGACAAGCTGAAAAGCAGAATACAGTTCAGGATGAGCCAACAATAAAACAAGCCTGTAAATGTAAAATAAATGTTAGTCCCTAATCCAAAAACAATATTCAGGAAGGCAGGCTAGAGGTCAGAATAAAGGCGAAAGATTATAGGCAAAACGTGGTGGTTGGGTGGAGTGATGGCTCCGAGGCTAGGGGTCTGAGCCAGCAATCAGAAGGTTGCCTGTTCAAATCCTTTAAGTGCCACAAGTGAGTCCACTCCCTAACCTCCAGTTGCTCTGTCCTAGGTATGATGTTAACCTGCATCCAGGTCCACCAACTTGCAGGGAAAACCTGGGGGTTGCTGATAGGATTGGCACTCCAGCCTCTTTAAAAAAACCACACTGTTCCATCCCATTTCAACTAGTGTGGTGCTGAGGTGTTACCCATTGCATGGCTGTACTTGGGTCCTAATGTGGGATCCTGAGGTGGTTTGTTGTGTGGTGGGTGCGGCAACGTGCTGTATCAGTACATGTTCCTAACCTCTACCCAAGAGTGCCAGGCCAAATCTAAAAATCAAAAGAGGGATGCAAAGGTCAATACAAAAGGAAAGTAAATACAAACTCTTAAACCAAAATAGAAAAATTTGAGAGCACTTGACTAGTGATCTTTCTAGCAGTAGGAGGCAGAGTGCTACAGCAAAAATCTTTACTTCAACTTCTATTTCTTTATTGCTAGTGCCCCTTCCATTGTGAGACTACAGCATGATTAATGTTGCATAGGGACAGCTAGGGTAGAATTCAGGCAAAAGGATTGGCTAGTGGCTGAGCTTCAGCTAACTCATCATAGGAATCTCTCTTCTTTGCAGAAAGGTTTTCTGCAGTCATTTTTTTTACTATGATCTACTTTCTTTAAGAAATAAATGTTACTGTCATGACTGAATAGGACATAAAAATAAAGATTTTTTTTCAATACAGCTGAGTCAGACGAATTGTAGAAGCAATATTCAGACAAAATGAAGGAAACAGCATGTAACACAAAACAACTCTTACAGGGCCTATAACTAGCCAGAAGCTTGACAGTTATACTATGTTGAATTCACAAAAGCTTGCTTCACCATTGACTTTAATGCAGCCTGTGTGAGCACCTGCCTGCAGTAAGTAGCTCCTAACTAAGAACAGCAGCACACATCAATGCTGAAAAAATTGAAAAGGCAACAGAAGTACAATAAAACATTTAGAAAAAAAAAACACACCTGATTAAAAATACAATAAAATAAATTTACAATAGTTCAAGAACAGGAATAAATAAAAAGGATGCTTCAAAGAAATAGAAACATAAGGTCTCTGACAATTGTATAAAAATATTAATACAAAGTCAGAAAGAACAGACAGACTGTACATTCTGTTATAGCATCCCACAACAGCCACCAACAACAAGTGACCACACTTCATTTTGATACATTCATTATGTCTTTTCTGATTACTGTATATTACTGGCAATCAATATGTGAAATCTGAAGTTTTCATATACAAAGTTTTTGAATGTTTGCTCAGAAGTGGATTCATTTAGAAGCATATGTTTTATTTACATTTTGACACAAAGCCATTTTGTTTTCCCTATGGGTGCCGTGATTTTAGAACTTTTTATATTTGCCATTTCTTCAGCAATGTTTCCCAGAATACACTGCAGCATGCTTACTTGTCACGTCATCAGATTGTCAGTTTAAAGGTCATCCCCTGCAGTGCAAGGGTATCTGAATTTGAAGGATAAATTCTGTGTTTCACTTTGATAAAGAATATTCACTTTTACTGTTCTTGGTTACTGAATCTCTACTCTTGTTTTTCACTCTGCTTTTTTTGTACTTGTTTTGGTTTTGATGCTCAGTTGTGTTGAATCCTGGTTTTGACCTTTCGCTTATTCACTGGCTATGCTTCCCCAGGTCATTTTTTATGTTTTTCTTTACAGTCTCTTACAAGTCAACACATATGATATCAAATGTCCAACATCAGGCAATGCCCCGTATGTCATGTTACCACGCTCTTAAAGTCTTGCCAATTTGGGTTTGTAGAAACAATAAAAAACAAAAACCAGCAAAACAAAAAGCAAAAAAATCATTAGAAATGTACAAACTTAAACAAAAAAGCTGCAAATCACTTGTAAAACCTAACAGCTTGGGAACTGCCTCCACAGAATCCATAACATCCATGGCCACTTGGTAAAATTTTAATATAATAATGAAAAGCAATACAGAAGACATGCAGGAGGTTTTTGAGCTTTTGTTAACCGGTATGTTTAAAGCTCAACTCTTCTGCATTTATATGTCAAGACACTTGGACCATCAGCGGCTCAGGTGTCTCATAATTGCCTGTGTCTAATGAAACACAATTTTTGTTAATTCTTCAGGTATGATATTCAGATACTATATGCTAACACTGCATTAGCAACACTGGTTCTGAAAAGCAAAACCTTTTCTTGTTATTCATTCCAGGTTCCTGTTCATCACTTATTAATGCACTTATTCACTTTCTAAGTCTGCTTATTCCATGATCAGACCTGAGGTAAGAGTCGACAATGGACAGAGCACTGGTATATTATATTACAGAACACATTTTCAGACACTTCCACACATAGATCAGTTTAGATTCACCAATCAACCTGAGCTACATATCTTTGAAATTTGTAAGTAAATCTGAGAACCCAGTTGAAACCTAATTGTACACACAGTTTTTGGGTTTTCATTTGAAGCAAGAACTTTGAAATAGTGAGGCTGAAGCCCTAATTGCTGTGCTGCCCAATAGTGCACTTTTTCAAAAGCAGCTATTATTTATATGAATTGGGTGAATGAACAATGGTTAATGCTACTCATAGCTCCAGAGTCGTGAGTTCAATGTCTGATCCCGGCAAATCTTGAAGTAGAAAGCAATTTAGAAAGTGGGTGGGTGGATGGTTCTAGTTGGTACATGCTGATGGCAGGGCACAAGTCAAAGTAGCCCAAGTGTCAGTTGTTGACCCTGTGAGTTGGTGATGGTGATATGTCATTTTCCGGGGTGAACCAAACTTTGACTGCCATTGCCTATCTAAGCATTATTAATGTCCATATCCATCACTTTCTGTCATGTAACAGTTACATTCTGCAAGGTAATATTACGAGACAAAGACAAAACATTCTCTGTTACAGAGGCATAGCAAATCACAAGATCAGAACTGACTTAGCTTTTGAGGATAATGTACACTGAGAGCTACCCGTTGAGAGCCAAATCGCTTGAGAAATTCAGGCAAACAATCTGACTGAGCTAGCATCCATGTAATACACACAGACAACTTTATGGAATAAATGCCTCCATGAATGAACACCTCTGCAGAGGCAACATGAATATTTGTTCACTGCTTCTTAGGTGTACCTAATTAGCTGGCCACTCTATGTGGGACAGATACAATATTGCACAGGAGGCAGGAGAGCAGACCGAATGTTGAATAAACATTTCTGTTCATAATTTGTGATGTCATTCAATTATCAGGATCTTATAAAAATTATTAAGGTCAAGCTTTTCTCAATGCTTTGCTTTTTTGAAATGTTAAACCCAATTAAAATGTAGGTAAGATGTAGCTGCTGAACTATAAAGAAAAAGGTGTCATTTTTATTTGTACCTTCTGAGCCCTAGATGACAGAATCATTTTTGCATTAGACATGTTATTTGCAGCAAACAGACTCACTTCTAATTGCCTTTAAGGGACCTGAAAGAGTGTGTTTAGCAAATCTCATTAACAGTAAGTCCTATCCAATTCCTTCACAAAAACACTGAACCCAATTATTTATTGCGTCTGATCTCTCATTCCTATAACATCATCAAGATTTTGTTTAATGGCCCTGCTCAATCAATCTTACATCTTAACTGACACGTGTGAAACTATAAACAGAATTTCTACAGTTGTATTTCATATACCATTTAGTGTACCTACTACCAGACATCCCAAGTTGTAATAATGCCAGCATGTGATTGTATATTTTTACATGCAGTAGTTTCATTAGTACAGTATATGGCAGAGCTATTTTAATATAAAAAAAAAAACATACTGTAGACACAACTGACCATGACACAAGACCCATGTTCAAAAAACCTTGTAACTTGAAGGAATACCTAGTCGAAAGGTTTCTTTTCATCCACAATAACCACAACCACAATTCTACTCTTCTTTCTTCCCAACTCTTCACAAGCAAGTTTTGTTCTCCTTCTCTTATGACCCAAACTTATGTGGGAGAGGCAGAGTGGTTCCTTTTCAATCTGTACCTCAGAGTACTTTTAGTGCACCACAGTAGTCACCAGAAAGCACTTCTGGGTTAGACAGAACTTCCATTTGATGGGCGAGTCTTGTCCCAATAGCCCTGAAGGACATCAAACAGGGCTGCCAGAGCAACAACATTTAGCATTGTGGGTGCCCAAACAGGAGCTGCACCAGAGGAATGTTGCCACCCTGTGTACTAGGGGAACCAAAATCCCAACCAAAAAAGGAAACATCATCCATCCCTGCCAGAATGTCACTCCATATGTATCATCAATTAATTACATTGTGAAATGAACAGCCTTGGCACACCCAAAAAGGTTTGGGGCAGCCACCCATATATTGTCCCAGGCTGCAATGGTTTATTTGAAGCACTCATGTGCATTGGTTTGAGTCTTGAACTGAACTGTCTGGATGGTGAAATGATGGCAGCTTTAAAGGCCAAAACGGGAAGTGACGTTGTTCATGCCCGGAACCGGAAGTGGCATCATCCATGACACCGCAACTGGAAGTGACGTCATCCATGGCGCTGGAAAACGGAAGTGACGTCATTGATGGTACGTCTGGTAGGTTTTCCCATATCTGGCCTGCAGAGATAACAGAAGTAAGATTAGTGTACCCTGCCACCCCCTGGCCTGACGGGTAATTACCTCCACTTGGTCCATTTAGCTTCCTCCTACTCGCACATGTGTGACAACATATTTAAAGTCTTTACACCTTTACTTTCTTGTACCAGCAAGAGTATTCAAGTAGAACTTAAAGGAATTCTCCACCCAAAAATGAATTAAAGATCTGCCTCTTCCTCTCATTTATTGGTTAAGAGTGTTTTCTTCAATTCAAAAGCACAGTATTATGGGAATGCATTTGTGCTAATAATTCTGGGAAATATATATTTTATAATATTTTAACTAAAAGTGCATATGTTTTGACTGACATGTGGATTATACAACATTATCTACATTACATTATTTGCCAAGGTACAGAACTGGGCACCATTGTTGTCTATTATATCATAAACATTTTTCTCTCTCACTCTACATAAAAACATGAGATTAAGAATTTTTCTTGACCATCACTACAAACTACATGCTGTAAGTAACATATAAAAATTATGATTTTCAGGTGGAATATTCCTTTGAAACATTCACTGCTGGAATATTTATTACTAGGACCCTGTAGTATTGGTCCATGCATATCTGATAAATAATGACATCATTCAAAACTCGTAAAAAAATGTAAAGGAATGTTTTAGAAAGCAATGGTTATATTTTCTGCAGTAACTCTGACAAAAATGTTAAAATTAAAAGTTAATTACTTTATTTTCACCAGCAACAAAAATTCCGCATGTGATTGTAGGCTTATAAGTACATATGCCCCACACATTTCTTTGTGCTGTCCAAGTATTTTGCATACAACACGTTTGGTAGTTGGTGACTGTTTACGCTCAGTGGGTGGCAGAATGTCCATGCACTACTGTACTGACAGCCGTGACAAGTCAGACACTTGGGATGAAGAAACACTGTCAGGGAAGCTATCCGCCTAAGTGTCAGAGCCTACAGTTTCAACATCATACAAATTGTCACTATCTCAATCACTATCATTCTAATCAAAATATTCATCTTGCAATAAATCTAGCTGTTTCAAAATATCAGCAACTTTATACATTTTTCATGATGACATAATTTTAAACTGTCTCTTTATAGCACTATTCTCCACAAGCTTTTGCCATCAAAAAATATTCTATGACTATCCACTAGATGGCAGTGCTATGATAGGTATCTGAGAAGTAGCAGCAAACTCACCAGCAAATTGTTTGCGTCTACTGTATGGTAGCATCACACTGAGATACAAGTTCTCTCATATGTCGCATTTTGACAGGCTCAATGAGACAGAAGTTTACTCGTACCTTGCGTTCAAAGTGTTAAGGTTGGAAGTTGAGAAAGTGGGATTATTGCAATAAAAATATAACATTGTTAAACCTGCTTAATCAGGGTAGAATAGAGCCAGAGCCTATCCTAACAGCACTAGGCACAAGGCAGTAGACAGCCAAGAACAGGGTACGAATTGTTTATAGGATAAACACACACACCCAGACTGACACTAAAACAAGGTCAAAATCTGAATTGCTTATTAACCTAACCTGCATGTCTTTGAGGAAGGAAAAGCAGAGTAACTGAAGGAAAACTCCTGTAGACTCTGAGAACGTTGAGTTTAATTCTTGAGCTCACTAATTGTTTGATTTTGTGGTTACATTGTTGTATCCATCTGTATCTTTTCAAAGCAGCTTGTTTTAGACCCGAATAAAAATGACCAAATTAATGGTGGATGGTGGATTCTTTAAATAACATCCCTATGCTCAATGAAAAAGACGCTAGACTGTCTTTACTGAAACTACAGCAACATTATGTGATTCTGCAGGAGACCAAACACAATATTTCAGCAACATTGATTGACCCTGTCTTCAGAATCACAGCTAATTT
Source organism: Polypterus bichir lapradei (assembly GCA_026402145.1). Lineage (NCBI taxonomy): Eukaryota > Metazoa > Chordata > Cladistia > Polypteriformes > Polypteridae > Polypterus > Polypterus bichir. The sequence goes on along the minus strand of JANRMT010062825.1, from coordinate 22,487,727 downwards.
TGTGGGTGGATATAGGCAGATATGAATTTACTGAAAACAGAACAGGAACTAATCCACATCAAGGTGTGTGTGCAATCATTACGCTCAATAGCTCTAGTTATAAACAATTTCCATAACCTGCTTGGAATATATTTTTTGGTATAATGCCACACTATATTAATCCCTGAGGGGAAATTGTCTTTTTACACAACCTTTGGAGGTCATGAATATATAAGCATATATAAAATTTATGTGACATTCATAAACTGTCTGTCTTTATTTTAATAATTTCAATGAAATTAGGCCTATTAAAATATTGTAGTCATATAATCTATGAAGCATGACTTTGAAATTGGTACAGCTCAGTAGAACATAAAAAGCAGATGCTAAAAACAGATGTTTGGCACAGTGTTAGAGTAATAATGAGAAGTAAGGAGACAGAATTGAAATCCCACTCCTCCTGCTGTCTGTGTGGCGTTTGCACATTCTCTCTGTGTCCGCATGGGTTTTTTCTTTCTGTAGTGCATTGTTACTCCCTCATCTCATAGATGTACATATTAGGACTCTACAATGGCCCAGAGTGTGTGTGAGTGTGAGTGTGTGAATGAATATGCCCTGTGATGGAGTGGCGTCCTGTGTAACGCTGAATCCTGATTTCCACTCCAGGGCTTCCAGGTTAGACTCCAGCTTCTGTGGCCCTGAATTAGATTGAGTGGTGCCTAATATAGGAATAGTTACTGCCATTTGCATAAATTGGCCTTAAGGGTTCCAAAAACTCCTGATGAAAACTTGAACTAAGCAAGTTTAGGAAATGAATGGATGTTGTTATATTCCATGATACACTGTCTCATTGTGTGATCTCCAGTAAGTTATTCCTTTTGCTGTTATGAACCAAAAATATGGAATTTTTTAACAATAAAAATACATCAGGCTAACACTATAGATCATTTTAAAAAACACCTAAAACCCATTTTTTCTTTTAACTTTTTGTAGCTACATTTTAGTTCTACCCATAACACTAGAATTACCAAAGCCTACAAAAAAACTCATAAATCCGGCCCACCTTAAATCCCTTTGCACCTCTCCATGAACATCTTTTGTCTTGTAAATGTACCCATCAAGACAAGCAGCAAGCAGCCTACTATTCCATCCCCCCACCGCCGCAGAATGGGCATAAAGTTCACCCCAACCTTGATTATCTGGGAGTCAGGTTCCTAGAGTTGTATAGGGAAATAATAGATTGTTATCAGGAAGACATCCATTTAATGTGTGTTCCGTTTCTACAATAATCTGTGTAAACACATTATTAAAACAGAAACATTTTTCATATTTTAGTAATAAGTGACAAAACGTAGAGATAAACTACAGTATGTAAAGTGTGAAGCCTGAAATCCAAAGATCAAATAAACACTTTCACAAAAGGTTCAAGGGTGATACAACAGCTTCCGTGGCGCAGCAGTAAGAATTGCTGATTTGTAATCAAGAGTCCCCCGGTTTGATCCTGACTGCCTCATATATTTACTATTTTGAGTAGTGAGCTGCTCTTATTGTTAATATTATACAATAAACATATACATTTGGTTTGTGTTTGTAACCGCCGGTGTACATTTATAGTACTTGTAAAAGTTAGCCTTTTTTCACTTTTATTCTCTCAGTCAGGATCACGATACATACTACCGCCCAGCCCACCCCCGGGGATCTGACGCTGTTAGTTTTTATTTGAAACTGGGAATAACTGTAGATGTGAGTGGTGTTTTCAGACAATCGAACTGGAAATTCTCTGATCTGGATGGAGAAAAGCTGACACACAAATACTGGTGAATCTTCCTTCTTCCTATGTCATTGTCACTTGATTTTTTTAATTAGTTTTATTGAGTGTTCCTGCTTACGCTGAATTAGTATGCATCTTGTGGTCCATGATGTCAAAGCCGCACTGACACAAAAAAAAATTGAGACATAGGTATATATGATATTTGGAATTATTCATTTTATGACCTGTAGAGTACATTTCAGAAAACATTGTGGCACGGACTCAACATATTATGTGTAACTGTTGCAATGTGTACCTGTTGCAATGTACACACTTATCTCTGTGGTGTGGTTTTTATTACATTGAAGGGGCATCTGACACTGACTCAGTTTGCTTTCCTGGGGGAAGCGGAGGTGTTGGAACAGAAGCTTGTCGATGTTGCATACTCCTTTTTTTCTTTTTCCATCGCCTTTTCTAGTAAGAAGCAACGATGAAGATCCTCTGCAAGGTTAGCCATGAACACTTTTCTCTTCTCAGTGGACCTCGTACATGCCTTGCATAGTACATGTGTGTTGATCACCACCAGGTCAAGCTTGTTATAGCACACAGCAACCGGCCACCTGTGTTTTCCTGCTCGCATTGAATAAGCTCACGCTTTCTGGTGCATGATGTTAATGCAGCACTGGCAAAAAAAGAAACAGACATATATGTGACATTGGGTGTAAATTTATGGTACTTGTAAAAGTTAGCATTTTTCACTTTTATTCTCTCAATCATGATCACGCTCTCCCTCCCCCCTGATCTGACCCTAACTAACAGCGCCAGCATTTACACCCAATCTGACGTTGTTCGCTTTCAAAGAATATTGCATTAGTGCGATGATGTTTTCTGATTGGTACTATTCAGGTCATAAAATGATTTCTTCAAAATGTCACATATATTTGTCTCTTTCTTTTGCTCTCTGTGCTGTGTTGACATCACGGACCCGAAGGCGTGAGCTTATTCAGTGCGATCAGGAACACACAGGTGGCTGGTTGCTGTGTGCTATAACAAGCTTGACCTGGCGGCGATCAACACACATGTACTGTGTGTGGAATGTGGCCCGGACACAGACAGGAGGACAGCGATGGTTCAACCTACACACGTTTATTATACATAATTATTTACACAAGTGCACACAAACCCCAAAACTCCCCTAAAGTCCAGGCCTCACACTCAATGCCTCTTTCTCTTCAGGCCGCCTCCACTCCTCTCCTCCAAGACCTCGTCCTTCTTCCATCCGACTCAAGCCAACAAATGGAGAGAGGAGGCCCCTTTTATCCACACCCGGTCCAGCTCCAGATGCTTCCTGATAAGCCTCCACCGACACTCCCCAGTGTGGCGGAAGTACCATCTGTGCACCCTGAAGTACTCCGGGTGTCCCTGGTCTTCTTCCCCCCAGCACTTCCGGGTGTGGTAAAAGTGCTGAGGGCCAGGGCTCTTCAGGCATTAGGGTGCCCCCTGACGGTGACCATGGGCCCCTAAAGGGTTGAGCTTGCAAGCTCAGGTCCCGTGATCCCCAAAGCCACCAGGGCGGTCGCCCCTTCGTGGTCTGAAGGAGGTGCATGCCGTCCTCCGGTCCTCCTGGGCGTCCCGGCTGGGTAGCAGCCCCAGCCACTCGCCACAGTGCCCCATGGCCAGCGAAGACCCATCCGGCGAGGGCAGGTCCCCAACGAAGCGGGTCCTACTGCATGTCCAGGGTCCAGTCCTGCAACATCAAAGACAGAAACGGGGCGGAGACGCTGCCCGGACACCACCCCTTGGCGTCCTGGCAGTGGGAAAGTGTTTTTTAAATATATTTATTTTTGCACTCCTGAAGACACTCTGGTTTTCATAGTAATGATTTTAAACAATATTTATGTATTGAATGATATTCTTTAATAAATACTGTTCACTTTTTGCACTGAAGAGTCATGTCTGTCTCCTGACTCACTACTGGTCCATGTATTACCCGATGCTCTTATAGGCGTCAGTGTCCATTGGCTGAAGGCACCTTGTTAAACGACTTCCAGGAATTTAAAATCTTTGATTTGTAAATGCTTGCTTTCACTACTGTATATCCATTCTCAAAATCATTCATATCACAATTGTTCCTAATGCCTTGCACTGAATAAAAACTCAACCTTCACCTCTTCAGTGTCAGTTTCCAGTATTTTCTAATTATCTTCTGGTCTTTGCATTTCTCATTACCTGACATGCATTTTTGTATTGTCTTCTCCATCTGTTGCACATTAACAAGAATACAGTAACTTCAAGGTAAGGAGGTATGTTATTCAGTCTCACAAGGGCATCAGGTCATGCAGTGATTGATTAACCAATAGTGGTCTCCTAGTTTGCATGGAATGTATCTCATAAAAATCTAAAAAATATATCTAAAAATCATTTGCACAGCAGTGACTTCCAAAAGAACACTAAGTTTTTATTTTAAAACATACAAAATTAATATGGTTAATAATATCCTGAAAGACACAAGGAGCCCACAGTGAGAGTTGTGGAACCAAACTGGCAACCCAATTTAATTTAAACAAATCAAAAACATAGGCCTGAAAACAGGCCAATCCAAACTTTACAGATGCTACACACAGGTTAAAGCTTCAGGTAGCTCAAGGGGTCTGTCCATTTGGAAGTTTAGGTCAAGAATTTGCCTCCTCTGGGTCCAGGGCGTATTGTTTACCTTGGTTGAGCCCTGAAGGTGATCCCCAGAGTGCACATGTGTGACAAGCTATTGAATAAAATATGTCCTCAAATACAATATCAAGATTATTTATCCTACAGATGACCCTTTTCTCTCTTTCTCTCTCTGAAAAAAGGAAAAAAAAATTTTGCTGTGGCAGGCCCTATTAGATCATAGCATAGTGCTGGCCCTGACAGGAGTCCATTTATAAATGCCTTCCTATATGTTTTCAACAAAAAAAAAAAGCTAAACAAAATAATTCTGTTATTTTTAACTCTAAAATAATACAGTATATACTGTGGCTTCAAAAATATTCTGATCCCTACACTTTCTGCATGATTTATTATATATTTCATTTTAAATGAATAAATTTGCCATTTTTGCCCATCAATCCACACTCAATAAACAATGCTGACAACGTGAAAAGATGTTTTCATTAAGGCTTACAAATTTATTAAAAATTAAAAACTGAAATATTTCATTCACATACTGTAGGTATTCAGACCCTCTGCTGTGGCACAACAAATTGTGGTCAGAAGCATCCTGTTTGGACAAAAAGCCATTACAGTCCAAAGACCTCTGCAGATCTTGCTGTTAAAATGGAAGAAGTTTGGAACCACCAGGACTCTTCCTAGAGTTGGCTTTTCTGCCAAACTGAGTAACTGATGCGACCGGTGGTACTGGACCAGTTTGGATCAACAAAAATTTTTAAGGGTTCTGTGGACGAAAGTCGGAAAAACAACGGGAGCAAACACCAATTTAAAATAAAAAAGCAATTTCTTTATTCTTGGTGAGAGAGACTCTACAGAGCTTGTCAGCTAAAATGTATGCTACAGACTCCGAGTCTGCTCTAAAAAAGGAAGTTAGCTCAGTTTTGTACTAGTTCGTTTACTACACAAAAAGAGGAAGTATGGCAGATCAATTTGAGGTCATGCAGAGTTTGCAAGTAGCTTAAGATGACACATTAAACCAGTACGTGCACAAGTAGTCAGCATGCCCAAAGTCCCAGGTTCCCCACCCAAATTAGGCTAGACAATTCAGCTATGGCTAGTTTTACAGAGACAGCAATTTGCAAAACATGTACTTCCCTATTCTTCTGCACCATCAGGGTTACAACACTTCATCGGCTATGTGGCAGTTACAATTTAAGAATCTTTTCTCAGCTTATAAAAGGATTAATGTTATACTGTCGGTTAATGCACTGCACATTCTTATTATAGCTTACATTTCAGTTAATAATGTTTTTTCTTTCTCAGTTCCAACCCAGAGATCTCCATTTAATTGATACAAAAAGAGGGGGCACAGTGGCACAAAAACAAGGATGCTGACCAAAAATCAATTAATTCAGGGTTCTCTGCAAAGTTTGAGTTCTCCAGGTCCTCAGGGCTCATTGTGAAACATGTCCAGGTCACAAATAAGAGATCATCACTTTTTATGGTGTCCCAACTAAAAGTGGCAGGGCTTGATCAAAGCGTCACTGTCAGGGTTGAGAGCCCTCATTGGGTATTTTCTCGGCACTGTGGCGGAAAGAAAAGATGCAGCAGTGTCAGTGTCCATTCTCATCCCGAGAGGTTTTGCTAACCTCAGTCAAGCCTGGGTCACACTCACGTGACACCAGGCAAGAAGGGCCTTGGACACGGAGGTGTCCAACAACCCAATGGTGACTCTAACAGAGCTTCAAAAGTTCTTTGCTGAAATGGGAGAGCCTATTGGAAGTATGACCATCTCAGTAGCACTACATCAACCATGTGTTTATGGTAGAGTGGCAAGATGGAAGCCACTCTTGACTAAAAGGCATATGATGGTATTTTTATGAGACAGTATGAGGAAAAAAGTTCTTTTGTCTGATGAGACAAAAATTGAATTCTTTGGGCAGAACACCTAGCGCTATGTCTGACAAAGATTGGGCACTGCTCATCAGCTGCTTAACACCTTTCCTGTATCGTAATTCTCTTTATAGGGATGCTTCTCAGCAGAAGAGACAGGGAGAATGGTCAGAATTGAAGGAAGGATGAATGCAGCCAAATACAGAGAGGTACTTGAAGAAAACCTGGTCCAGAGTGCACGCAACCTCAGACTGGGGAGATAATTCACCTTTCTGCACAAAAAATAACCCGAAACATATAGCCAAGGCAACACCAGAGTATCTTCATGACAATTCTCTGACTCTGATTGAGTGGCCCAGAAAAATCCCAATACTTAAAACCCATAGAACATCTGTGGAGATACCTGAAGATGGACGTTCGTTTACAGACTCTGCCCATCCAATCTAACGAAGCCTGAGAGGATCTGCCAGGAAAAATATGATAAACTGCCTAAATTCAGGCTATACTTGCTGCCAAAATGTCTTCTACAAAAATACTGAATTAAGAGTCTGAATACTTATTTGAATGAGAGATTTCAGTTTATTGTTTTTAATAAATTGCAGGCCTTTCTGAAAACATACTTTCACTTTGTCATTATGGGTTATTGAGTGTGGATTGATAGGCAAAAATGGCAGATGTATGCATTTAAAATGAAATCAACAACACAATTAAGTGTGCAGAAAGTGAAGGGGTCTGAATATTTTCTGAATCCACTGTAACATTGGTGTATAATATAACTGTCAGAATGAATATACAACAATTTATATTCAACTAAGAAAAATGAACATTTTTGTGTTGTCGTTGATAGCTTTGAGGACACAGCTGTGTGCTTCCACTAGATATTATCCTAAGGTTTTGAAAAGGTTCATGTAAAGTTGGCTTGCCATTTATTTCCTTTACTTAGCAACGATACTCACTTTGCTGTATATTATAATATTACAACATTGCAACATTAGTGTGAGTGCAGCTAGGGATGAGGTTTTTATTATCTATTCATTTCAAATTCTATTCATCCATTTCAGAGTCTCAGGGTGCCAGAGCCTGACCACGCTGCATTATGAGCTAGGCATGAACCACCCCTGGACAGGATGCCACACCAGCACAGGGAATATGTTTCCATATGGGGACAATTAAAAATGGCTATTAGCATAAAATACATGTTTCTAGATGAAAACAGACATACCCAGAGAATAAAACTTCAGAACTAGTGATAACATCCAAACTCCACAGAGACAGTGATTGGGATAGGATTTAAAACTGGTCTCCTGGAGTGATAAGGAAGCACAGCTGAGCACTGTGCCACAATGCCAATTTTACACTATTTCAGAATAACTAATGTGAGAATTAGGATCCCAGTTACTGTATGATGTCTTTTTTTTTCTTTTTTAATAGAAAGGTAAGTTTAAGATCCCCTGTTATATATAATATTTTTTTTTGCCTATTTGCCTTTGTGAAATACGAATTCAATTGAAAAACAACAGACAATTATAACTTGCAATGCATCTGATGTTCAAAAATAATCAGTTATAGCTTTAGAAGACTTAGCAAAAAAGAAATAATTTAGATTACCATCAAATCATTTTCTGAACCCATTTTTGTGTTAAATAATAATGGTTCAAGAAATATCAGACATTGGGTAATAGTTAATCCTAAGTAGTATACCAGCTCATAATGAAGTTCACTTATGCCCACACCTACTCAGAGTCTATTTAGTGTCATTAAGTAACCTCCATGCAGATGGCGATTGGACTGAGAAATAAACTGGTGTTCCTGTATCTGCAAGAAAAACACAATCTGAACTAGTATGGCACTGTACCACTCTTTATAAATATATTTATAATTCTTCTGAAGAATCTATCCTAGTGGGACATGTAATATTATAGTTGTCCAGTGCCACGTACAAGAGAATACTGGGAGCTTTACTGAGACTAATTTAAAGGCAACAAGGGGGAGATTTTGGGGAGTGCACCAACACTACTTGGTTTTGTTTATTTTCCCACTGTTACACTGCTGACTCAGAAGTTCTCCTCAGCCTCCTCTCCTACACCTCTTTTTCAGGTCTCAAGAACCTTGCCACAAAGACACTGTTGTTGATTGTCAGTTGGACCAGCAACTGAATACAGCACACCAGTGTGACTGAATCAGGTACTGTGTTGATACTACCAGAAAGTGCCACTAATTTTACTGCTTGTTTTAACAATAGAATCCCTGAAGCCTACAAAAAAATTCATAATCCTGGGCCACCTTAAATTCTTTCGCACCTCTCCATAAGAGTCTTTTGTTTTGCAAATGTGTCAATCAGCACAAGCAGCAAGCAGCCTGCTATCCCGCCCACCCCCCGACAGAGTTCAACTCGGGCAGATAATTCTTCCAGCTCAAGTCTTGTTCATCTGGGTGTGAGGTGCCTGGAGTTGTATAGGGTAAATAATATATCGTAAGTAGGAAGATAATTATATTATCTTTAAAATTATATAAAAATATAATTATCTTCCTACTTACGATATATTATATAGTAAGATAAATATATTTTTTATATATATATATATATAGTCACAGGAGGCTGGGCGTCAGACCCAGCTGGGACGCCTGGAAGGACTGGGAGGTGGTCTATACATTCCCCGGGCCACAAGGGGGCAACCACCCTGGATGATGAGGGGACCACGGGAATGGAGCAAGGAGGCTCAAGCCCATCGGGGCCCATGGCCACCGCCAGGGGGTGCCCCAAGTGTCATGGAGCCAGGGAGATTGACACTTCCGCCATACCTGGGAAGGTGGAGGAAGGACCTTCCAGGGAGGCCCGGAGTGCTTCCGGGTGCAAGGGAAGCACTTATGCCACACCAGGAAGTGCTGCCGGAAGAACGTCATCAAGCACCTGGAGCACATCAGGGTGGAAATAAAAGGGGCCACCTTCCTACAGTCGGGGAGCTAGAGTCAGGAGCGGGAGCAGGATGAATCTCCTGGGACAGGAGGAGGAGAGTGGCCCATGGACATTGACAGAAAGGCCCATGTTAAGGGTGATTAGTGCTGGAGGCACTGTGTACTGTGTGGACTTTATCGTTAATAAATGTGTGTATTATACTTGTGCTGGTGTCTGTCTGATGGTGTTCAGACCCATGCTCACAATATATAAAATATACCTATCTTCCTAAAATCACAAGTAGACTGCAGAGTTTCCTGTGTTTGATGGACACGGGCATGCTGACAAAGGAAGATAAATAAATAAATATACATAAATAACATTCGATGTGGCTTTTATATAAGTAACATATAAATGTTTTTATATGAAAACCATCACAAAACATAATCACAAACAGAACTTTGCACGATACCTTGGCGAGCACGGCATGCCCTGCTGTTTCATTGAAGGACATGTGTGGCATGGGATTATGAGTTTTTTTCATAGGCTTCAGGCATTTTAGTGTTAAACCTTTTTTCTTGTTGGCAATTAAATAGTTTTACTTTGGAAACTCAAGCCTTTTCAATATGTTTTGTTCCTATTTTGTTATACAAAAGTGGCTCTTAAGAGTGACAGGAAGGTAGACATAGATTTAAGATTTATTTAATTTAATTAAAAAGATATTTAGCATTTTTAACAGTGAATGCATATGCTATGCAGCTCAAATGGCCTGGACTCTATAAATTAAACTCTGCAAACACAGCATTTGTCAATTTCCCCTATAAGTGCTACAGGCACTCAATAAGTGTGTGCATTGATCACAGGTTATAATCATATTATTTGCAACAACATTACATTTTTATCTGATGCTTATGATGCAGTCCAAGCATAAGCCAAAGTTACTACTGCTGATTATTTTCACCATGAGGTTAAAAGTGATGTATTTGCATCCAGAAAGTAGGTTCTCAGCTGTTTAAAACTGAGAATGGGATGATTTGTAGAATAACATCATTTTTATTTTGCATCTTACAACATAATTAGACTTAATGTAAAACTGATAAAACTTGAGCACACTAAATTCATTGCTTTAATTTTCTAGGTTATGTCTCCAATTTCGACAAAGCCATTTTGGGATTTAAAGCTGCTTCATGGAGGATGTAAAAGAGTAAGAAATGTGACCTATCATCATTTTAATCACAATTTGCAGTTTAAAAACAAACCAAAGCAATCTGGCCAAGTAGAGGGTTCCATTGCACATTGCAGGCCATAGCCATTTAACAAGCAGACAATCTTAATCCTTTCAAGATAGAAATTCTACAACAGAAAAGAGCATTTATACTTATTTGTGTTTTATTTAAAATTTTATTGATCAGTGTTTCCAGTTCACTACATTTCAATTGCTGACTAACAGCATTAAAACTAAACTGATCACCACAACTAATGCTGCTCATATTCACAGTAAACATCTAACCCAGTGGTCTGAGCGAATCAGGAAACTGATAGAGTGTGGAAAAGAAATTCAAAGTCTAATCAAAATACAGTGGCAAAAAATGATATTAACGTACAGGACTAGAATGCTGCGTATGGATGGTAATTCTTTTGGAACTTGAGTTGATATAACAGAGATGCTGTACTGGGATTAGGGTTTCTCCCATATGTCAAATGCACATTTCTTAAGTTAATAGGAAACATAAATTTGTCCCATATGAGTAAGTGAGTGAATGTTGATGTGCCCTGTGATGGCCTGGGGTACTTTTCAGGGTTTCTGCCTTCCTTCAATTCGAATGTCTCTGGGTTAGGGTTCTGCCCTTGTGTCCCTTCTTCTTCTTTTTCTGGCTGCTCCCGTTAGGGGCTACCACAGCGGATCATCTTCTTTCATATCTTTCTGTCCTTTGCATCTTGCTCTGTGACACCCATCACCTGCATGTCCTCTCTCACCACATCCATGAACCTTCTCTTAGGCCTTCCTCTTTTCCTCTTGCCTAGCAGCTCTATCCTTAACTTCCTGTGCCCCTAACTAGACTAAATAAGTAAAGGAAGGGATGGATGTCGGTTTCATTCTATTTCAGTTTCCTGAATTCAGGCTCCAACCAACATTTTTTGCACTGTTTAGATCTGTCCCTGAAACCCACACTATAGTGCACGGGTCCTCAATCACAGTCCTGGAGGGCCACAGTGGCTGCAGGTTTTTGTTCTAATCTGGTTGCTTAATTAGAAAGCAATTCTTGCCAATAATTTAATTTCATGGCTTGCTAGTGTTTTAACTCTGCTATGTCAGGTCATTCTCATATCCTAGATTTTCTTCCCCTTTCTAAGGATATCATCCAAATGATTTGAAGGCTAAAATGGATGAGTAATTCTCAGTCCTTCACTTTTTTCTCTTCACTTTCCTTCCAAGTATTTAATTAAACCCAATAGTGCATGATAAATACACACAGGTGTAAATGGTAACAAGCTAAATGGAGAAATGCTGCTCTGTTTTGTCATTTGCATGTTATTGCTAATTAGGAGCAATTAAAAACCAAGAATACAGCTGCTTAAGAATAAAATGAGCAATAAGGAGTCAAAATCTTAACGAGTGAGACAACTAAAGTGAAGCAGAAGTGTTACTTGAGCAATAATTGCTTCTTATTAAGCAATTGGGTTGGAACAAAAACCTGCAGCCCCTGCGGCCCTCCAGGACTGTGACTGAGGACCCCAGCTATAGTGGGTAGTGATGTCTGTTGTGTTTGAGCATTTTACAGAATATCTTTAGCTACGGGGGCAGAATGGAGGTGCAGTGGCTGCTTCCTCACAGTAAGGAATCCAGGGTTCATGTCCCCAGTTCTCGCTGCATGGAGTCTGCATGTGTTTCCTCCAGGGGCTCTGGATTCTTCCCATAGTCCATAATTATGTAGGTTATGTGGATTGGCAATGCCAGATTGGCCCCTGCTCTGTGTCTCTGTGTGTTTGTTCTCCCTGTGATGGACTGGAGCAGTGTCCTTGGTGTGACAGGTGGCCACGGACAGTACCCGGCCTGGACGCCAACTGGATGGAAGGACTGGGGGAGAGGACATCTGTAAGGCACTACCGTCCCTGGGGTGCTAAAGGGCAGCCCTCCTGGGTGGCTGTGGCACCATGGATTCCCACAGGGCACGCTGGGAGTTAGAGTGTGACACAGCCCTGTTGGGTTCTGGGGGGCGGGTTTGTCTGCAGAGCCCTGCTTTGGGGTTTAACCACACCAGGGAGTGATTCCAGGCCTTATTAATGAGCCACCTGAAACACTTCCAGAGCCAACATAAAAGGAGCCACCTCACTCAACTCAGTAAGCTGGAGCTGGGAGGAACAGGGACAAAGCTTGCCAAGAGGAGGAGTGGAAGTGGATGACAAACAGAGAAGAAGAAGGACTGTATTTGGTGCTTATGTACTGTGCCATTGTGGGGCGCAAGGGAGATGCAATCCATGTGTGAAAATAAATGCGTGTTGTGCTGAACTCATGTCTCTGCATGACTGTGTTGGGGTTGGGACAGCTGGAGCACCCCTGGATTCCACAATGGATTGATCCTGCCTTGTGCCCTATGCTTGCTGGGATAGGCTCCACCCTGTGACCTTGCACAGGATTGGGTGGTCTTAGAAAATGGTATGATATGGTATCTTTCTCTTCTTTTATAAAACAGAAGCAGTTAACTTTAGTAAACACTGAAATATTTTTGAACTGAATTAAGTAAGTTTTAGAAAGTACTGTATGTAAGTATAATGGGGTGATTTGTAGTAAAACTATTAGATTAGGTAGGCATTTATTATTTATGGAATCTACCATATGTCATAATTCACAGCACTTGCAGTATGCACTTTCATACAGCAGAATAATCAAAGTACCACGTAACATCTTGTGGAACTTTTTTGGCTCCCATGATTTACATGGCTGCAACTGAGCTGAAGAGCTGTAAGCTGTTGCACTTAGTGCTTTGCAATATGCAGTGTGAAAAGACAGATTCTTGCTAATAAGGAAAAGATTTTGGAAACTGCATTGCCATCATGAGTCATGCAGCAGAATGTGCCATTTAAAGCTGTGGAAAATGTACAGCACTTTAAGTGCAGAAAAGATAAATAGAAGTGCAGAAGTTTTATTTCACTATAGAATGGAGCAGACAAGATGTTTAATAAAGTGTGTTGCTTTTGTGGTTAATATGAATTAGTTCATTATATACATGGTCCCATAATAGGCATTTATAATGTGCAACTATTTTGACTATACGTAATACCTAACCTTTTATTATCAATGCAATATAAGGAGTTGAACCATGAAGATCAGACATTCTGCATAGATGTATCTACCATGCCCATACAAAAAACAAATATTATGCAATATACACAACATATAAGGAGTGTCTAATGGGAAGTGAGCCTACAGTAAGGAGTAATGTCAGACATGTGATTTTCTTTTTCTGAAGTTCCCTCTCCCACTTGGACAGAGGCAGTGGTGCTATAAGAATTATGTTTTTGGACTTCTCTAGCACCTTCAACACCATCCAACCTCTGCTCCTTAGAGACAAGCTGACTGAGATGGGAGTAGACTCACACCTGGTGGCATGGATCGTGGACTATCTTACAGACAGACCTCAATATGTGCGTCTTGGGAACTGCAGGTCTGACATTGTGTTCAGCAACACAGGAGCGTCGCAGGGGACTGTACTTTCTCCGGTCCTGTTCAATCTATATACAGTGGTGTGAAAAACTATTTGCCCCCTTCCTGATTTCTTATTCTTTTGCATGTTTGTCACACAAAATGTTTCTGATCATTAAACACATTTAACCATTAGTCAAATATAACACAAGTAAACACAAAATGCAGTTTTTAAATGATGGTTTTTATTATTTAGGGAGAAAAAAAATCCAAACCTACATGGCCCTGTGTGAAAAAGTAATTGCCCCCTGAACCCAATAACTGGTTGGGCCACCCTTAGCAGCAATAACTGCAATCAAGCGTTTGCGATAACTTGCAATGAGTCTTTTACGGCGCTCTGGAGGAATTTTGGTCCACTCATCTTTGCAGAATTGTTGTAATTCAGCTTTATTTGAGGGTTTTCTAGCATGAACCGCCTTTTTAAGGTCATGCCATAGCATCTGAATTGGATTCAGGTCAGGACTTTGACTAGGCCACTCCAAAGTCTTCATTTTGTTTTTCTTCAGCCATTCAGAGGTGGATTTGCTGGTGTGTTTTGGGTCATTGTGCTGTTGCAGCACCCAAGATCGCTTCAGCTTGAGTTGACGAACAGATGGCCGGACATTCTCCTTCAGGATTTTTTGGTAGACAGTAGAATTCATGGTTCCATCTATCACAGCAAGCCTTCCAGGTCCTGAAGCAGCAAAACAACCCCAGACCATCACACTACCACCACCATATTTTACTGTTGGTATGATGTTCTTTTTCTGAAATGCTGTGTTCCTTTTACGCCAGATGTAACGGGACATTTGCCTTCCAAAAAGTTCAACTTTTGTCTCATCAGTCCACAAGGTATTTTCCCAAAAGTCTTGGCAATCATTGAGATGTTTCTTAGCAAAATTGAGACGAGCCCTAATGTTCTTTTTGCTTAACAGTGGTTTGCGTCTTGGAAATCTGCCATGCAGGTAGTTTTTGCCCAGTCTCTTTCTTATGGTGGAGTCGTGAACACTGACCTTAATTGAGGCAAGTGAGGCCTGCAGTTCTTTAGACGTTGTCCTGGGGTCTTTTGTGACCTCTCGGATGAGTCGTCTCTGCGCTCTTGGGGTAATTTTGGTCGGCCGGCCACTCCTGGGAAGGTTCACCACTGTTCCATGTTTTTGCCATTTGTGGATAATGGCTCTCACTGTGGTTCGCTGGAGTCCCAAAGCTTTAGAAATGGCTTTATAACCTTTACCAGATTGATAGATCTCAATTACTTCTGTTCTCATTTGTTCCTGAATTTCTTTGGATCTTGGCATGATGTCTAGCTTTTGAGGTGCTTTTGGTCTACTTCTCTGTGTCAGGCAGCTCCTATTTAAGTGATTTCTTGATTGAAACAGGTGTGGCAGTAATCAGGCCTGGGGGTGGCTACGGAAATTGAACTCAGGTGTGATACACCACAGTTAGGTTATTTTTTAACAAGGGGGCAATTACTTTTTCACACAGGGCCATGTAGGTTTTGATTTTTTTTCTCCCTAAATAATAAAAACCATCATTTAAAAACTGCATTTTGTGTTTACTTGTGTTATATTTGACTAATGGTTACATGTGTTTGATGATCAGAAACATTTTGTGTGACAAACATGCAAAAGAATAAGAAATCAGGAAGGGGGCAAATAGTTTTTCACACCACTGTACATCAGACTTCCAATATGACACGGAGTCCTGTCACGTGCAAAAGTTCGCTGATGACACTGCTATTGTGGGCTGCATCAGGAGTGAGCAGGAGGAGGAGTACAGGAAGCTAATCAAAGACTTTGTTAAATGGTGCGACTCAAACCACTTACATCTTAACATCAGCAAAACCAAGGAGCTGGTGGTGGATTTTAGGAGGCCCAGGCCCCTCATGGACCCTGTGATCATCAGAGGTGACTGTGTGCAGAGGGTGCAGACCTATAAATATCTGGGAGTGCAGCTGGATGACAAATTGGACTGGACTGCCAATACTGATGCTCTATGTAAGAAAGGTCAGAGCCGACTATACTTTCTGAGAAGGTTGGCATCCTTCAACATCTGCAATAAAATGCTGCAGATGCTCTACCAGACGGTTGTGGCGAGTGCCCTCTTCTACGCGGTGGTGTGCTGGGGAGGCAGCATAAAGATGAAAGACGCCTCATGCCTGGACAAACTTGTTAAGAAGGCAGGCTCTATTGTAGGAGTAAAGTTGGACAGTTTAACATCTGTGGCAGAGTGACGGGCATTAAGTAAACTCCTGTCAATCATGAATAATCCACTGCATCCACTGAACAGTGTCATCTCCAGGCAGAGGAGTAGCTTCAGTGACAGACTTTTGTCACTGTCCTGCTCCACTGACAGACTGAGGAGATTGTTCCTCCCCCACACTATGTCACTCTTCAATTCCACCTGGGGGAGTAAATGCTAACATTACTCAAAGTTATTGTCTGTTTTTTTATTTTTATTTTTTTCATTTTTCATTTTTATTACTATTTAATTTAATATTGTTTTTTGTATCAGTATACTGCTGCTGGATTATGTGAATTTCCCCTTGGGATTAATAAAGTATCTATCTATCTATCTATCTATCTATCTATCTATCTATCTATCTAT
>JANRMT010062825.1:22387260-22471262 GCA_026402145.1 Polypterus bichir lapradei | reverse complement strand
TATCTATCTATCTATCTATCTATCTATCTATCTATCTATCTATCTATCAGACCTCATTTGAAATTTCCTCCAGCTTTCAACCCAGCAACTGTTTTTTCTGCCTACCCTTTGTTGAAAAACATCCTAAAAATGAGTTCCTCTGAGTCCTCTTTTCATCACGACAACGCCCCACAACACAGAGTGCCCATGACACTGGAAAAATTGCAAAAATGCAACTTAAACTGTTGCCCCACCCTCATTATTTGCCAGATTTGGTGACTTCTGACTTCTTTCTCTTTTCTGAGATGAAGAAAAACATGCATAGACACCATATTGACACAGATGATTCTGTCATTGATGACATGGTGCAATGGTGTGACTCACAAGAAGTTTCAGTTTTTTTCAAGGGCATCCTGAGGTTGCCCTTACATTGAAAAATCCTAAAACATCATTGTGCTGTGCCACTTCCATCCAAGGTAGGCTCAAACTTCCATAAAAAAAAAAACCTTCTATCTTTTAATAAATTGTAACACTTCTGAAATGTAAGGAAACATTATTTCCTTTAATATATTGTAACAAACAAATGCTGTAATATTTTGTGTATATGCAATATATGGTGTGCTCAGACCCAAGACATATCATTCAGGTTTATCTTTTTGCATGAGAAAAGCTAAACACATCTTCCCAGTGATTCCAGTTTATTTTGAACTACCATTAACTCACTAAACGTAGTTCAATCAGGTTGTTCCCACAGCATACGTAAGCTTTAGTTTACAACCTTTCTTGGCTGCAGTGATGATATTGCATATGAACCAATATGAGATGGTGTAGGGGAGAGATTGGGAGCATGCGCTGATAGTGTGTTGGCACACCCACCACACAAAGAACCACCTGGATTGGGACCTGAGTGCAGCAGGTGACACCTCAGCACGACAATGGAACAGTGTGACTTTTTTTTACAGTTGCTGGAGTGCCAATCCTGCCACCAACCACCAAGTTTTCCTTGTAGGTTGAAGGACCTGCTTGCAGAGCTGGATGCAGATTAACATCATACCCAGGATGAAGCAATTGCAGGTTAAAGGCCTTGCTCAAGGGTCCATCAGAGAAGAGTCGCTTTTGGCGCTTATGAGATTCAAACTGGCAACCTTCCGATTGTAGATCCCTAACCTCAGACCTAAGTTAACATCTTATTTTGGGAAAAAAGTTGCGGAAGCACCCTGTCTGAACTTCATTTCAAAATAATGGAATGCCTTAAGTTTGTTCAAAATTAAAAATTGAAATCTTAAGAATTTCAGATTTCCAATTTCTGCTACATCCAAGTCTTATCATATCTCTCTATATATATAATCTAACGTCTGTCTGCCTGACCGCTTTTCACGAGAGAACTACTTTAGATTGGATTTTTTCTATAATTTGCTTGAACATTCTGGTCTCATCGCGCTAAGAATCATAGTTCACTTGCAGGAGCGATGTATTCACGCAAATCCGAGACAGAGGCTGCAGGCCAAGGGGAGAGGGAAGAGTGGCGTTAGGAGTGCTGAGCCAGGCAGGGCACCCCTCACTGTCCAGCTTCACTACTACGCGGGCAGAGTTGCAGGGGACGGTTAGTCATATATAAATAAGTATTTGTAGCTAGTAATTCACAAAAGGAGAAAATGATTCACACATCTTCAAATTTTATTCCTAAAATACAATCTACAGGTGTCAACATCAGAGGAAAATGATTAGATATACAGAAATCACAGTCAATAGTATATAGCGAATTAGGGTGCGGGGGTGCAAGGTGGGGCCAATAAGGTGGGGTTTAAAGGGAGCTGGTCACAAAGTCTTTTTTATTATTTAGGTGTCCTTGTTTTTAAGCCTACATATGCTGAGTTCATGTCCAAATGTCTCTTAATGACATTTTCATTTGAGAGCCATGTTTCAGCCAGTTCTCTGGCACTTTTAGTATTAGCACCAAATCTTATTTGCACCGTGTCGCAGTTAAACGTGTGTCTGGTTGAACTTGTATGTGTGTATATCAGATACTGTGGGTCATTCCTTCTGATTGCAATGATCTTGTATGCGTGCTGTGAGTGTTGTGGATGTTTGTCCCATATATACAGCTGGGCACATATTGCTTGGAATACTGTAGACTGCGTTCCGTGTCTCTGATGAAGGTTTCTTGCTTTTGGCATTAAAAAGAACAGTCCGGAGAGTGTTTGCCTGTTTACAGGCTATTTTGATGTTTGATTTGGAAAGGATTTTCGCTGTACTTTACGATACACCACTATGATAGGGAAGGGTGTGCCAAGTAGGATGTGAGATCAGGTTGGAGTCAATTGTTTGCTGAGGTCTATGGCGTCTCCTATGTAAGCACTGTTTGATAAACACTTTGTTGTAGCCATTTTATGCGAACATATGGAAAAAATGTTTTTCATTTTTTTTTTGTATTATTTGCATTACAGGGGGTGTGAATCCTTCTGAACAGAGTTTTAACACAACTCCTTTTATGCAATGAGGAGTGGTTGGTAGAAAAGTGAAATATTTTGTCTGCATAATAATCCATGTGATAAACACTTGTAATTAAGATGGTGTCATTACCTCTTTCAACAGCGATGTCCAGGAAATTAATGTATCGATTCATTTAATTTTCTGTGGTGAACTGAATTGCAGGGAATCCTGAGTTGATGTGGCTGTGGAATTAATTCAGCTGGTTGTTTTTTAATATGATGAATGTGTCAAAGACATTGCAAATCCCAAGTTTAGGTGTGAACTGAGTTAGAGCCATGCTTTCAAATCGCTGCATAACCATTTCAGCTAAGAGTCATAATAATGAAGATCCCATTGGCATGCCATGTGTACCTCAGGAACACGAAACGGCATAAGAGAGGACAAATACTACACATAGGATGGGCTATGCATAAATACATACACTAAATAAAGTGCATGTGAAGTTCCAGGTTGCTCAATGTTCCCTGTTGGGTTCTGGGAGCCTCTTGCATTTACTGAGGTGAGCCAGGCAAATGAGGACACACACTTACAGCAAGGAGTAGGTGCAATAATGTGAAGGGCTTTTATTAAAATCATTCTAAAATAATGTCCAAAAAGTGCACTGCACCCACCTATAATTACATAAATAACCCATAAAACAGGAGAAAATCCAAAGAGGTTAAAATATCCACAATTCATATGTTAAGTTAAAACTAAGTTAACTGAAATGAAGCTGAAATCCATGGCAAGTAAAAATTCATTAAAAATGTGCAAGCCTTGGTGACTCCCTCCTGAAATAGACATCTCCCTGGCGTACCCTTTGTGGATCCCTCAGCACATGGAGATGTCCCACCAACATGCACGGCCACCTCTCTGATCCAGAATTGACTTCCTGCTGTCTGCAGACACCAAGCAGGCCTCCCAATCTGAGCCTCACCTTGCTCCATCCTTCCCCCACTGCCACATTCCTATTTCACTGGCTTACACACCTCCTGCCATATCCGTACTCCCTTCTTTCAACCTCCGTCTCTTCATTGCTTGATCTCTGACTCTATCTCCATTTTCTCCCTTTTTCTCAGTTGTGCAGGCTCCTTTATCCTGTCTTAATTGGATGCCGGTGTGACACTCCGATGCATGAATGAGCCTGACTGATCCACCGCACCTCGGAGTGGCACCTTCATGGGCACACCTGCTCCCGTACTGAGCCTGCATGCTCTTGGGTGCGATTTTAAATCTGCCTAGTGCCTTGGACCACTTATCACTGTGCATCATATGTATATGCAATGCAAACAAAGAAATGGTAAGAAGATACAACAATATAACCTGCAGAAAATAAGGTAATATGATAAATTAGAGTATACTAGAAGCAACATATGTAGTTAAGTCAGAATGGCAGAAAAAGACGATAGGCTGTTGAGGAGTCTAAGAGCTGGGGGCAAAGAACCTGGCAGAACTGGTTCAAATACTACTGTATTTTCTGCCAGATGGCAGGAAGACAGTTTGTAAGCAAGGTGGGAAGGGTCCCCTAAAATATTGGAAGGCACGTAGACACAGCATTTGTGAAAAATATTTTAGATTGCGGGCAGAGAGGTTCCAATAATTTTCTCTTTAGCCCACACTCTCCTCTGCAGTGTCTCGTGCTCTGCCACCTTGCAGTTTCTGTACCAGACAGTGACACAGCTGGTCAAAAAACTCTCTATGATGGCCCGGTGAAATGAAGTGAGAATGAGAGAAGGAGTTCTTGCCCTTATCAGAAAAGACGCTGCTGCACCTTTTTAGCCAGGGAGGAGCTGTTAAGAGTCCAAGTGGGGTCGCCTGTAATGTGCACCCCAAGGAACTAGGTACTCCTTATTGTTCCCCCTGATGTAGAGGGGAGCAAGAGATGAGCTGTTCTGAACTTCCTGAAGTCGTCTTCTCATCAAACAATCATCTCCATTGTTTTGCCTACATTAAGAGACAAATTGTTGACTTTACAAAAGTCTGACAGCCACTCCACCTTCAACTTGTGTAGATATGCTTTCATGATTATTATTATTATAAAATTGTATATTGACACTGTTATCAGCTGAGGGGAGAGGTTTGTAAACACTTCAAGTATCACAACTCCATCTTTTAAAGCATTTTAAATTGAATCCAAATATCCTCACAAGGATGTGACTCATTTCCCAACTGAAGAAGGCTCATAAAAAGATAGACACAGCTGATATGAAAGGAACAGCATGTTTATGTTCCAATATTTTGGGACAAACATTAGGAACAGTAAGTATCCATTTATATAATGTATCTAGTGTATAAAACTGGTAATTTTGCATGTTTTGAATGGTGCATTAAAGAAAATCCTTTTCGTAGGAAAGTAAAGCTTAATAAACAATTTCTGTTATAGCTTACAGTTTTTAATATAGTGGTGGAATATTAACACTTCCAAACCCCAGAGACCCCGGTTCAGTTAACATCAATGTTGAAGTGAGTTTTTGAAGCATAATCAGTTTTTCTCCTCATCCATACATGTTAGACTAACTAAAATTAAATTGAGAAAATGTGGGTGTTAACATGAATGTGTCTTGTAATGCACTGGAAGCTAATTTGTAGTTGGTTAAATCCTTAAGCTCAATTCTGTTCAGGATAGAATCCAGTTCTGCACAACAATTTATCAAAAAGAGCTGGTTTAGAAAATCAATGGGTGTTATAGCCAGTAACTCTGTTAATAATCTAAAATGATATATGGCTGGTAATATTTTGCTCATATACAAGAGCATTGTTCAAAGTGCTTTGGGCCCAGGACCGCTTGGCTAACGTCAACTCTAACAATGGACCACTTGAGTAAGAAAGTAACCTATCAGAAGATTCTGTGTTACATAATTCAAATGTATTTTACTAAGAGGCATTTATGTGAAAACACTAAGATTTAAATCCAACATTGCTGAATTTGCATTTCAAAGTCTTACTTTGCAGCCAGTGATGTATAATATTGCCTTAGCCATGAAGACTGATTAACAGTAGGCAGCCTGTTAGCATAGATGATCGTGTCACCAGCAGCATTGAATTCAAGGACTACATTGAGCAGTCGTGGGCTCTACAGGTTGACAAAGTGAATTTAGAACAGAGATCTACACAGTGACTGAGATCAGGTGGACTAGAGACAGACCAAGATCATGAGGGAGAGGGGCGACCATAGCAATCAAAGAGGAGCAGAGCAGGAAGGCGAGGAATTGAAGCAAGTTGTTAACATCTGCAAGAAAGTTAAAAGGTGTGTTTCATGATAGTAATTTTGGAACCATTTCTCATGTCTCTAAGTAAATTGGCTAAGTATCGCTAACATCAGCTGGCACTCTTGATTGTCATAAATAAACACTTATGTAAGTACGTATCAGATTTATATATCTGAGGGATTTCAAAGTCAATTTCCCCCAATGACCGTCAGTTTGTGGATCACTTCACTCAGACTTGAGGATCATCGGCAGTCTGGGGACCATAATTTGAGAACCACTGACTTACCTGTGTTCACATCATTTAGTGTAAGAATCCTTCAAGGTCACCAAGTATGGCCCTTTCATGATGTTTGACTTTTCCTTTGTTTGCTGAAAAATTATAGTGGGAGATCACTAATGTTGAGCCTAAAGTATGATTTTTTTCAACATTAGCCCTTTTTATATAAAGTAAGGCTTAAAAAAATAGATTTGTTTATTAGAACCTCCTTCATCCAATTCTTCAGACAGCAAAAGCACTACACATTCTGCAATATCAGGCATGTGTAGTGACAAACTTTTTTCATGGATTTAATCTTGCCTGAAGAAGGGGCCTGAGTTGCCTCAAAAGCTTTCATATTGTAATCTTCTTAGTTAGCCAATAAAAGATGTCATTTTGCTTGACTTCTCACTACATTCACAATGGCTAACACGGTACAACACCCTAGTACTATAGACATACAAGACACCGGAATGTACTGCTACTACATGTCCACATGGACAGCAACATCTTCTTCTTAACGAAATGCAAAAAGGAGATTACATCTTGCCTGAAGAAGGGGCCTGAGTTGCCTCGAAAGCTTTCATATTGTAATATTTTTAGTTAGCCAATAAAAGGTGTCATTTTGCTTGACTTCTCACTACATTTATGGATCCACAAAATTTTAACTTCAGGAATGTACTGTATGTAATTTCAAACTGACTAACAAACTTGTGGCATTTATCGTTGTCTCCCCAGTTTTTTTGCTGTAAAACCTTAGCATAGTTGTAAGCATTAGATAAAAGACAATTGTCAGATGATAGACAATTACATTCATAATTTAGTAGTATCGCACATACAGCGTAATGTGGAGTAAATTATATCAGTTAAATAAAACAAGGGTAGCACTGCATCATGGCTGTTAATTTTACTACTTTCTGGCCTTGGAGATTCTGCTTTTGTCTGGAGCTAAGATATTAACTAACCTGTTGTAGATTCTATCTGAAATGATCAGCTGATGTTAGGCCTAGATTGATATGAACTGCATATTCATCACATATTATTTTGAATGGAAACAAATTCATATTTTGCAAAAAACATAATGATACTCTAATGAACTAGATCAAACTACCTTAAATGCTACATTATGTATAACTGTTAAACAGAACTATCAGTGCATGAAACAAAAAAGTCTGAAAGATGTTATCCATATGCAATATTTTTAGTTACATAAGCACTTTATATGAAGATAGAAACTTAAAAACATTTCATTATCTTGAGCAAAAGAACTTGTTATTTTCTGACAAGTTACATTGAATGTTTAGGTTTCCTTAATGGTGTCAGCAGTGTGATGTATGGTTGCAATTTACACTAAATTAACTACAAGGATTAGAAATCAAAGCAAACTTATTTCATTTGTGCATTTCTGTTTTCATGCCAGAGGTTATTGTTGCAAAAAGTGTTAAAGACGACAGATCAAATTAAGTAATCACAAGCTAAGTGGTAACTTGGACAGTCTATTAGTTGCACTTTATAAGATCCTGATTTTTTTAGAGCAAAAAAAAATTCAGGATACAAACAGCCCTGGCAAGACAGGCATGACTGAAATTCTGTTGGGAACATATCTTTTCCTTGCATGAAGTGCACTGGGTCCAATCAAGAGCACATCAGGGGTTTCAACAAAGTTCAATGAGAAAGTCAGTAGGATCAAGACATTATCACTTACTGACTTAAAAACCCTTTTTTCTAGTAGGAGCAGAAAGGAATGAGAAGGAAACATAAACTCCAAAACACATACAGTAATTGTCCAACAGTTAGTGTTTACTGCATACAAACTACTTTTTTGTGTAGTTTTCTAGTAATTCTACCAATGTTTAATGCTATGATCAATCAAGTGTTATTAAGGAGTTTTCTTTTTTTTTTCTTTTTTTGTTTTACTTTTCGGGTGGCATGGTGGCGCAGTGGTAGCGCCGCTGCCTTGCAGTTAGGAGACCCGGGTTTGCTTCCCGGGTCCTCCCTGCATGGAGTTTGCATGTTCTCTCCGTGTCTGCGTGGTTTTCCTCCCGCAGTACAAAAACATGCAGGTTAGGTGGATTGGCGATTCTAAATTAGCATGTGTGTCCTGTGGTAAGTTGGCACCCTGTCTGGGATTGGTTCCTGCCTTGTGCCCTGGGATTGGCTCCAGCAGACCCCCGTGACCCTGTGTTTGCATTCAGCGGGATGGAAAATGTATGGTTTTACTTTTGCCGATTCATATTTTGTATATGCATTTAATTATCATTATCATTCCTGGTGGCTCCGAAATCCGTACTAACCCCTACTTTCTCTGCTGTTCTTCTTCTGGTTTTCTGTACTGGCAATCTGTGCCACTACCACCCGATAAAGCACTGTGCAGTCCCTACATTGATGGACTGAAGGCCAGATGTCTACATGACCATCATCGTCTAATTCTTCCATGCAGAGCCTGAAAACCATGAGGACTGATTGAGATCTTTTATGTTAGGTAGAATGCCCAGAGGGGGCTGGGCAGTCTTGTGGCCTGGAACCCCTGCAGATTTTGGGGTTTTTTTTTCCATCCGTGTGGAGTTTTTTTTGTTTTTTTGTTTTTCTGTCCTTGCTGGCCGATAGTCCTTACTTTTATTATATGTTAATTAGTATTGCCTGATTTTATTTCTGTATTTTCTTTTTTTATTTCTTCATCCTGTAAAGCACTTTGAGCTACATCTTTTGTATGAAAATGTGCTATATAAATAAATGTTGCTGTTGTTGTTGTTGATTCAGATGGTTTATACTCTCATTAGTTACATAAAACTGATTAACTGATATACAGAAACCTTTATATTCAAGAGCCTATTTTTTAATAAATATATTATAAGGTTCTGTGTTTCCAGCTAACTGTACTTGTGAAATGTGCCTTAAACATATCAGCAGTATCAGTGTCTGGACAAATATGACAGCTAAATATACCATACTCGACCACTGTATTACACCATTAAGAGCAGCTCTTACATAAAGACTTTTTATTCCTATTAAGTGAAGGCTACATAAATATATACTACATTCTGCTAAGTTCCTCAATTACAGATACAACATTTGATTTTCTTGGAGTGGTCCAGTTTGTTAACATCCTAATGATTCACATGATCAGTTTTTGACTAAATTCAATTCTGATGTTCTTCCTGCCCACTGACCAGTACTACTGAAAGAATCTTTCACTTTTCATGACCCTGCAATGGAGAAAGAGATCAGAAAATTGATGTTTTTTTTCCCTAGTTGTCCCACCAGCACTTAAGGAATTAATTTTGGAAATGTTCTAAAATAACTGTATTTCAAGATATCATAGGCATATGTCAAATTATCTTAAACAGGCAGGTAATTATATCAAAAAGACTGAACATATACAGTGGAAGGTGGAATGTATACAAAATGGCAACCAGAAGGAAATATTGGTGGAAATAACGTCATAACTGTGAGACTGGAAGTGATGTCATCAATGAGCGTCCAGAAGTGACGTCCTCTTTGGGAGTCGGGAATGATGAATCGGAAGAGGAGCCATTTTGGGAATCCAGAAGACTCGGTGAGTGAGTTTGTTCATTTTTTTCTTTGTGAATTCTGATGATAAAAGGAGAGAGGCATTAACACTCGATACAACTCCCTTGTCTCGTGAACTTTCAATCACTTTTGGGCTTGCTGGCTGTCTCCTAAGCACATGTGGGTGACACAGGTAATAAAAATACAGCATATATTTCAAAGTGATTTTCATTGTGAATATGCTTTATTCACCAGTGAATTTTTTCACCAAATACTTTCCTGTAAATTCACCTTATGACTCTCTTACATAAACATTTTTTCCCAGGGTCTAATGATGCTTTGTGAGGCCACTATCATATCACAGATCTGTAGCTGCATTCCGCAGAGCTTTTATGCATGTACTGTAAGATGTTTCCAGAGCTGCTTTGGGCATGTGTGATGTCATGACCTGATCAATACCCCAACCTTCCACCCTGCATGTGTAATAAATAAATAAATAAATAAAACAAACTTGGAGTATTTTCATTTGAGGGGTACAGTAGCTTACCATAAGGATAACATTATGAGTACTTCCAATGGATATAGAATACTGATTCCTGTACAGTGGCAGCGATGCATGACTAATTTGCATGCATAATTAACCATGTACTGGAGCTACAATCCTAAACAAGTCTTAAAGGAGCCTTCTATATCCCTCTCCCAAGAAATAAAATACATGTGATCCTGTGAAAAGATAATAATAATAAAATATCTAT
Source organism: Polypterus bichir lapradei (assembly GCA_026402145.1). Lineage (NCBI taxonomy): Eukaryota > Metazoa > Chordata > Cladistia > Polypteriformes > Polypteridae > Polypterus > Polypterus bichir. The sequence continues at coordinate 22,461,081 of JANRMT010062825.1, read as the reverse complement.
TACTGTTTACAAGGCATTTCTAGCCTGCTATCCCATCCCCCACCGATGCAGCTCAAGTCAGACAAAAAGTTCTCCCAGCTCGAGTCTGTTTATGTGGGTGTGAGGTGTCTGGAATTGTATAGGGTAAATAATATATAGTTATTTGGAACACATACATTTCATGTGTCTTCTGTGTCTACAACGATCGGGGTGAATGTAGGATGACAGGAAATGCGAGGCAAGAAATGTTGAACACATAGCTACAACAGAAACTTTTTTCACGTTATAGTACTAGTGACAAAATGTTGACATGAATATATAATGTGTGAAGACTGAAGTCCAAATATCATATATTTTCACAAAAGGTACAGGTATAACAAAACAGGTGAACTTTTATTAAAGAATATAACCGAAGAAAAACTAATTGGGTTATGGGATGATGCTTGGTTGATGCAGAGGTAAGAACTACGGTCTCATAATCAAGAGGCTGTGGGTTTCACTTTGGGTCCTTCCTGCATTTACCGCTTTGTATAGTGAGCTGCTGTTATTGTTACTATTATAGAATTAAAACATATATTTGATTTGAGTCTGTAAAAGCAGGTGAAAAATTATGGCACTTGTAAAGGTTAGCTTTTTATTTTATTATTATTCAGTTTTATTCTCTCAGTCACATTCACGGTCCTCCTGATCTGACGCTGTTAGTTTTCAAATAAAGACGTGGTATAACAGAGGTGAACTCAGATGAGGATGAGGGTTTTACTTCGGAAATAGTAGTCCCTATGTTTGTGTTGTTTTTTTGTGTTGCCCCCTACCTATTATAACCCCTCTTCCCAATATGACACATAGCCTATATTTTAAGTTGGACCAACAGTATTTGTGAAAATTGGTTCATTTTTGTGTGCTTAGCAAACAAAGAAAAAGACAAGAATAAATGGAAATGGCTTAAAATTTTATTTATATAAATGAAATAGCTTTTACATTAATTATTCGAAAACGAGTATTGTCTCTTGTACAGAGTACAGTGAAATTCTTTCTTGCATATCCAACCAAAAGTGTGAAATGACAAAACAGTAAAATCAGCGTCAGACAACTTACATCATCTGATGCCTTCTGAATGTTACATGCACCACAAAAGTAACACTGTTGTCATTTCTCAGTAAATATCCACTTGGTACTTTTTTCACCCAAACCTGCTGTTGTTTCCTCAATTGTCATAGTCTGTCCTCAATTACGACTATCAATGCCCTGGGAGACAAAAGAGGTGTATGTCTGCGGGCACCTGAGGCATCACACGGTTCCTAGAATTCAAGCTGAAGAATACTAGATAGAGGAGATGTATACTTTCAACATAGTTTAAATGTTATCACCGATGAAATGTCACAAAATGACCTAGGGAGAGTGTTATAACCAGAAAGCTTGCTGAGAGCTGGATAACAAGCCTTTGGAATGGTGAGAAGGCCAGCATCAGAGGATCTAAGTTGTCTGAAGGTAGTGATGACAAGTAACCTGGAGTGTTCAAATTAACAGCTTTACAAGTCAGTTGCAGTCTTTGAACATTGCAAGAACTTGTTGTCAAGGCAGCTGAGGACTGATGTGTTAATTGTGCTTAGTCCATATCAGAACTCAGGCAGCAGCACTTTAAACTTGTAATTATTCATGCCTGGAGTGGGAAAGCCATTGAAAGATGAATTTTAGTAATCACATCAAGAGATGATGAACTCATTTCAGGACATTTTTTCATTAGAGGAGGAGAGGAAGAGTTGGATTTCTTAAATTTAAAATCTGCAGAGTACTGTGGAAGTGACCATGGATGATGGTAACCATTTTTAAGAGATCTGATGAGGAACTGGCAACATTATGAGATCTGTTTTGCATTGTACATTAGCAGACATCTATGCACTGATGTCATTGAAATAATTCGTAAACATGTACTGAATATATGTGATATTTAACCAGGATTGATCTTCATTTGAGATGAGTATCATTTGCATAAGAGGGAAACATGAAATCATACTTGTGATTTTAATAACCCAGTTACAAAAGAAACAGATGAGGCAATAAACTTGGAAGATCAACACAGGAGACAAAGGTTATCAAATAATGTAGAACTAATGCATGTAGGGAAGTAGAAGCACATTCCATGGAGTTTTCCCATAAGACCAGAATAGTAATTGCAGGTCACAAGTACAGCATAGTAGGCCCATGCATAACAGGCAGCAGTAAGTTCAAGAAAAAGTAGCACAGAGAGAAAAAATTAAAGTGTAGCTAAACTCTCATAAACCTCTCACTTACTTTTATATTATAATACAGCTGCTATTAACAACTCTCACTTAGAGTTTAAACTGTGCTTTATTTCAAAAGAACCTCTCTGGGATAGCAGCATTTTAAAATGCTAATAATTCATCTGCAGAATGGCATGTCAGATAAAAGGCAAGTCACATGTAAACACCACACAAATTCCTCGCCTACCTGAGCAAAACCAGCTTATTATATTCTATTAACTTCAGTATGAATGGTCTCGGAAAGCAAACCATCATAAACAGACAAGCAAATGAGTTAACCTGAGTAGCAATGCTGTCCTCAAACTGACACTGTAACCTCAAAAGACCACAGGGAAGAAGTGGTCTTTAAACTCAATCAAAATTTCCTTCATAATAAGTAGCAGAGGCACATTTGATATGTGCGAGACCCTCCTATTGCCACAGAACAGTATGAGGGAGTTCTCGTCCCCTACTGCCAGCTTTTTAAGATTTCTTCACTTACTGCCTACAGAGTAATTACTTACAAAGTATTCCTTAAAAATTGTAACCGGTGTCTGCTTTTTAATGTGCATTACCAATAGGATTTTCTTTATTAAAGGTGAGACCCTCTTAAGTTTATCCCCTATTTTCTACCAGTTCACTACCCCTTTTTTCATTAGCTACGCCTTGCCAGCTGGACAGACAATAACCAAATAGATAACTTGGATAGGGTGTGGGTGCTTGGAACCCTAAATATGAATTAAGTAGACTTAGTAAATGGATGATTAATAATAATTTATAATGTGTAAAAATTCTACCATAGGATTATATCACAGAGAGTAGAAGATTTCAGTTATTTATTAAAGGTAAGTAACAAAAGCAAGAATATGCATAACACATTGAAAACAGAAGTTAATTTAATTATAACAACAACACATATTTCTATTGCTCAGTTTTATGCACAGGATGTAGCTCAAAGTGCTTCACAATATGTCAAACAAAAATGTTGCAAGAAAAGAAATACAAATTAAAAATAGGTAAGGTAAGTAATAGGTAATAAAATGAATTAATAACATACAAAAAGTAATAGATAGAAATAAATGAATACACACTTACCGTATATACTTATGGATAACTTCTCCCGTGAATAAGTCAGGACTTGATTTTATTGTATAATTTCTAGTATGTTGGTCGTATAAGTCGTATGCAGAAAACTCACGCTATTGGTCCTAGTGATTATGATATTCCAGTCTCCCACCTAAGCGAGTAACCATGGAGCAAACTGCGTTTTTTTTCTATGTGGGTGCGGCAATTCGCTGTATCAGCGGGTGCTCCTAACCTCTCTCTCTCTCTCTATTGTGCCTACGTGACTACACGGTAATACCCAAACTATTCCGAAGCAATGTTTGCACTGACTTGTGTTTTTGTATCTCACATCCTCATACACTTTTATTGTAGGAGCATCCCTTATCTACAATGGAGCGTTTGATCAGAAGGAAATATGAAGCTGGTTTTAAATTAAACGTCATTGAAGTAGTGAAAGAAATTGGTAAATGCACTTCTGCAATAAATTTCCAGAGGTGAGATGTTAGAGAAAAAGCAATCTCTTCACAGGTTCCAAGGCCAAAATACCAATCAACCCCCAAAGAACATTCTACCTAACATAAATTTTCTTAAATCATTCTTTGTTGTTTTGGAGTATCTGTTTTTTTGAAACATCACAGTAGTTTGATCAGGTGAGGATGGCGCAGAACACGACCACAAAACAACAAAGCAAAGAAAACTAGAGAATAATAAAGATTGAAAATCAATGAAGAGTATGATAATTCTGGGCATATGTAGTCAATTAGAAGTAGAACTAAAATGTGGCTATGTAAAAGACAAATTAAAAAAGTCAGTCTTGATGGAGATAAATGGAAATTTTTAAAATGTTTCACAGTGTTAACGTGGCATAAAAATAATATAAAATTATCTTAATCCAAATTTCAGTCAGTGGTTAAAACCCATCATGGCAACAATAGTCTGGGACAATGTAGACAATCTAGAATTCCAACTTGAGCATCACATATATGGGAAAGTGGGATAAAAACCCATGCTGACATGGAGAATGCACAGACCCCACATGAACAATAAATGGGAAAAGGATTTGAACATAGGACACTGAATCCATGAGGCATCAAAACTAATACCTGTGCTGCCATACCACCTACAGTAATTTAATAATAATGCTGAATATAATTCATATTCATCAACATTAAAAAGCTGTCCTTTATTATACAATCAATAAAACTACCAGCAAAGAACACATTGATGAAATAATACAAAATATTAAGTTATGATTTGTTAGTTACATAATAAGTTATCTTAGGAGAGACTGAGTGTGAGCTTCAGGAAAAAAAAATGTATTTGTAAATGTTCGTATATTTCATTGATTCACTGTGTGACATTTTCTTCCATTGATGTGATTTTGGTGAGTAAAGAAATTAGACAAAACTCTCTGAAATGAACTCCATCTTACTAGAATAGTACAGGATGAACATTCAGGCATGTTTTACATTATTGCTCCTCAAATAAAGTGCAGGGGTACCACACAGCTTCTCAGACCTTAGATGATTTAAAGATGGCAAGCAAACTTCATGGCTGTATTAAAGAGAAGCAGTCACAATTGTCTATTTATCAATATCAAAAAGTACTCTGTCATGTCGTAGCTTTGAAAAAATCAATGACTTGAACAATGCAGTCATTTTCATATAAAATACCAGATAAAAAGCAGTCCAATAAAATTATTGCTCTAGTATTGATCTGAAGAACTCAAGAATCAATGTAGCAGTCAGGCGACAGGCTGGCAATGCACGTCTTAGTCCATGCTATGGCAATGATTCTTGGGATCTGAGTTTATCCTCCATCTCATTACTAGACCACTGACATCAATGATCTGCTCTTTTTGTTTCCCAATTGAGTCTGTGTTTTAGATGGAGGAAAAGTTGTTTTTATTTGTCAGATTGAGGTATGAAAATAAAGTTTAATCAATCAGCTTTATAGATTTAGGTGAAAAAACACACATTTTATATGATTTTAGATTAATTTAAAGCTCTGTTGTAGCAGGTAGACTGATAATGCTAGTACTAAGAAGGATGGTGTGTCCAAAGATGAATTAAGTTTCTGGAATGGTCTTTTCCATGAAGGTCACATTAGCTTTTTGGAATGCTCTCGCCAAGGATATACCATGCAGTAGCGTTGTTTCAGAACATTTCAAAGGAGATTTTTTGATGGAGAAGGGAAATTTGATGAACTAAAAAGAGGAAGCAAGGAGTGGAAGAGACAGCATCAGCAATGGATGTGTGAGTGAATAGAGTTACACTTACAAAGCCATAAACAGTCTGTCGCCGACCAAAGGAATACGATGTCCACAAAAGGAAATGTTGGGGCACCAACTGGGTCACCCATTTTAATATTTGCAAAGAGTCAAAAAGCACAGGCTCTAAATGGCTGGAATAAACACAAATAAACACTGGCAAATTAGCCAGGCTGGGCTAAGGATATTTCAAAGCTCCATGGAGTGGGAGTGGTCGTATTTCAGATGAAAGTTCCATCCTGTGGTCTGCTTTCTCCAAAATGAGACGGACTGGAAAGGGCAGAGTCAGCTGCCCTCATCAACTGGTTTATCAGGACAGTGGAAGAAAGAATAGATGATAAGGTCAGCGACAGCACCCCCTCATATTTACCTCAGATGAGCCTGGAAGGTAAACCTTAGGTGCGCATGTTTTAGAAACTTTCTGTGATGAATGGTCTGTGGAACAGGGCACTTTTTAAATCAATAAATAACAATGACACTTTGGGTGCATCTTCAGGTGGGGCATGGTAGCATGTCAGGAACGGCTCCAGCACATGATGCGGGAGCAGAGCAGACGGTCTTGCACTTTGTGCACGATCGCCCATGACCCAAATTAGCACTGGGCTTCATCCCGCTTTAAAAAGGGAATTGTGAGTGTTAGAGGATAAAAAAAAACAGAAAATAGAAGAGAATGGAGTTTAAAGAAGAGTGGGTGAAAGCAGTAAACAGGGAAGAGCCGGAGCAGGAGTGAGGAGGCAGACAGCCAGGAGGAGGGGAGCCCCAGGAGGAGAGCATGAAGCCAGCGCTCAGGGTTGTGGTGATGGTTCGCATCTGCTGAACAACTTAAGGGAGTGGAAGTGACCTGGAGGATTGCGGCTCTGTGTAAGTCCAGGAAGGCAGTGGGAGTCAATGACAGAGGCTCAGACAGTGTGCCTTTCCTTAGTATGTGGGAGGGAAGGGAGCCAAGGTCTGGATTGGGTGCCCTACAGTTGGGCCATGGAAGCAGCAGGGACCCAGACCCACAGACCATAGAAGAAAGACTGGCTAAGTCTGTTGGGTAGGCGACTCCTCAGTTGCAAGGTCTGGAAGGATAAGCCCGGGAAATGGTGATTTTAATGGACTGCAATAGGGTACATGTTTCAAGGGACAGCTTCCTGCACTGTTGGTTTTATCCTCGGTTTTTAAAGGAATATGGATTTTAAACTCCACATAGACACCTTCTTTTTATGGAGTATTTATTTATTTATGGAACATTTGGATGCACTACACTATTTGAACACTGTTTTGGTTTGTTTATTTTAATAAAAGGACTAGAGGACTTCTCACCATCCCCTTGCTTAGTGTGTGCTTGTCCTCATCTAGCCAAGCTCGTCCAGTTACGTTATCAACGGTGTCAGGTTCAAGAGGCTCCCAAAATGGAAAAGGGAGCATGGAACTGACATGCACCGTCACACTTTCTCTTAGCCATAGCAGTTCATTTAGGAGTTCAGATATTGGGGATAAATGCAATTTTAATAAAAAAGAGGATATACTAAAATAAGGGAAGGGAGGAATTGTCAGTTCTATGCGTCACAGTTTTACAGTCCTCCTGCTTGTTATATATTAGTGTGATTTTGTGCTTTGTGACAGATAGGGGGCACTATCGCTCCCTTGAACCCTTGTCCAAGATGTCAGACACCGGGTAAAAGTCCAATAATCTTCTTTATTTGGACAAATACAGTGCACAAGCACCCTCCTCTCCACAATACTCATATAATAAATACCAAAAATCAATAACAATACAATCCTCCACTCCCAGACGGGTTGCCACCCTTCCACCCAGCTCAGCTCGCCATCTGGGAGTTCCCTTAGTCCTTTTATAGTCCCTGACCCGGAAGTGTTCCTTCACCTGCAGTCCATGTGACACCGGGTCAGATCAAAACTCTTCTTTTCTTCGTCAGCCCGGAAGCACTTTATTTCTTCTGTCCTCGTGACCTGGCTGTATGAAAAACAAATGTCTCTGTGTCTCCCTGCAGCGTCCCTTGGCGGCCCCGACGTTATCCAGCAGGGTTGTGTATTAAAACTCCATAGTCCATGATGCCCTGCTGGAATTCAGGGCTTCTCCACGTTGCAGGGATGGCTCCATCTGGCAGCCTGGGGGTATTGGCTGGGATGACTGGCTGGCCATATACCACAGCTTTTATTTTCATTTCACTCAACATAATTCATTTATAAAGACAGAATGATAATATTACAATCCACAACATTCCAGCATTACTAGCTGATTGTGATGTTTGTGTTTGTCAACCCGATGCTTGGCTGTGCAACTCTTCCACATAATTAACTAATATAGTTTTGCAATTTGCATATCATTGATCAGAACATTAAAAAATTATAATGCTGCTGGGTGAGAGGAGCACCAACTAATAGCCACTGAACAGAACAGAATAAACACTTCAAAGAATGGTCATCACTAATTTAAATGTAAAACTGTGGCTCCTTGAGAATGTCTTGTGATCTTTTATTATACAAATTAGGGAAAAGATTCTTGTTTCTTTTTTGTTTGTTTTTTTTTTTCCCTGGATTTTTAGAACTGACAAATGAGAGAACTGCTTTCCAGTGTGGGTGTACAAAAGAAGAAAGTGACTTTAAACATAAACAGTAAAATGATTTTATTCCTGTTAGTGCTTGCAGGGGTAATTTTAAATGATGTGATGTGTGGACTAATACAAACAAAAAGTGAAAACAGATTAGAATACTTGGAGTTTTTCTTGCTGACAGTCTGTATTAGTTTTTGCCAGTTTCATATATTATGTTGCTGTTATGTCTATCAAAAACAATGGCTTTTATCTGTCAAAGCTGGTGTCAACCTCTATTTCAGAGCTACCCAGCAGGCAAAGTTAATGAGATCTTTCTCTAGCTCAGTAGTTGCTTTAACAACTTATAATGCCATAATTCCGTTAGACAAGTTTGTTTCCTATTTCCTAATTTTCAGCATCGGTTACTTATAATCATAATTAACGGACTCTTATATTTAACACTCCTGTTGTCCTTTGCCTATAATTAGCTGACGTCTGGAGCCTGGAGAACGTTGTTTTCAAGTTACCTAGCAACACTTTCTGAAATTTCAATAAATGAACCACAGAGCTGGCTTTGCAAAAGCACACAAGGATTTACTCTGAATATACTTTACAGTGGCATTTAAACATATTAATCCATCTTTTATCAGTTCTAAAGGAAAATTTCAAATGATCTCTTTTCTGTTTTATTATTCAGCACCCTCAGCTTCCAAAAGTAGTTCATTTAAACACACCTAAAAAAAGGTGTTAAAATTAAGGAAACCTGATTTGAAAAAACAATGGTGTTTCACATTAAGATAATATCAATAACAGCTTATTATTTCTCTAAGACTTTACTTAGAACAGATTTCTCAAAAGTCTTTTGGTACATGCAGCCCATTGACAGATCTACCTTCAGGTTGAGTTGGGTGCACACCCCAGGGTCCTGCTCGTAAAGGGTGGCTTCACATATGCTAGAGAAAAAAATGACCAATAAAAGGAAAAGTCCAGATTTTCACTGACAGGCACTCATAGCAATCCACTGTCCAGCAGCCCTCCCTAGCCCACTTTGATCCTCACAGTTACAAATCTGTACTGGCTGGTTGAGGTGGGTGAGACATGATTGGAGCAGCTGACTTTTATGAGTTTGTGTGTTGTAAAAATAGATTGTCAGTCAAAACAAGAACCCACTGGTACAGCAAAAAGATCATTTTAAAAATTAGATTGATGCTGATGACGTTGTTTTCCAAAAGCTATATATGACATTTTCAAAAAATGAACCAAACTAACAATTTGAACCTGTCATAAATACTTTTGATACTGCTGAAAGTGACCTTATAGACAGTAGTTAAATGCTAATATCACTGTCTCTAACTGCTTTGGCTGTAACCTGCAATCCAATTCTGTGGAATCCAACAACACTGATAGAGATGTGAACAACAATGTGATAAACAAAAAGGCCAGAGCCTCAGATAAGACTCACCAAGCAACACCAAACCCAAACAAAAAATCTTCTTTCCTGTGTTTTATTTTATTTGGTTCAAGTACATGACCCCTCACTGGTGCCCTGTCCAGGGGTTATTCTTGCCTTATGCCTTGTGATTGCTGGGATACGCTCCAGCTATTCTGTGATCCTTCCCTGGATAAGCGGGTTAAGGAGATAAATAGATGTTATGTATCAATATTTTGCCACATACTGTCATAGGCTATTTAAAAATGTTTCATTAATGTGTAACTGCACTATCAGGATGAAGTTGATTATCTGCAGATGTGAGGTGGCACTCATCAATTTCTTAACTTACTTTTTAGTTCAATAATGTACTACAGTGCATCACAAACTCAATCCTGGGCACCCACTGTGCCTGCAGGTTTTTGTTCCAACCAGCTTCTTCCTTTTAATTGGACTCCTGGGCTAATTAAGTGATGTGATGTTTTATTTCCCAGGTTCTGAGTTCTGGGAGCAATATAGAAATTGGACAACTAAGTTTGGTTTAAAAAAAAAAATATATATATATATATATATATATATATATATATATATATATATATAGTGGAGGATTGCCGGCTTCTTACTCCGGCTTTCACCCCCAGGCCGCCAGGAGGAGCTCTCCAGACAGCATGATCGTGCCCCGAGTTCCAGCAGGGCCTCATGGACTATGTAGTGTTTATACACAGCCCTGCTGGATACCTTGGGGGCCACCGGGAGTTGCTGTAGGGGGGCTCGTGGGCTCTTATGTGCCCTATAACCCGGGAGTACGTCACGATCACGTGACAGGAAGGAACGACGTGCTCCCGGGTTGAAGAAAAGGACTGTTTACCCTGACCCGGAATGAATAAGGAATTGTGGACTGATTGGGCAGGAACACCTCTGGGTCAGGGTGTATAAAAGTACTGTGAGAAAGCCCTGAGACTGAGCTGAGCTGGGAGGTAGAGGGGCGAAGTGTCTGGGCGTGGAGGAGAGAGTATTATTGTGTTTATTTAGTTTATGAGTAGTGTGGAGGGTGCTTTGTGCACGTTATTGTCATTAAATAAAGAAGTCTTGGACTTTTATCCGGTGCCTGGAGTGGTACCTAAGGGTTGAAGAGGTAGACAAGAGCGTCATTTGCGACACTGGCGTAGCCGGCAGGATTCTCTGGCCATCTGTTGGCAGGGGACCTGCATTTAAAACAAAATTTGTGTATGCAGACAACCCCAAGAAGGTCCCACTTCAATACACGAAGGTGCAAACACCACTCATCATAGAGAGCGCTGCAGCTGTGAGCCTATTTATACCACGGAGCATGATGGGGAAAAAATCCAAAAGAAAGAATGAACGAGCTTAACCAATACAGAATCTTGCAGGAGTGTGGCCACCGGAGGACGCCGCACCACTGTGGTCTTACCTGACGGGTCCTGCAGAAACCAGGGACGAAATCGACGCTGTGAGAAAGCACTGGCTAAGGCAACAGCAAAGCAGGGAAAAGATGACTGTGCTGGAGCCTGAAGCAATCCCTCATACGTCATATGTATGTGTCGCGACCGTATCCGAGGAGCAAGGAACTGTATTTTCTTGTTTTGCAAAGGCCGAGCGGTTCGGGAAATCATCTTACAAAGACACATGCCTCATACCTAGGCAAGATGGCCGCGATGACGAGGAGTCTGTAAATGGACAGCTGGGGAGCTTATTCGTTGACGACGATCACATGGACCATCCTGGTGCAGGCTGGGAACGACGTAGGGTAAACGTAGGGGTCGTGAACCCAGACCCAGAAGGAATAAGGAACTGTGGACTGATTGGGCAGGAACACCTCCTGGTCAGGGTGTATAAAAGGACTGTGGGAAAGCCCTGAGACTGAGCTGAGCTGGGAGGTAGAGGGGCGAAGTGTCTCGGCGAGGAGGAGAGAGGATTATTGTGTTTATTTAGTTTATGAGTAGTGTGGAGGGTGCTTTGTGCACGTTATTGTCATTTAATAAAGAAGTCTTAGACTTTTATCCGGTGTCTGGAGTGGTACCTAAGGATTGAACAGGTGGACAAGAGCGTCATCTGCGACAATATATATATATATATATATATATATATATATATATATATATATATAAATGTACCAAGCAAGGTGTTTAATTGTTTAATTAATCCATTACTTACCAATTATTGGGTCTGACACTAAAGTATTTGCAGCCTTTGATTATTCAGTGTTGTTTGCCAGTGTGTCTGCTCTGCTCATTTATAATTGTCATTAATACGATACAACAAAGGGGGAAAATTGCATAGAGAAAGGGCAAAATATAATGAAATCAACAAAAGGGATTTATGCATTTAAATCTATAGCAAAAGCAGAAATATTTTTAAATGTCTTATAAATGTAAAAATCATGCTGTTGTGCTTTTCTGAATGTAGAATTAGAGAAAAAAAATACCAGCTAATTAAATGAGATCAGTGTTATCAGGTGTTGTCACAGATTATGAATCTGGTTGGAACAAAAACCTGCAGCCACAGTGGGTCCTCAGGACAGAGTTTGTTAAGCAGTGATGTACTACAATGAAGGTCAAGTTGGCCCGATATAAAGTTTTAGATTATTTTCTCTTAATTCAATCCTTGTACATAATTATTTTTGATATATACTGACACATTATGAACATCACTTATGAATATCACTTCGGTGGGGATAGTGAGGAGAGATGAGGTGAGGTTTATGGGGGGTCTTTTTGAGCTTTCACACCCTGGGGCCTGTGGAGGTGGTCTTAATCGGACCATGATCCTGCCAAATGGTTAAATGTGACCATTTGTTTCACATCAAGTAACATTTTCCAAATTTTAGGTAAAATCCACCTTATTAAAATGATAAGCATCTGTGTGTCTGTCCAGTTGCTATGTCTGTGTCTTTCCAAAAGATGGCACATCACAAACATTTTTAGCAATAAAATGCATTGCATTTGTCATTTCAATAGATGGTGTATTACAAACATTAACACTGCTTTTAAATAATCACATACCAAATCGCATATAACAGAGACATATGCATAATGTCATATTATTATTATAATATTATTATATTATAGTCTACATCAGTTATTTAGATTTTAACCCATCTTTGACAGTTATCACAGCTAGTACTAACTTAAACAAGTTATTTTATAAATACAAATAATACATACACAGGAACTCATTAACCTTAAAAGCATTCCTGCAGCTCCACCCATGTCATTCAGAGCATGGGCATTGTTAAAAATGACAAAATGGCATCCAGAGATTGCCTGCTCACTTGCACAGATTGCACTCCATAAACTGCCCCTTATATAGCTGTGTCTCTGCTACAGGAGCATTTGAAAGGTGCTACATAAATAAAATCTGTTATTATTATTACTTCATTTTGTTTTTCTTTTCCCACTATGATAACTCTACAAACAGTATGAAAAATTATGCTCTCACAAAACACCTTAAAATCCAAAGGACTTAATTTCTCAGCACACAAACCACAAACAGAAAAAAGAAACCCACCAGCTTTTTAAGAAAATAATTTTAGAAGACAGATGTTGTGACCGGAAGTTTTCTGTGGTTTAAAATTCCTTTTTCCAGTTTGACATATTATTTATGTTTTTATATTTACAATTTAATTGTATCATTGTCATGATAATGACGTCATCACACAGCTATTTTAAACATATTAATTTTTGTATGGTCACCTGTATTTCCTGAATAGCAGGCGATGCTGCCATATTCTTTATAAGTGTCAGAACCATTGCCTGTCATACAACTGGCTTTATGTGTGCAACATCACCATAGTGTGGTTATTTAGGATTGAGTCATGAGATGTGCAGTGTCTTAGTTTTGTGATTAAAACATTTAAAAACATAAATCTGAGCCAAGCAGTTTTATTATTTTTTGATGTGACTTTGGTTTCTAAACTTACTCTTTTTTCTGTCTAGAGTTTTTCAGTTGGATATTTGGTATTACAATGCCCTACCTTGTTTCCTGAAACTTTTGCCTGCCCCTAACTATAGTTTTGTTTTTTTCCTCCCTCTTGGCAAGTGTTTTTTGTAGTGGAAGCAAAACCTTTAGTTTTAGATTCTCTTCATTCCATTCCTTGTAATCTTCCATCTTCTGCTTAGAGTTTAATGTTTAAGCTTCAATCTGTGTGTTGCCCAGCACAGTACCTAATAAGCCAAGTAGAGTAACCTGCATAATCTTAATAGCCCAAATCTGGTTCTTAATAATGGGTGAATTTCAAAGCAATGACTACAACCACCTTGACAGATAATTATTGAATGTAGAAAAGGAAAAGATATTCAAAATCAACAGTGTTCATGCACTAACGCTGGACTGTCCACAAATAAATATAAGTCTAGTTAATTTCACATATAGAGCTATATAGAGAGCTAGCTAATAGGCATGGTCAGGAGTCAAACATGGAAGGGGAGGCTAAACAAAAACAGGAAAGGGACAGACATAGAGAGAGGGATCAAGAAAAGGAAGAGTGGCCTTTGATAACTGGCAGAAAAACAAAGTGCCCTCAAAAGCTGGACTCATATCAGTAAAGGGAGTTAGCTAGTATCTGTATCTAGACTGACAGAATCCCATCTATGTTCAGCACCCCACAGTCTGAACCTTTGGGTAGCAGAGACTCATGGGAGAAAATACACTAAGGATAGGAAGCCAAGAATAATATCCAGATGCCTGATACTGTAAGAAAATGTCTGGAGCACCAGAGCACACTGTTATATGATAGTGTTTTGAAGCATCATTCCTGGTAACAAAAGTGACTCCAGTAAGAAGGACAAATGTTGTCTCTAGAAAGAAGGTCAAGGGAGGATGCAAACCACCCCACCCCCTCCCTCCCTAAGCTTGTAGGTGATCATTTTTTGTGTTTGTGTAAATAAAAAATACCTTGAATTTAGGGGGGCATCCTAATCCACCTAAACCTGAGAAGCTGTGCTTCTACAGCAAGTTTAACTCAGAAAGGTGAAGATGAATGTTAAAGTGAATACAATAGATTTTTTAATAACAAAATAATAGTGGGAGGATGAACTTTTAGTTTCAGGGCCCAGAAGTTATAGAAGAGTCTGCCTGCTATTATAAGAGTTGCCCTTTCAGTATCAGCTTTTAAATCAAGGCTGCAGACTCACTAATTCCGTTTAGTATACCCTGAGAGGAGCTGCTGATTAGCTGTGCATACTGCATCTCTGTTGTTAGTTATTAGTACTAAACTATAAGTAATACGATATTTGTAAATTGTTACTAACCCTTCCTTCTCTTCTCAGTATCGTCATGTGGCACTTGGTGCCACTGCTCTACTGCCAAGTTGTTTGCCTGCCTATGGAAAAGTCATCTCAGATAAAGGAGCACTGGAATCATCGGGTGGGAGGGTCCTTTCATCAGATTGGCCAACCCAGCAATGACTCAGCTGTTGATTGGCCAGTAGGGGGATGCAGCTGGTTGGCTGAGGTCTCCAGGACTCTGAATGTGTCTGTTTTGTCCGACTCTTTTTCTGGCCATGATTCTACAATCAACTGATAGACAGATATAGTTGTTTTTCATTTATGTTCATTAGTTTCTACTTAAGTTTTCACGTATTTTAAAAAATCTGTTTCCTTAAATTTGATCAGAGGTGGGTAGAGTATCCAAAAATTGTACTCAAGTAAGAGTAGCGTTACTTCAAAAAAATATATCTCAAGTAGAAGTTGTCACAGGTGGCTGGGGGTGGTACCCGGCTGGGACTCCCAGGAGGACCGGAGGAGGGCTTACGCCTCCCCCAGACCATGTGGGGGCGACCGCCCTGGTGGCTATGGGGACCACGGGTAGAGATTTAAAGCTTAACCCTGTAGGGGCCCATGGCCACGGCCAGGGGGCGCCCCAATGCCTTTGGAGCCCTGGACCTCAACACTTCCGCCACACCTGGAAGTGCTGGGGTAAAGAGGATCAGGGACACCCAGAGTGTTTCCAGATGCAGAGCCAGTACTTCCAGCACACTTAGGAGTGCTGGTGGAAGATTGCCAGGAGGCACCTGGAGCACATCCGGGTGTGTATAAAAGGGGCTGCCTCCCGCCATTCAATGGCTGGAGTCAGGTGGAAGAGGACAGAGCTCAGGAGGAGAGGAAAGAGGCGGCCTGAAGAGAGAAAAGGCATTGTATTGAGGACCTGGACTTTGGGGTGATTGGTGCTGGGGCACTGGGTTTGTGCGTGTGGACACTTGTATATAGACTGTAAATAAACGTGTTGTGGGTAATTTAAACATGTCTACCTGTCTGTGTCCGGGCTGTTCCCCACAAAGTAAAAAGCAGTCATCCAAAAAATTACTCAAGTAAGAATAAAAAAGTATTTGGTGAAAAGATTACTCAAGTACTGAGTAACTGTTTGATCTTAATAAATGATTTATTTTTTAGAAATGTTGTAATAAGACAGACAAAAATATAAAATAATGTGCAAATTCTGCTATTTCCAAATAATAAAATAAAAAATGAGTAAAAATAAATAACATCTTTACAAAATAAAGATGCACAAATAACACAAAGTTCCAGATCTCAGTTTTTCACAACAAAGCTTTTGAAGCCAATACCTACAGTAGGTGATGTATGTTTGAACAGAGCAAACAGTGACGAGATATACTGTGTACTGACAGTATAATACTGCATATTCACGTGCCCTCCAAATAGCACAGCTGATAGAAAATAACATTAGAACAAGGCAGCTTGTGCACGTATAAGAAGTCTCACTTTACCTGGACTGTCTGTGTCTGTGCATGTTAAGTTAAAACGTGCTTGTTAAGCTTCAGCAGGAGTTGGCTCTCATTTTTCATGTACAAGTGGAATCTTGGAATGAGAGTAACTTGGTTTGTGAGTGTTTTGTAAGACGAGCTAAAATTTTTAATAAATTTTGACTTGATAAACGAGCGAGGTCTTGCAATACGAGTAGTCCATGTACGCTTTGTCTGCCAAGCGTCACGTGATCACAACTGAGCTGATGGTTCTTTTCGGATTCGCTTTTACGGTGAACTGCTACACCACTGGGTGCCTGCGGTTGCTTCAGGACGCTCTTCCGCGTGTCGTCCCGTTGGGTGAAATCCCACAAGAGTTTAGAAACTCACTCACACCAGCCATGATTCTATTCAAAGGTAAAGTGCAGATTGATTTGTTTTATGTATTTTTACTTTATATTTTGTATTAATCATTTTTATATGATTTTGGGTTGTGGAGCAAATCATCATAGTTTCCATTATTTCTTATGGGGAAATTTGCTTTGATATACGAGTGCTTTGGATTGTGAGCACATTTCCGGAATAAATTATGCTCACAAACTGAGGTTCCACTTGTATTCTATCTTTCCCTGTCCGCTGTCTGTAAGGAGTTTGTGCCGTTATGCCGTCACAGTTTGTGTGTGGTCGTGTGACTGAATGGCTACGTCTGATTTGTGAAACGGAGCCATGTGATTATTGTTGCTACGTCTGATTGGTGAAACAGTCATTCAGTAGATCCACTGGCGGCTTCTCTCTGGAAAAAATACAGTATAGCGTATCTAATGGAAAAAAAGTAACGATTCGAGTGTTGCCCAATGCAGCGGAGTAAGAGTACCGTTTCTTCTTCACAAATGTACTCAAGTAAAAGTAAAAAGTATGGTGCAGTAAAAATACTCTTACAAGTACACTTTTTTAAAAAAGTTAGTGAAGTAAATGTAACAGAGTAAATGTAACTCGTTACTACCCACCTCTGAATTTGATAGTTCTATATTTAGCAGGTGGTATAATCTATTCTTGTATCTTGCCTTGAGAGTTGTTACAGTGTTCTGTACCTACACTTGATGAGGAGCGCCATGCAAGAACAAAGTAGTTTGTACTGTTGTATTGTGTTTCTGAAGTGACAATGACAGATTGGCCATCTAGAACTGTGAAAAGGATTGCCTGTGTTCTTTTTTGGGTGTTGTAATTACTCTATCTTCTGACACCCATTGCACACCCAGCCTACCTGAAAGGGGGTCTCTCTCTGAATTGCCCTTCTTCCATTTTATTATTATTTTTTTCTCCTACGAGTTTTTCCTTCTCTTCTTAGAGAGTCAAGGTTGAGGGATTGTCAAAAGACTGCTCTTGTTAAAGCCCACCAAGGCCTCCTCTGTTTGAATTTTGGCTATACAAGAAACAAATTATTGTTTTGATTTTGACAGTTTCTAGGCTACTCAGGCTGCTTTTACACTGGCTTTGTGCAAGGTCTTCAGTGTTTGTGTCCAACGTGTTTGTCAGTGTAGATTGTTTAGGATTATACTTGGATTAGGCAAGTGAATGTTGAATTGTTATTGAGTGATGTTCTAACAATATGTTTTGTAATTTCCAGCCTTGAAACAAAAGTATATATTCCTTTTGTAGCTGTAAGTTAATATATCTGACTAGGAATTAAGAACTGATTAAGAATTAAAATTTACTTACTTAAATGCAGTTTAAAGAGCACCCATTCACTTCATATTAATGTGATTTACAGTTTAGTGGTGCCAGGCTATATTACTTTGAATACTTCCATGGCCTGTTATAAAGTGAATATTTTTTCTGTGTGGACAGCTTCCAGTTCAGTGATTAGAGAATCTGGGTGTCAGCCAACTGCAATTATAATACATCAGGAGAAAATAATTTCTGCAGATCTTCCAATTCCACAGATTCTAAAAGTAAGAATTGCCTACATTTCATATCAGGCATTTAACATTCACCTTCCATGTCACTGTACTGAAATAAACATTCGTGCCAGGTTACTGTTTGAATTTCAGGTATCTACTGAAAATATTATAGATCTGATTTTTTCTCTTTTGTTTGAGGAACAGTACCTCCTGTAACCAATCCTTATAAACCAACACTCTTTGAATCACACTTTAGCTGGCAGGATATTAATTTTAATGTATATATGGTATACTTATGGGAACCATTCAGTGACCCTAACCAAACCAACCAATAAATTATCGCCAAAGGCCATTAATGAGAGATCTAGCAATGCATATTATCTTGGCTTCTCTACACTTCTATTACAAATGAAAACAGTATATACAGCATATATAACATGTTTAAAGGAGTCTATTTATTAATTTATTGATAAACCAATTACTATAGATTTTTTTCTAGCTTATACAATCTACTCCTTATTTTCTCTTCTAATAAAATGTATGTTTCATACATTTAAAAATTGGTGACACGGCAGTTAATACTGCAGTCTCAGAATTCCAGAAGCCCAGGATTAGTTCTTGGCCCATCCACCGTTTGAAAATTCTCCAAATGTCTGTCAGATTCTCTGAAATTTCTGAGACATGCATATTGGTTTAATTGACACTTCCTCTCTTGTGTTTACAAGTTTCTTTCACATTTTCAGGAAGTCAATTTCAGCACTTTATGTTTGGCAATGTAGCCCACCTATAAACCTTTCAACTAATCTCTTGTGATTTGGGGATCTTGCCTTATTCTCAGCTATTTGCTGTGATACTGTCTTCAAAAATGTTACATTTTTTCTTAGGGTATAGGTGTGACAAAAATTCTCTATTCAATGGGATGGTATGGTTAGTTACAACAGGCATGGTTTGATCTCCCTATCAGGTGGGACAATATAGTCAGTCACAGCGGTATTGCAATATGCAGTCAATTGTTTTCTTTATTACACGTACAATTATGGGATTTCAAGCAGTGTGTGAAATGCCCTGTGGTAACAGGATGTCCCATTACTCCTCATTGTTGTTAGAATACTGAAACTATTGAATATACAGTACATCAGCAATGGAGATGGGATATGTATATCTTAAACAGATGAATTTCATCATACACGGATATGCACTCTGCGAACAAAGGGTATGCTACTTGGCACTTCTGACCATCAAAAGGAGCCTCCACATTTTGTGACAAATGCACACTTAGACTTTGAGTGTGAAAGGCCACAACTCTTATTTTTTCTTTCAGCTGAATGCAGAAAATGTGCACGCCAAAGGTCACTTTTGCACTCCTGCTGTCTGATGGGAATTGAAGTCCTCTCATCAGTTCTGCCACAGTTTCATTGCAATAAAGGACTTGTTCTCATACTGACAGAACATCCTTAAATAAACTTTGCTACTCAGTTTGACACCCTACAGCATCGACAGATAAACTAGTACAAATTCTGACTGTCAGTAATTTATTAACTTGGATTCTTTATTTTTCGAACAAACAACTCAATTTCTTGCAAATACATCATAAAGCACAAACTGAAATAATCAGAATGTAGTTATCATATAAAAAAATAAGTATTTATTATGAATTTAGTTTATGATTTTCATTTTTTTCCTGGTAATAACTGGTAGGGTAGTGTTCTAGCATCCTTAGTGGATGAAACCCCAATGCTTGATAAAGTCTAACCATCTGTTTACTCAATTTAAACATGTCCACAGGCATTATCTCAACCCCTATACACCGACAACTTTGTCCAAATCCTCTTTGCTTACATATCTTTGTCCTTTTAGCATTCCCACAACATTTATGTACATAAACCAGTGTTGCCTTCTGCCTCTAGCTTCTGGCCTATAATTTCTTGCTTACCTTTTTTGATACTGTCAGTTATAATTTCTCCTTTATCACAAATTCTTACTTCCCTACAACTCTCAGGCCTTAGTCTCTTGGAGTGAATGCATAGGTTCACCTGTTTCGGGACAACAGCTGATAAATTGCTCATTGCAATTGATGACTTCTAAGATATTCACTCTGAATAACTAGGTGTCTTGTCTCCTTTCTAAAATTTGGTTATTCTAGACCTATCTGTACCACAAATGAATAAGCCCACTGTGATTCAGCTACTTCCCTTGTAATTTTTTTTTCTTGGCATGGATTTGAGATCTTGTGGCTCCCTAAATTGGCATCTCCACTGTTGTGGTATGTTGTATGACTTGGGCACAATTTGGGCTTGTTATTTCTTACATATAGACATTTCTTGAGGTTACATATCAGTTAATCTAATCTGTATATATAAAATCCAATGTATGTCTGTCAGTCTGTCTGCTTGCAGGAGCGATATATTTGTGCTAAACCGAGACAGAGGCTGCAGGCGTCACGTCAGCAGTGGGGAGCTGGACAGGACCCTCCTCACTCACATGCCAGCCTCCATTTGAGTCAGTTTACCTCTGTGTTTTGGAGTGTACCTAGCGAAAGCTGTTTGTTTATTGATTTTTAAAGTTTGTCCTGTTTCACTACTACACAGGCAGAGCCACGGGAGACAGCTAGTTATAATAGTAAAATCTGATTACAAAAAACTGACTTATTTAGAATAAGAAATATTCATGTTAACAGAAATTGCTGCTGCAGAGATGTAAGGTTTGGGGAGTTTTGCATGTACCAGTCTTCCAAAATTACTAGGAAGTGAATGAAAGAGCATATACTGTATCACCAACCTGTAACTAAATGGATTACTATGGAAAGGGATTGTTGCAGAAAATACTTAGCAGATAAAGAGGAATCTTGAGCCATCATTATATATGAACTCCAACATGGGCATCCTTTATTTACACCTGGCAAGTGAAGCCATGCCACATTCTCTAGAGCATGACTGGTTAGTCTTGAAAGAACAGTTCATTTTTATCATTTAACATTTAAACATATTTAAATTTGCACCAATCAAATATATTTGTGGAGTCTGCAGGGTTTCCAGTGTTTGTGCAAGTTTTCCATGTTATTCAGCTTTCCTCCCATATCCCAAAGATGTGCAAGTTATGTAGACTGGTGAGCCTAATTTGGCAATTTTGGAAGTTGTGTGTGTCCAACAGTAGGTCTGGTACTGCTATTATAAGCTGGTTCAGAAAATTAATAAATGAATGTTTTACTTATTTTTAAACCAATAAATTTATTTTCCACAATAGACAATACATTTCATCGATACATTAAAAATTACAAATGATATACCTTTATTTTTTTCTACAAGTTCAACAAACCACACTTTATCTTAATAATCATCTCTTAATATTATACACAACAGCATGTTTACTTATATTATGCTAATTATAACATTTATATAATAATAATACTAATTAGCCTGGGGCAGGACTGTGGTGCTTTCAGGGTAAGGAGACCAGAGTTTGCATACTGGGTACTCCCTGTGTGGAGTTTGCATGTTCTCCCTGTGTCTGCATGGGTTTCTTCTGGGTGTCTAATTTTCATCCCACGATCCAAAGACGTGCAGTTTAGGTGGATTGGTGATGCTAAATTAGTCCGCAGTAGGTGTGTGCATATGTGCTACAGTATTCCCTGGCAATGGACTAGTGTCCTGTCCAGGAGATTGTTCCTTCCTTGCACCCTATACTTGCAGGGATAGGCTCAAGCCCCCCATGACCCTTAAGCAAGCTCAGAAAATGGTATATTATACAGCAAAATGGTTTAAAATGTACATAATGACACAATAATTTGCATTATTATATTATAACTCTGAAGAAATTGTTTTAAAATATTTAACATTTGCTAATATTTTTTAGCCTGTTACATAAAAATATTGTCAACCATTCTCGACTGTTTACAGACATATCAAAGTAATGCAGTCACCTGTTTTGGAATCCATTTTAATGAGAAATCCATGGCTACCCGGGAAGGTACAAATAGTCACTAGGTGTCACTGTATTACTTTAGGAGAAGAGATTGAAAATACACTACGGATTTGCAGTTTGCTGAACATACCAGTATCATGAGATTAAATGCAGGAAGATAGGCAATGTTAACAGTTAACTGTAAGACGTTCACTAACATCATTCACAAGCAATGCTGCACTTCTTATTCTTTTTGAAATTTGTGTCAATATACTGTATATCACAATATTAATAAATTAATGCAAGTACATTAACTCATTTTAATAGCAGAAGGATATAACAATTTAAATAATACATGCTTTTAGGAGAGATTGTCATAGATGGTTATTTGGTTGTCCTATGACAGTGATGAAGCAGTGACTATGGCAGAATGTGACGACAGATAGGAAATCACATACCAGCTGGTGTCCTTTTCAAGCAGTACAAGATGAAAAAATATAAACATGACTGAAAGCCTTGAAAACTGTTGCTTAATAGTTTATTTTTGCATGCTTGCTTTTAATAAACCAATAATGAGAAATTTAGCTTATATTTTTAGAACACCAAAAACCTTCCATAAATGTCCAAATAATCTGTCAAAAATGTTTGCGCCTTGATAATATTATTCATCAGCTTACTGAAGCACATTTATCCAACCATGGCCTTACCATGCTTAAAATACTCACCGGTGAAAAGAAAAGAAGCAACTTAGGTTGAAATTGTATTAACGTTAATCATGTCGGTATACAGTATACATACTGTGGAGACACAAAAGGAAGAAAAAAGGTTTGGGGTAGCCACTGGAGATCCAAAAAGAGCTAAGGGTTACAATGAACATAGAAATTATATAGGAAGGCTAGAGAAAATGATGTTAGATGGGGTGGAGCCTTAAATGATGGCTTTACGTAGAGATGAGATTGTCTTCGGTTGGTCTGTAGAGGAAAGGGAGAAAGAATTAAAGAACACTGCCGTCCCCTGCTCTGGCATGTAATTACATGTAGTCAAGCCCTTTAGCTGGCTCCATGCGCATGTATGAGGATATATATATATATATATATATATATATATATATATATATGTGTGTGTATGTATATATATATATATATATATGTACTGAATATATATGACAAGGTGATATGAATGACAGTCTACTGCTATTATATTCCTTTTCTTTCCCTATTTAAGTATTAAAGCAGCCCAGCAGGATAATACTATTTAGAACTACTCTGCTTGCCTCAATTTTAGATGGGTGCAGAATTGGTTCAGACACAGAAAGCAGAGGATGATGGTGCGAGGAACCTTATCAGAATTGTTAAGAGTGGTGTTCCACAGGGATCAGTGCTAGGGCAGCTATATCATTACAGAAGGATTTGTATAGCATACAGCCTTGAGCAGATTTGTGACAGATGAAATTTAATGTTAGTAAATGTAAAGTATTACACATAGGAAGTAAAAATGTTAGGTTTTAATACACAATGGGCGGTCGGACAATCGAGAGTACACCTTATGAGAAGGATTCAGGATTCGTAGTGGAAACTAAGCTATCAACTTCCCAACAGTGTTCAGAAGCCATTAAGAAGGCAAGTCCAAGGAGGTTCTGCTCAAGCTTTATAACACACTGTTGAGGCCTCATATGGGGTCCTGTGTGCAGTTTTGGTCTCCAGGCTACAAAAAAGACATAGCAGCACTAGAAAATGTTCAGAGAAGAGCAACTAGGCTGAGTTCAGGGCTACAGGGGATGAATTATGAGGAAAGATTAAAAGAGCTGAGCATTTACAGTTTAAGCAAAAGAAGATTAAGAGGTGACATGATTGCAGTGTTTAAAATTATGAAGGGAGCTAGTACAATGGATAGAGACTGTTATTTTAAAATGAGTTCATCAAGAACATGGGGACATAGTTGGAAACTTAAGGGAAAATTTTGCAAAAACATTAGGAAGTTTTTCTTTACACAAAGAATGATAGACACATGGAATAAGCTATCGAGTAGTGTGGCAGACAGTAAGACTTTAGGGACTTTCAAATTTTGACTTGATGCTTGTTTGTAAGAAATAAGTGGATAGGACTGACAAGCTTTGTTGGGCTGAATGGCCTGTTCTCGTCTAGAGTGTTCTAATATTCTAATGTTCTAAATTTAGACATTTGAGGCAGAACTGCAATATTGAACAATATATAGTACATGCAATTTTAGCTGCAACTCAGTGAACAGAATAGATCACAACAGAGTAAATATCAACATAACCCCTTCAGAATATTTTAAGAGTTAAGGTTTTTGTTATTATATTCATGTATTTTCTATACCCACTTTCTACTATTTATGGTCATGAATAAATGGCACAAGACTAGTAATGGGTGCAAAACTGGATGAGATGCCTCAGTGCATATACTGTATATGCGTACACCCACATCAGATTACATCGATTTGTCTGATTTTGAGCTGTGGAAAAATCCTCACAAGCCCTGAGAAACCACAATGTTTCTGTCTGTACAGAAGGTGCCTTTGTTTGAAATTAACTAAAGGCCAAATGCTGAGAGGCAGAAATACTACCATTTCACAAGAAAAGCAATATTCTGGGAGTGAATTTACAGGTGGTACACTCCTACAACTACTTGGGGGTCTGCATCAATGACAGGTTGGACTAGTCTTGTAACACAGAGGAACTATATAAGAATGGGCAGAGCAGACTCTTTTTTTCTTAAAGGACTACATTCCTTTAATGTGAAAAGTGACATTCTTCACATCTTCTACAACTCTTTGATGGCCCGTGTGATATTCTACGCTGTGGTATGCTAGACCAGAAACATCACTTTAAGAGAGGCCCACCGAATCATCAATCTAATTAAAAAGTGCTGGCTCAGTTATAGGACGCACTTAAGACTCCCAACAGGTCGTAGTGAAGGAGAGAATTAAAACAAAACTGAGTGCCATTATGAATAATGCTGCACATTCTAACATACTAACACTGAGGACTTTCATCTAACAAATAATTCAGCAGAAGACTGTCAAGAAACTATAATGGAGCTCCTTTATACCAACAGCAATACATCTGCATAATGCCTCATTGTGACAGTGATTATCAAGCCAGAAGTTTTCCTTTTAATTTTCTTCCTTTATAGTCATTTTGGTTTATGCTGAGATATACAAGTATCTATCTATCTATCTATCTATCTATCTATCTATCTATCTATCTATCTATCTATCTACATACTCACTTGAAGGGTTCTCAATACTTATGCAATTCTACCTATAAGAGAACTATATGTAAATGAGTTTTTGTAAAAACAACAATGGTAAACACATTTCTTGCAAGTGAAAGAGCACATTTGAGAACTGAGCAAGAAAGACAATCTGGACAGGCAGCTACAGGTACCAACAGGTACAAGGGAATACACCAAGGATGGACCCAAGGAGCCACAATCAGAAGAGGCTCTGGAGACATATTACTGCCAGACTAAAAGAAATGCTACCGCAGATGGTAAAACTGAAGAACACAACTGAGCTGTAATGTTTAAAGGCATCATCTGAGGGGACCATTCAAAGGTACATCCTTGTGACTGGATTTACTGTAATGAAAATAAGTCAAAACAAATGCTTAAAACTTGCAATATAGGAATAACACTTCTCCAGGTTTAAATAGTATAGTTTAATTATTTAGTTTACATTTAATTGATTGAATGCCTCTTAAAAAGTAATGTGAAAATAATTAAAGCATCCTTTATTTCAATTATTTTTCATTTCTGTTTCTCAATAAAAAACGTAATTATTTAAAATAATTGCATAAAAAGGCCACTTCTGAACGTCACAGTGAATCTATCTATTGTAAAAGAAATGACAAACACAGCATAAAGGGTTGGGGTTTCCGGCCCCGTATACTGTAAACAAAATCAGTTTTTCAGGTCAGAATATACAAACAAGAATCGTTCATATGCGCGACGCCTTCACAGGCGTCGGCGGCCATTTTATATAGGAGGAGCCGGAAGTGGAGGAATGCTGGGAAGGAGGCGTGAGGGATGACGGGATTGCTGACGTCAGGGAAGATGGCGGAGGAAGGGCGGAAGTGGACGTACTGCGGTCAGGTTATGATGGCGGAGCGTCTTTTTTCCTAGAAGAGAGAGCAGAAAGGTTAGTACCCCGCCATTCCCTACCGGCGAACGTCCTTCGAAGCGGTTTCAGGTCTGTCCGCGGCCTCCTACTCGCGCATGCGTGACACGACCCCCCCCCCCCCAGCCCAAGACCGTCTGGTCAGGCGGACCTAACCGAGAGGTCGTGGACACGAGAGAGGGCATCGGCGTTGGCCTGAAGGCCGCCGCGGCGATAAGTAACCGTGAACTTATAGGGCTGCAAGTCCAGGAACCACCTGGAGACCCGTGGATTCGACTCTTTGTGGAGGGACATCCACTGAAGTGCAGCGTGATCAGTCACCAGAGTGAATTCGCGACCCAACAGGTAGTACCGGAGATAAGTCACGGCCCACTTAATGGCCAGGGCTTCCCTCTCCACCGCCGCGTACCTGGCCTCTCGGTCCAGCAGTTTCCGGCTTAGGTACATCACGGGGTGTTCGACACCATCAACGCTTTGGCTCAACACGGCGCCCAGGCCTGTGTCCAAAGCATCGGTCTGGAGGATAAAGGGTAGCCCAAAATCAGAGGTCCGTAATACAGGTGCCGATGTAAGGGCCTGTTTCAGGTCACTGAATGCGTGTTCCGCCTTATCGTTCCATACCACATGCAGGGGAGCCCCCTTCTTTGTTAAGCTAGTCAAGGGTGCTGCCCTCTCGGAGAAACGGGGTACGAACCGGCGGTAGTACCCTGCCAGCCCCAAGAAAGCCTGCACCTGTCTCTTGGTATTCGGACGGGGCCATTCCAGGATGTCTTTGACTTTGGAACATTGGGGTCTCACCTGTCCTCGTCCCACAAGGTAGCCTAAATACTTGGCCTCCTTTAAGCCAAAAAAACACTTACGGGGGTTAATGCGGAGGCCGGCTTTAGCCAGTGTCGCGAGGACAGCAGAGAGCTGCAATAGATGCTCCTCCCAGGTGCCGGAATAGATGACGACGTCATCCAGGTAGGCGGCACTATACGACTGGTGGGGCTTCAGCACTCTATCCACCAGACGTTGAAAGGTCGCAGGGGCCCCGTGCAGCCCAAATGGGAGGACCTTGTATTGCCAATGTCCACTAGGGGTGCTAAAGGCGGTTTTCTCTTTTGCAGATGCCGTTAGGGGAATTTGCCAATACCCTTTTGTCATATCAAGAGTAGTCAGATACCGAGCCGCACCCAGCCGCTCGAGCAGGTCGTCAATACAGGGCATCGGGTAGGCATCGAACTTGGAGACCTGGTTTAGACGTCTAAAGTCATTGCAGAATCTCCAGGAGCTGTCCGGCTTGGGAACGAGGACAATCGGGCTGGACCAGGGACTGTGACTTTACTCGATAATGTCCAAGTCCAGCATTCGTTGTACCTCCAGTTCCACTTCGGCACGTTTTGCCTCCGGGAGTCTGTAGGGCCTCTCCCGGACGACTACTCCGGGTTCCGTGACTATATCGTGGGCAATCAGCGAGGTCCGGCCTGGCGACTCGCTCACCACTTCGGGGATGGCGTAGATAGCTTGGGTTATCTCTCGCCGCTGTACGGGTGTTAGCTCGTCGCCGAGGTTAAGGGCAGCCGTGCTAGCGAATAGGGAGAGGTATCTATGTGTATCGGGAGTCTCCTCCCTGTCCTTCCAAGGTTTTAACAAATTAACATGATAGATCCTCTCGCTCGGCCGACGATTAGGTTGCTTAACTAAATAGTCGACGAGCCCCTTTCTTTCCTTAACCTCGTATGGCCCCTGCCAGTGAGCTAACAGCTTGGAGTGGGAGGTGGGAACGAGTACCATCACTCGATCCCCCGGGTGGAACTCCCGGAGGACAGAGTTGCGGTTGTAACACCGGGCCTGCGCTGCCTGCACACGAGTCACGTGGTCTTTGAGGAGCGGCCTGATTTTGGTGAGCCTGTCGCGCAGTTGCGCTACATAATCCAATATATTGGAGGAGGGAAGAGCCTCAGCCTCCCAGCCTTCTTTTAGAATGTCCAAAAGTCCCCGAGGCTGTCGCCCATATAATAATTCAAAAGGGGAGAAGCCCGTAGAGGCCTGGGGTACCTCCCGGTAGGCAAAAAGCACAAGCGGCAGGAGCTGGTCCCAATTCCTGCCATCAGCGCTGACTACCTTGCGAAGCATCTGTTTAAGCGTCTGGTTAAAGCGTTCTACCAGACCGTCCGTTTGGGGGTGGTAGACAGACGTCTTCAGGTGCTTTATTCTCAGTAATTTGGCAACCTCCCTGAACGTATGTGAAGTGAAGGGAGTACCCTGGTCCGTGAGGACTTCTTTAGGGATACCCACTCTCGAAAAGAGGTTGACCAGTTCCCGTGCGATGTTTTGGTGGTAGCGGAGCGCAGGGGAACGCCTCTGGGTACCGGGTTGCATAATCAACCATGACCAATATATACTTGTGGCCACGGTTCGAGGGTTCCAGGGGCCCTACTAAGTCGACCCCTATCCGGTCAAAGGGTATGTCTATCAGGGGTATCGGGACGAGAGGAGCACGGTCCCTCCTAGGAATCTGGCGAATCTGGCAGTCCGGACAGGATTGACAGAAGCGCCGGACCTCCTCGTTGATCCCAGGCCAGTAAAAGCGGAGCTTGATTCTCTCCAATGTTTTTTCGGCCCCGAGGTGGGCGCCTAGGAGGTGTGATTGAGCTAGTTCGCATACCTCCCGCCGGAAGGTACGCGGCACTAGCAGCAACTTCCGCACCTCGCCCTCGTGAGTTGCCACCCGATACAACAGATTATTCTCCAACACAAAGAAGGGCTCGCGTGGCATGGAACCGTCAGCTTGTGAGCTGCCTGGAAGAACAATCGCATTCCTGGCAAACCGCAGGGAATCGTCATTCCACTGCTCCCTTTTAAATGAGGCGGGCGTGGAGCGAAATTGGTGATCCAGGTTGCTCAGGGGATCTAGTGAGAGGTTGGGCGGTGGTGTTCCCTGGCTCGTCCCTTCGCTGGTGGGAGGTTCCGGTTCAGAGTCCGTCACCTGAGAAACCTCCCCCATTGTGCCTGTGCCATTGTGGCTTGCCTCAGTGCATGGCGTGGAGACCGCGGGAAGGGTGCCTTGTCCCTCCATAACCAGACCCAGTGAGGCCCCAGGAGCGGTGCGTGTCTTACCGCATTTTCTTTGTGACCAGTCTTGTCCCAGGATCACTGGATAGGGGGGTTCCGGCAACACCGCGACCAACAATTTGGACAACTCCCCCCTCCAGGAAAGATAACATTCTGCGGAACGGTAAGTCCTGGTCTCTCCGTGTACACAAGTGACCCGTAAATGTTTGTTTAGCCACTGTCGCGGTAAGACATAACGGCGAGCGACAATAGTTATGTTGCTGCCGGAGTCAAAGAGAGCCACCACTGAGTGCCCGTTTACCAACACCACTCCCGTGTTCGGACTCGCCAAGGGATGCGGCGGAGTACAGTACCTTTCCGCAGAGGCCCAGGTGCAGTCCATCGGCTCCATGGGGGTGTTCAGAGGACAGGTCGGTAGCAGGTGGCTGGTCTCTCCGCACTTGTAACAGCGCGGGGAGGCCGGCTTTTCTCGGGGTCTAGGAGGCGCTTCCGCAGCGCGTCGAGAGGGCTCGGGGGTGGCCGCCCGTCCCTGCCGGTTCCTGCGAGCTTGCCTTTCTGTCCCCCCGGCTCGGAAAACCGCGAGCTGACGCTCCAGGACTTCCAGGAGTCCTGGCATGTCCGTATAGGGGTGGCGCCGAACCTGCTGGGCGAGGGAGCTGGGCAGTGCATTGACCAGGCCCTCACAGGCCACCTGCTCCACGACCTTCCGGGCTTGGGGACCCTCGGGCCGCAGCCACCGCCCCATCTTTCCCCAGAAATCGAAGGCCTGCGCTCGGGCCGGCTTCTCAGGGTCAAACTGCCAGCTCCACCATTCACTCGCCTGCTGGCTCGGCGTGATGCCGTAGCGTGCCAGGATCTCCTGTTTCAGGAGCTTATAGTCCGCGGCTTCCTCCTCAGGGAGGTCATAATAGGCTTGCTGTGCGGGCCCCTTCAGGTAGGGCGCCAGAATGGACGCCCACTCGGACCGCTGCCACTCGTTCCGGGTGGCCGTCCTTTCAAAGATCCCTAAATAGGACTCAATGTCGTCCGCCTCCGTCATTGGGACAAGGGACGGAGGTTTTGGACGAGGCGGGTCGGCCCTTACCCTCTCGGCTTCCGCGAGTTTTGCCTTCGTGGCCTCCAGTTCCCGGGTTGTAGCGGCCTGTGCTTGCTGCAGGGACTGGATCTGGGCATTCATGCCCTGCAGCACGGTATTGAGGTCCTGCCTCTCGGTCATTTTTTGTCTTCTTCGGTGCAGTATCCTGCCGGCTACGCCACTGTAAAAGAAATGACAAACACAGCATAAAGGGTTGGGGTTTCCAGCCCCGTATACTGTAAACAAAATCAGTTTTTCAGGTCAAAATATACAAACAAAAATCGTTCATATGCGCGCCATTTTATATTGGAGGAGCCGGAAGTGGAGGAATGCTGGGAAGGAGGCGTGAGGGATGACGGGATTGCTGACGTCAGGGAAGATGGCGGAGGAAGGGCGGAAGTGGACGTACTGCGGTCAGGTTATGATGGCGGAGCGTCTTTTTTCCTAGAAGAGAGAGCAGAAAGGTTAGTACCCCGCCATTCCCTACCGGCGAACGTCCTTCGAAGCGGTTTCAGGACCGTCCGCGGCCTCCTACTCGCGCATGCGTGACACTATCTAGCAAAAACTGAAGCAAAAAGACGAAGCACTAGACATTATGAAGCAATAGACACTACAAAAACGCACAAAACACTAAACATAAAACAAGTGCACTCTATGGGCTTTAGCAAGGTAAGAACAAACAATGCTAGAGGAAATTTTCATGAAATTCGGAAATGATGCATCAACATATAAATATACTTCATGTTTAATGTTAGCTCACTCCGTTTTGACAGATGTTAGGATATTGTAATTTATATACATAAAATTGTGAGCTGGTTTGATACCTGTTTGTTTGAGCACTAATCACACAAAAATGGCTGAACAGATTTTCACAAAAATCCAAAAAACAGTGCCAAAAGGGGACTACAAATCCCATTAGGCAGCAGGAGTACGGTGGGGTTGATGAAGAATATTGTGATCAGCATGTACATAGTTTTTACAGGCCAAAGTGAGATCCTAAAGACCACAGATACATATGGCATTTTCTTCTCAACTTATCTTGGTAACAGTTTCATTGACTCGCTGGATTACAGCTTTTGTCTAAGATAACATCTTTTTGTCTCATTATGGGTTGTTTTTAGCCATGTTGAAATTCCAAAAGCATGTACTTATACATTTAAACTTATGATTCATATTATTAGAACAAAAATTATAATTTAATCACACTGCACTTATGTTAAGTTGCTTACCCTGACCAGTAGTACCTGCCCTAACATAGTCATGTTCTATTGGGAAAGGAACTGCTGTGCTATTTTGTATCTCAAAAGTTAATTTGGAGACAAGCATTTGCCTTTTCAAAATCCATTTCCTGTATCAGTTGGAAACCAGTGTTGTTCCAGCTTAAAAGGCTCCGCATCAGTCTCAAGGCAACACAACAACATATGTATTCATCAGATTTAAACTGCTAGCTACAAACAACAGGGCTGCAATTTTGTATACAAAATGGGGTCCTTTATCTTTTTTGTTTGTTTGAATCCATTTTCTTCATGATGTTTCATCAGTGAGAAAACTAATGAAACTCAAGGGAGGATGTTTTTTATCTAGAATTTGAACAAAGTGGGACACTAAATCTTTCATGATTCTTTCCTTATTTACCCATAAATGATGCCTCCCAGAAGACAAAATATAGAAGTGTGAAAAGGGCTAACACATGTTCCCTGTAACTCCATCACAAGACTGCTGTGCAATATGCATTGCATAGCAACGTACATGGCTGGGAGAAGCCAGAGATAAACGATACAAAGAAGGAAGGGCAGAAGGAGGAGCTAAAGCCCATTTCTGACACAAAATTTTACTTTAACTCCAGGTTTATTGTGGCCTATAACAGTCAGAGAATTTTTTGGGCCAAGGTAATCCTTACTATATTGCAAAGATCAGAAAAGTAATACATGTAACATAAATTAGGCCGATTGTCTTTTGAAATCAGTTTTGACTGCTGGGGTAAATTCTAAAATGTAACATGTACTATGCTCCATATAGAGGTAGTGTTAAATAGGCCAAGAGCTGTAAATTAACATTCTGAAATTGTGTACACAAGTTGAATACATTTTCATCTACTGTATATTTTAGTTGCAAATACATTGTAAATTAAATGATGCTTTCACTGTAGTTAAGATACACAAAGACAATTAACAAAATAAAGTGATAAAGTGTCAAGAAAAGAATAAAAAGAAAATCATCCAGTATAATAATTATCCATTATATGCACACACCTGTCTACAGCCAGGATGGCTAAGCTGAGGTAGGTGTCTATCAGTCACAAATTATTCCTTTTGATTTCTCTAGTGTACCTTGCCACACATTCTCACAATTCCAGACTCAATAAAGTGTTTATGAAAAAGATGTGTTCCGATGGGAGGGCTTCATGTGACAGAAGAGCAGTGACAGCGTCAGTCTCCAATAGGTGCTGCAAGCAAAGATAAAATAAAATGAAAGAATGAAATGAAAACAAGACTCAGGAAAAAATAATTATCATGCTGTCCTTGCAAATAACATCACAACCAGTAGAAGAGCATGCTCATCTTTCTGTCTACTGGAGTTGAAGGGTATTACTATTTTTCATTTAAATATTGACTTTGTTTATTTTATTGCCATGGCATGCACTAGTATTTTAGCAACAATACAGAGATCAACACCAGGTAATAACATTTGTTTCATAGATATTACTATATATAGTTATTTACTGTAAAATTGGTCATTTTAAAGTTGTAAGTGTATAGGAAGGCAATAATAAGATCATATTATTATTTAGTATTTTAATTCTGTTTAGCAATAAATAACTTCAAAATTACAATAATAGATAATGTTTCAATACAGCCCTTTTATTTAGAAAAATATACAATATATACTTGTATATAAGTCGGGTCTTGAAACCCAAACAATTGATCATAAAATCAGACCCCAACTTATATGCCCGTTCAAAAATACCTCACTTAAATTTTTTTATTTTTTACATCTTCTTGCTTCCTCCAATCGCACACCAGTTTCTCAGGCACATTAACACTAGAATTACCAGAGCCTACGAAAAAACTCATAAATCCGTCCCACCTTAAATCGCTTCTTAAATCCCTTCACACCTCTTCGCCAGCGTCCTTTGTCCTCTAAATGTGCTGATAAAGAGAAGCTAGAAGCAGCCGGCTATTCCATCCCCCCACCAATTTAGAACGTGCACAGACTTCTCTCAGCTCATGCCTTGATTGAGTATCTGGGAGTGAAGTGAAATTTTAGAGCGGAAATAATAGATCGTTATTTGGAACACACGCATTTCATGTCTGTTCCGTTTCTACAGTAATCTGTGTATACACATTGTTAAAACAGAAACATTTTTATATTCTAGTAGTAGATGACAAAATGTAGGCATAAACTATATAATGTATGAAGCCTGAAGTCCAAATATCAAAGAAACATTTTCACAAAAGGTACAAATATAACACAACAATTGCGCTTTTATTCAAAAATATAACTGCAGAAAAAAAGACGCGATATAGCTCTGCAGTGTACCACGATGCATACTAACGCCCCCACCCCCCAAAGGGTTCTGACACACAAACGCTGGCGAAGCTGCCTTCTTCGTATCTCACCGTCACTTGATTTTCTTTTTATTCAGTTTTATTGAGTGTTCCTGCCAGTCCCCGCATGTTGCTGTATGCTGTTTCTTTTGTACTTCAGGACATGCAGAGGAGAGAATGGTAAAGAGCAGAGACAATATATGTGAAAACATCATCGCACTAATGCAATATTATTTGAAAATGAACAGCATCAGATCGGGTGTGAATTTATGCAGGAACTGGAAATTCTCTGATGTGGGACCTTCCCCCAGGGAAGAAAGTACAGTGTCAGGTGCTCATTCAGTGTAATAGGAACCATAGCATAGAGAGGTGTGTACACTGCAACAAGCACACGTGTCGTAAATGTAGGAAGGAAGGTCCTTGGGTGTGTGGGAACTGTTAATATTTGAATGTGATGATTTTATATAGCACGGAATGGAAATCAGCACTTCTTAGCATTGCACCATGCAAGCTGTCGTATCAATCGCCTACTGCAACTTGCTTTCTTTTTTTCTTCGGTTATACAGGTAGTCTTGAATAAAAGTGCACTTGTTTTGTTATACTTTTACACCAACATATGTTCCTGTGTTTGAGCATGCTCAAACGGGCATGCTCAAAAAATACACGTGTAATGCCACGAAAAGTGCACGCAGACACTTCATTTCGCAAACATTGGTACGAGAATGCAGTCACAAATACACTGCAGAGCTATAGCGTGTCTTTATGTGAAAACAGCCGTGTCAGATGGGGTTGTATGGATTGATTCTGAACACGACTGAGAGAATGAAAAGTGAATTAAAAAAAAAAAAAACAAAGCTAACCTTTACAAGGATCATAAATTACACCGGCTGTTACAGACTGAAATCAAATGTATGCTTTTATTCTAAAATAGTAAGACTAAGAGCAGTTTACTTCTCAAAACAGAGTGGTGCAGGTTCAAACTCGTGACCTTTTGATTCCCAATCGGCAGCTGATTCTATTGCACCACAGAGGCAGTCATAATAAATGGGTGTCAATGTCGCATGTTAAGGCGGCTTTTTGTTTCTGCAGTTATATTTTTGAATAAAAGTGCAATTGTGTTATATTTGTACCTTTTGTGAAAATGTTTCTTTGATATTTGGACTTCAGGCTTCATACATTATATAGTTTATGCCTACATTTTGTCATCTACTACTAGAATATGAAAAACGTTTCTGTTTTAACAATGTGTTTACACAGATTACTGTATAAACGGAACAGACATGAAATGCGTGTGTTCCAAATAACGATCTATTATTTCCACTCTAAAACTTCACTTCACTCCCAGATTCTCAATCAAGGCATGAGCTGAGAGAAGTTCGTGCATGTTCTAAATTGGTGGGGGGATGGAATAGCCGGCTGCTTCTAGCTTCTCTTTATCAGCACATTTAGAGGACAAAGGACGCTGGTGGAGAGGTGTGAAGGGATTTAAGAAGCGATTTAAGGTGGGACGGATTTACGAGTTTTTTCATAGGCTCTGGTAATTCTAGTGTTAAATTTTGTTGCAGCAGCACAGTTACCAATGTCAATGACCAATAGTGTGAGTTTTCTGCATTCAACTTATATGACTGACATTTTAAAATACCAGAAATTATACTGTAAAATCAAGCCCCGACTTATCCGCGGGAGAACTTAAACGCTATTATATATGGTAGGCAATTTTCAGTGAAATGAGCGTCACATACATTGCAAATTTAGAATTTAATTTAGGCCTACTAGATAGATAGATAGATAGATAGATAGATAGATAGATAGATAGATAGATAGATAGATAGATAGATAGATAGATAGATAGATAGATAGATAGATACTTTATTAGTCCCAAGGGGAAATTCACATAATCCAGCAGCAGTATACTGATACAAAAAAAAACAAACAAAAAAAAAAAACACAATATTAAATTAAAGAGTAATAAAAATGCATGTAAAAACAGACAATAACTTTGAATAATGTTAGCATTTACTCCCCTGGGTGGAATTGAAGAGTCACATAGTGTGGGGGAGGAACGATCTCCTCAGTCTGTCAATGGAGCAAGACAGTGACAAAAGTCTGTCACTGAAGCAACTCCTCTGCCTGGAGATACTAGTGTAAGGGTTGGGGCTAGATGATAGATGGCAACCCCCCTGGGTTGCAGCAGTGTCTCAGACTCCCTCAGGGCTTCATGGGAGTTGGAGTGTGGTGCAGCCCTTTTGGGATCTGTAGGTGCCGCCAGGGGGTGCTGCAGCAGGAGTTGCTGAGCCCTTATGGGCAGTTCTTCCACAAAACCCGGAAAGTGCTGCCAGAAATGAATAATCAAGCACCTGTAGGACTTCCAGGTGCCTTATAAAAGGAGCCAGCAGCCACTTCTAGGGAAGCCAGAGTCAGGAGGAGGAAGACGAAGCTTGACCAAAGGAGTGGATCAGAAGGAAAAGAGTAAAGGAAGAGTATTGTTTGTGTGCTGTGCTTGGATTGTGTTATACTTGTGGGGAATGGGGAAGGCGTTTCCCACAAGGGAAAAAAGAAAAATAAACCTTGTATGCCTTGAACTTGTGTCCCACGCTTGTCTGTGTCGGGTTCAGCTGGCGGTGCCAGCCTGGTGGGCCACATTTAACAAAAAGTAAATAGCAAAACTACTTACAAGGGGCATTCAAATATAAACAGGAATTAATGAGCTACACTTTATGAATTGAATACAATGAAATGACTTACACGCTACATTTCTATGTAGTCTCCTGCCACTGCAATACACTTGTTCCAGTGCTCAAGAAGCTTCTTAATCTCAGAAGAGAAGAAGTCTTTTGACTGCATGTTGACCCATTCTTGCATAGCGTCAATAACCTCCTCATTCAACTTGAATTGATTCCCTCCTAAAATGTCCTTAACTGGACCAAAGAGATGATAGTCTCTCTCTGAATGACTTGCACCAAACATACACTCTGGACCAAGAGAGACACTCATCCCCAAACTAATTTTTAAGTTTCGAAGAAATCTGAGATGGAATGACTCCTTCATTTGTCAAAAATGTAATAATACTTTGCTGCGTAACACTACTGTGTACCTCCAGTTTCGACATGTTGATTGTAAATGACAGGAAGGGGGGAAAGAGCAGCTAGCACTACTAATGACAAGTTCAAACATGCATGTGTTTTTTCAAGGAGTCAGGTCTACCTTGCACTCTTTATAAGAACAGAGCATGAATATTCCTGTTTATAACTGAATGCCTCTCATATAAAGTATTTTCTTATAATATCTGAAATATAAATTAATGAGGAACTACTTTTTTTAAATATCCTGTACAAAGTCCTGTAGCCCAAAGTCTTGTCAAGTTGAATAAGAGTGCAGCGCATGTTGGGAAATGTGGAAAAAAATGTAGGATTCTACAGTGTTTTTGTTAGTTACCTTTCAGTCTCAGAGAAAGTAACTTTGAGATAGGTGTGGAAAGAGATTTGTTCTTACTCACGAACTTAGTGATAATGATGCCCATAACATTTTCTAGTTACTTTTCTGTACATACTTTCAGTGTGTTTTGGTTAACTATAAACTGTCAGCTCACCCTGCTAACTAGGGATGTGCAGACAGCCTATTATTTATTTGTACCTGTGCTGCCTGAGACAGCAAAATTATTTGTGTTTGTATTCAAATAAAAGTGGGAATATTCATAATAATCCTGTTTGTGTTTGTTTTTAATTAAAATTCTAATTTTGGAATATTAAAGTATTAATATTTGTGTTCTTCAATAAGCTACTAATTATGGAAACTTACAAGTAATATTGGTTTATTTTTCAGAAACCTATCAATAAACATGTATCACCATAAACATCATTAAAAAGAAAATAATTTTAAAACTAACATTCAGTTTCTAATCCACACTCAAGTGAATAAACTAAACTCTAAGTTAATAAATGCCTATATGAACATTGAGAACCACACCAACACCTTGCCTTAATTGGAGGGCACTGAATAGACAAGAATATAAACAAACAAAACAATCATTACAAATAAAAACTGTTCTCTCTGAAGTACCAAATACAAAGAGCTAAACCTTAATTAACCCCTTACTGAAAGATCTGGTGAAACACAAGTGTTATTCTATATACAACAACAACCTTTATTTATATAGCACATTTTCACAAATAATGTAGCTCAAAGTGCTTTACATGATTAAGAAAGAGAAAAAAAGACAAAGTAAGAATTAAAATAAGAGAACACTAATTAACATAGAATAAAAGTAAGGTCCAATGGCCAGGGAGGACAGAAAAAACAAAAAAAACTCCAGATGGCTGGAGAAAAAATAAAATCTGCAGGGGTTCCAGGCCACGAGACCGCCCAGCCCCCTCTAGGCATATATAGTTATCAATGATATTATAAACTGAAAGATACAGCCTTGTTATTATAGTGTTATATTATGTAATTTATCCACTGTCTTCCAAGTACAACCTATACAAAATTAAGTTCATTTGTTTTTCCTATTTTAGGTTTTTTTAAGTGTTTGTGTAACATAATCTTTTATATGTTCCCTTTTTTCACTAAATAAGAAATAAAATAAGAAAAACCAAAGTTCACTAGGAAAATATATCTTCTGTTACCAAACTCTCATTCAAATTTCTCATTCACATGTGATGAGAGCAGCTTGGACCAATGTGGAGACACAACATCTCCTGTTGTACTAAACAGACACTTAGAGGTGACACTTGTTTGGGGGACAGGTGAGGTATTTCACTGCCACATCGCCAGAGCTGGCTGTGTCATCATGTTTGATGACCAGAAGGTCACTTCTGGATCTGAGATCAGTAATTCTGTGCTTCCCTCAGCTTAGTAGCTCTCAAAACATAGCTCTTGATTTCTCTAGTGTAATATCTGCTGTGTTCTGCTACCATGTGACACGGAGGCTGACCGCGCAATGAGTACTGTGTATAGGTGAACTTGCTACCTACTGTAGTAACTATCTGCACTACTAGAGATAACATTGGCTTATCCTTGTGGTCAAACAAACTCTGCTTCACATTTTACGGGTTCAACAAGAAAACAAAAGACAAGTAACGTATAATAAACTACCTTAGCAAACCAAGTAAACCTAATCGAAACAAAATAGTGGTGTAACAATGTACTATGTTTTGCTGATATTTTAATAAGGCTGTGCTGCTCTTTTTCTGTCTGTGCTTTCTCTTCCCTCCACGCTCCTATGGCCTTCCTTTCATGTCAGCAAAGACAAATAATTTAAAAAATATTTGTACAAAATAAGAATTTATAAAAACTCACTATTTGTGCTTTTTCTGAGTATTGTATTTAGATTCGCCCCCCACAAAACTACTGCTAGTAGAGATGAGAAAGTGAGACAGGTTGTTTGGACAAGAAGAGAGTGTAAAAGCGGCTCTTTTTTACAAAAACTGAAATTGTCAGACACCTTGCTTTCTGTATATATATTTATTTTTGTATGAGAACACATGTTCAGTAACAGAGGAACCACCTGGTATGTTCACCAGCATCTAGCTCTTACTGATAGGACTGTACTAAGATTTAACCCATATATGTTTTATTATGTACATGTTAACTTTGTACTTGCTGTAACTGGTTTTGAAATAAATATAATTTTTAAATGAAAAGTCAGTGTCTCTATCTAACAGTGGGCCAGGAGATTAGATTGCTCATTCCTTGTCTAACTGAGGTCCCTTAATGGCACAAGTGAATTCCCTTGTGAAGCCTTCTGTTGGTGTTAAACTGGGTTTGAGTTAAAGTATGAAAGTAAAGGCAGTTCCAGTTGGCAAGCAGCTTGGCATTAGACAGGCAGACATTGAGACAGGTAAGAGGAAACAAGTAAAAGTTGCATATCTGGTTTTGACATTTGTGCTAATCCCCCATCTGGAAAAGGACCTAAGAGGTTAGTTGGTGCCTTTCGCTTTAGGTGCATGTTGTAGGTGATCTGATAACACAATAATACAGATCACTATCTAATTTATTGTATATTATAATATTTTACTAAAGCTGAAAAACACTGCATGATTTGTCTTGATTTCAGCATTTATATGAATAAAAGGTCAAGTTTCAACAAGGTTATGTTGATTTTTGATATCTACACTACATACAGTATACCTAACATACACACACATACATATATAACTCAAGACCATGAACTGTAGTTTTGAATCCTAACATACTAGTTTCAGTTGACAAAAAAAGAGGGGAAAATAAAACATCCAGTTAACTGCATCCCTGGAGAAGATAAATATCTTATGGACATCCATGGCAGTCCATAACAAGCAAATACAAAATATTTGATCACCTAGGCCAACCAGCTACTCTCTCCCTCCATGACATTCCACAATAACTCAATTATGTAGTGGACAACTAATATGAAGTTAATTAAGTCCTTCTATCATTGCATTCCAGGGCTCTCAAAATCTCTGGTGTTTGTTTTCCACGTATCCACATTGATAGAAATTCCACAATGTCGGTATATTTCAAATGTGTGTCCTCATGTTCATGTTTCATATGAAAATTTTGTTGGGATAGGGACCAAGATGATATTAATAAGAAAAATAAATTCCTTTTTTTCACTCAGTATGAAGTATACAGTATCTAACATTTTTTGCCTTTGTGGTTTTTAAATTACCTGACACCCTTTCATTTGTGTATATTTTACTTTAACCAAGCTTTCCTTTGGATCTGAAGTTTTGAAGTTTTATTTTGGAGCTGCTGATAACCAATCACAATACCATGCTTCACACAATCATTTTCTTTGCCTTCACACACCATGTCCTCTTTTTGTTACATTTTAACATTATGAGTCATCACTTCAAAAAACAGGTCATGTTTTCTTCAATGACCATGTTGGTCTTCTGTCTTAAAATTCTCCTTGGTCTCTAATTTATCTTTTCTCACTTTCTTTTCAGCTCAGACTTTACTGTTTTAACATGTTTTGTTTCTAAAATATTTTTTCACATTTTTCACATACCCATTCCCTATACTATAAATTTCCTATAAGCTCAACCATCTTACTGCATATCCATTTTTAATTCTTTATCTGCCTCCTGTTCCCTAATTCTTCTCCTATTATTGAGTTTTACCAAATGTATTGCTGTGTCAGTTGCAATCATTTTATTAACTTTCCTTATATAAACTTTCCATCCATCTATTATCCAACCTGCTATATCCTAACTATAGGGTCACGGGGGTCTGCTGGAGCCAATCCCAGCCAACACACAGCGCAAGGCAGGAAACAAACCCTGGGCAGGGCGCCAGCCCACCGCAGTATATACACTTTCCCCATTCTAATTAGGAATAAATGTATATGGTCTTAAACTTATATCTAATTAGTTTATTATTTTATACATTTTTGCAGATCTGTACACTGTTCTTATTTTATGTTCAGTTTGTTCTATTTCTTTCCATTATACTGCCTGCCTGTTCTAAAAGTGCTACTGTAAAAATGTAATGTTTCCTGCAGGTTGTGGAAATTTTTTCCAACCTTTTTTCTTTGCTGCTCATGACTTTCCCTTTATCTTCTCACATTATAACTGTCATATGCATTAAAACAACATATTACTGTTTTATGTATTATGTTTCTGGGGACTAAAACACACTTACAGCAACATAAAGACTGTTATTGCTTTTAGCAAAAAAGATTTCCATTCTGTGGATACAGGGGCTTTTTTATTTTCTCTCTTCCTTTTCCTCAGAATAATCCAGCTTTCTTTCATGGTATGTTTATTTCCATTGTGAATCCCCAAGGATTTTACAGTGTTTTATGATATACTGTATATTTCATTATTGATATTCTCTGTTCTATTCTGCTTCAATACATATTCAAATTTGAAATCTGATGCTTCACAGGAACATATTTATGTGTTTTATATACTGATCGACATAACTATGTAACACTTGAATATCATCCTTGTTAAAAATGACTGTTGACCTCTGCTGACTGGGATGTTCTTCTCTTGCACTTAATGATCCTTCTGTAGTCCATAAAACAAGCAAACAAGAAAGATAAAGTGTGTTTCATTTTAATGCAAGTCACAAATTAGTCATCTGGTAGTTGAATTCTTTTTCTTTTTGGTACTTGTGATTCTTCTCAGGTGTTTTGTTTTGTTGTTGATGCTCTTTGTTATTTTAAAAGAAGTCATATTTAGAAATATGGTGTTGTCCCACACTATAATCTTCCAACCAACTAGATATTAATGCAAGCAAGTATTTGCAAACCACTTACTCCTGACTCATCACTCCGCTCAAATTTTGAGGATTTTATGTTTTGGTCCACAGCAACTTGTCTCCCTACTTTTAAGGTCAACACTGCTATTGTTTTACCATTTTATCAGATCACTTAAGATATGCACTTAACAGGAAAGGTATCATCTAACCTCTTAGATTCTTTTCTTGGTGGTGAATAGAAAGAAATATGAAAACCAACTATGTACTGTTATATGTGACCTCTTATCTATCTTACTGTTTGTGCCTTCACCCCATGTGTTTCATCCTCGGGTCTTTACTTTCAAACTTTTATCTCAATCCATGTTACCACCAGTAGAAAACTTCAAAAAAGTGTCCCCTTCTGCCAGTAAAGGACTATAGTTAGGCAAGAAATAAACAGTCAAACCTTCTGACCCGCTAGTAGCTTTCATTCACAGACTATATTTTTTTGCATTAAAAACCAATAACATAAATTACAAATGAACATATTGAATCATAAAACCAGGGCAGGTTAAACCTTTGTGCATTCCCATTCACAACAGCATGACACCAGTGATATTTCTTTCTTTTTTTTTTTTTAAATTATTAATTTTATTGCAATCATTCCATACAAATCAATCAATTTTTACAAAAAGTAGGGTTGAGAACAAGTCAACCCCCACCCCTGAGAGAGAGAGCATGGCCAATGGGGTAAAACTTAAGGCTTGTAAACATACCTAAACTGATGAGTTTGATAAGCCAATAGAGATGAATAGAGAAGAAAAAGAAATACAGAAATAATTGCTTCCTCTGTGCTTTAAGAGCTTATTCTAAAATATTACTGATTAGATCCTGCCAGGTTTTGAAAAAATCTGTACAGATCCTCTAACAGAGTATTTAAATTTTTCCAATTTTAAATAATATAAAACATCGGTTTCCCACTGACTTAAAAGAGGAGAGTTAGGATTCTTCCAGTTTAGCAAAATAAGTCTGCGTGCCAAAAGTGTAGTGAATGCAATCACAGTTTGTTTGTCCTTCTCCACTTTAAACCCATCTGGAAGAACCCCAAACACAGCTGTTAATGAGTTAGGAGGGATTGTGAGACCAAGGCTGTCTGAAAGGTAATTAAAAATTTTCGTCCAGAATGATGTTAATTTGGTGCAGGCCCAAAACATGTGACCTAGTGAGGCTGGGACTTGATTGCAGCGTTCGCAGGTTGGATCTTGCCCTGGAAACATTTTGGAGAGTTTTAGGCGAGACAGATGTGCTCGATATATAATTTTGAGTTCAATAATTGTATTCTTTGCGCATATGGAGCTCAAGTGAATTCTCTGCATTGCTATTTTCCATTCCTTTTCTGATATATTAATTGAGAGATCTTTTTCCCAGTGTCCTCTTGGATCTTTGAAAGGGAGGGACTGTAAAATAATTTTATATATTGCAGAGATAGTGTCTGAGTCCTTGAAATTGAGCAATATTTTTTCCAGAATGGACGAAGGTGCAAGATGAGGAAAATCGGGCAGGTTCTGTTTAACAAAGTTCCTAATTTGAAGATAGTGAAAGAAATGTGTAGCTGGAATGTTAAATTTGGAATGTAATTGTTCATAGGATGCAAAGACGTTGTCTATATATAGATTTCTAAGCAAGTTAATCCCAAATTTTTTCCAGATATTAAAAACTGCATATGTTTGTGAAGGTTGAAAGAAGTGGTTCTCTTGTAGAGGTGCCACAGATAAAAGCTTCTCCATCTTAAAATGCTTTCTACATTGGTTCCATATTCTGAGTGAGTGAAGTACTGCAGGA
Source organism: Polypterus bichir lapradei (assembly GCA_026402145.1). NCBI lineage: Eukaryota > Metazoa > Chordata > Cladistia > Polypteriformes > Polypteridae > Polypterus > Polypterus bichir. The sequence continues at coordinate 22,417,194 of JANRMT010062825.1, read as the reverse complement.
TTTTAGTTCTATTGCGGACCAGGCCTGTGTATGTTCATCTGTTTGTGTCCAGGTTTTTATAGCTTGTATGTTTGCTGCCCAGTAATAAAACTGGAAGTTAGGTAGAGCCATGCCACTTCTGCCTTTTGTCTTTGTAGGGTCGCTCTTTGGATACGTGGATGTTTTGAGTTCCAAATAAATGAGGTTATTGTTGAATCTAATTGCTTAAAAAAATATTTATTGTTGTATATTGGATTGTTTTGAAATAAAAAAGGAGCTTAAGAAGAATATTCATCTTAACAGTGTTAATTCTTGCAGCTAGATTGAGATGAAGGGTTGACCATCTATGCAAGTCTTGCTTAATTTTTTCCATGCAGACGGCGAAATTTTGTTGATAAAGAGCTTTATGTTTACTTGTGATGTTTACCCCTAGGTATTTAAACTGTTCTGCAATGATAAAAGGTAGGGTGTCTAATCTAATATTATATGCTTGAGAATTCACTGGAAAGAGTACACTTTTATTCAGATTAATTCTAAGACCAGAGATCTTTTGAAATTCTGTGAGTGCTGTTAAGACTGCAGGCACAGAATTTTGTGGGTCTGATATATACAGTACCATATCATCTGCATATAGAGAAATTTTCTGTTCCAGTTCTTCTCTGATAATCCCCTTTATCTGATCGGCATTTCGACAGTGTATTGCCCGTGGTTCAATGGCGATTGCAAACAGCAGCGGTGACAAGGGGCATACTTGTCTGGCACCACGTTCTAGTTTAAAGTAGTCTGAACAAATGTTGTTGATACAAATTGAAGCTTCTGGATTGATATACAGTAGTTTGATCCATGCACAAATGTTCGGGCCAAACCCAAATTTCTCCAATGTAGTAAAAAGGTATTTCCATTCAATCATGTCAAATGCTTTTTCTGCATCCAATGATAATAATATTTCTGGGGTGTTTGACTTGGTTGAGTTGGTGAGTATATTACATTATACAGGCGTCGAAGATTTGAAGATAAGCGTCGACCCTTGATAAATCCAGTTTGATCTTGTGATATTACCGAACGGAGCACTTTCTCCATCCTTCTAGCTATGATTTTTGAGGGTATTTTAACATCATTATTCAAAAGTGAAATTGGTCTGTATGATGCACATTGTAATAAGTCCTTATTTTGTTTAGGAAAAACGATGATTAATGCTTGGCGAAAAGTTTGAGGAAGAGTTTGATTGTCTCTGGCTTCTGTAAATGTTGCTAATAAGAGGGGAGCTAGCTGAGCGGAGAATTTCTTATAAAATTCTGCAGGGTTAGCCATCAGGACCTGCTGCTTTCCTGCCTTGAAGTGACTTTATAGCATCTAGTAATTCTGATAAGGCCAGAGGTTTATCAAGTTCCTCCGCACTAAAAGTGTCTATTTGTGGTATCTGTAATGTATCCAGAAATGCATTAGATTCTGTGTTGTCTTCTTTAAACTCAGTAGAATATAAGGATTTATAGTAGTCTCTAAATGTGTGCATTATATTTTTGTGGTCGATGATTTTGTCTCCGTTCGTGTTTGTGATTACTGGGATTGCGTTGCGGACTTCTTGCTTGTGAATTTGTTGAGCTAAAAGCTTATTAGCTTTCTCTCTGTGTTCATAGTAATGATGTCTGGATTTATAAATTAGTTGTTCAGTTTCTGTAGTTGTCAAAAGGTTTAGTTCTGAATGCAGCGCCTGCCTTTTCCTATGTAGAGCCTCGCTTGGAAGACTGGCATGATATTTCAGTTATGATACTGTTAGTTAGCGGGCTGGCGCAGCACATGATGATGTCATCAGTGTGAGTCAGCACCGGCTTGCTTTGGTGTGTATTCTTACAGCATTTTACAACACGACCAGCTTTGGACTGATTGCTTGACTACTGTCATTATTAACGTGAGAAACATGGTGTCAGAAGTTTGACCACATGGCTCTGAAGACTAAAAAAGCACTGCTTTCCTTTCACGTCCTAAGCACAGACAAGGGCTTCGCTGCTGCAAATCAATTCAAGTGAGTAGTTGCGCTCATCCTGAACTTATCCGCGGCTATGGCAACACAAATTCTGCCTCCTACTGCAATGAAAATGAGTGGCGACCTCGGCACAAATTGGGATGTTTTCAGGTCAGAATTTGAAGATTATGCCATTGCTATCAAGCTTAATAGGAAGGGCGTCGCAATTCAAGCGGCTACGTTGTGGAGTATCGTGGGCACCGAGTGCAGACATGTCTACAAACACAACCTGAATCTTTCAGCAGTGGACCAGACAAATGTAACGGCTATCCTAAATGCTTTGGAGGAACACTTTAAACCTACAAACAACGTGATTTATGAACACCACTTATTTGGGAGTTGCAAACAGGAGGAAGGGGAGCCATTTGACAGTTTTCTTACACGGTTAAAAGAAAAATCTGCCACCTGTGAGTATGAAGCATTTAGAGATGAATTTATTTGTGATAAAATCATGCTAGGTATAGCAAATGAAGCAACCCGCAGGCAGTTATTACGAGAGAGATCTCACCCTGGCCATGGTTTTTGGAGACATGTTGATCAGCAGAGCTCACTAACATGAGACTTAGGTCGATGGAGTTGGAGAAACCTTCCACGGATAGTGTTAATGCCACCTCAAAGCAAATTACTAGGAGGCCACTACCCATCACCGCACCAAAGCAGGCAAGTCAGTTTTCAAGCTCGGATACAGATCGACCAACATGCATATATTGTGGCAGTCTACATGGACGTGGGAGGGAGCGCTGTCCAGCATATGGAAAGACATGCAACTTATGTCAATCAACCAACCACTTCGCTAGAGAAGACAAATTAAAGGTAAACTTCTTACCATTGAACCAGAGGCAAACCAAGCAGGCAGCTGTGCTGATAATGATGTTTATTCTACTGAGCGCATTGGCACTATTGGTGCAAGAGGTAAGAAGTGGTTTGTTACACTGCAGCTTCACAAGAAACCACAGCAATGTCAGTTAGATTCTAGGGCCATTTGCGATGTTATGTGTTTAAAGGACAACATGAGATTAGCACCAAGGGCTAAACTGCGTCCCAGTAATACCAAGTTAAAACTGTACTCGGGTCAAACAATGACATCCTTAGGACTTTTTGACACAGAATGTGTCATTCACGGTTATAAGCATAGTTTGGAATTTGAGATCGTAGAGGGCAGTCAGAAACCTCTTCTGTCAGGCTCAACGTGTTTAAGGGTTGGCCTAATGTGCTTTACAATTTCAGCAAAGCTGTACCGTACAGACAGTGCCTCATCCGTGCCCCTCACCTGCAGTAGCTTGATTCAAATGTATGCTGATGTCTTCACAGGACCAATCGACGGCCTCCCATGCACTATACAGTTTAACCTAGACAGGTTAGTACAGCCGGTTCAATGTTTCCCACGTAATGTGTCAGTTGCTATGAAGGATGCTTTGAAAGCTCAGCTTGACAAATATGAAGCCGATGGCCATATTGCTGCGGTGTCTGAGCGGACTGATAGGATCAGCAACATGGTAATCGTGAAGAAGCCTGATAAATTGCGGGTGTGCATATACCCAATATTTCAGAATCAAGCACTACAACATTCTCATTATATTATGCCCACTCTGCAGGATGTACTGTACAAACTCCCTAAGGCTAGGCTCTTTACCTTAGTGGATGCCAGAGATGCCTTTCTCCAGTGTAAGCTAGATGAGGAAAGTAGCTTCATGACCACATTTTGGACACCCTGGGGGTAGAAGAGGTGGGTGAAGCTTCCGTTTAGTGTTAGTGTTGCACCAGAAGTGTACCAACGTAAGCAGCATGAGTTGTTGGCAGGGCTCGAGGGTGTGGAGCCAGTCGCAGATGACATCCTTATTATAGGTTGTGGAGATACTGATGTTGAGACTAATAAAGACCATGACGCAAAGCTGCTTGCTTTCATGGAGTGATGCAGAAAGGTCAAGCTGAGGCTTAGCGTTAAGAAGTTGCACTTAAAGTGCCTGATGTTCACTTTCATGGACACATTTTGTCATCCAGTGACTTAAAAGCTGATCCAGAAAAAGTGTGGGCAAACATGGAAATGCCAACTCCAACAGATGCAAAAGCTGTGCAACGATTTGTAGGGTTCATCACGTACCTGAGCAAGTTCTTACCGCGTCTTTCAGAAATGTGTGAGCCCCTAAGGAAACTCTTGAGCAAGGATGTAACTTGGCACTGGCTTCCCAAACATGAAGCTGCTGTGCAAGAGATTAAGAAGCTTGTCACCACAACTCCAGTTTTGCGATACTATGATGTGTCTAAACCTGTTACCATCCAAAGCGATTCAAGCCAACACAGTCTGGGCTGTTGTCTCATGCAAGAGGGTCAGCCCATTGCTTTTGCTTCGAGAGCATTGACTTCAGCTGAGCAAATCTATGCACAGATAGAGAAGGAATGCCTAAGTATTGTATTTGCTTGCCAGTGTTTCCACCAGTACTTACATGGCCGAGTTCAAATCATAGCAGAAACGGATCACAAACCTCTTATCTCAGTTTTTAGTAAATCCCTTATCTGTGCACTGAAACATCTTCAGAGTATGCTGCTTGCCCTCCAGCATTACAACCTCAAAGTGGTATATAAACCAGGTCCTGAAATGTTTTTGAGTGACTCCCTTAGCAGAGCTACTACAGTAGACACAAACAGTGGTTCATATGAAGCATGGCACTCTGTCTGTGCGCTACAGCAGGAGCAGTTCGATCTTGAACACATTAATCAGGCTGATTATCTCAATGTCACGGATCAGTGCCTTACTCAAAAAAGGCAGCACACGGAAAAAGGTGAAAATCTCCAAGCACTTAAATCCACAGTTCTAACAGGCTGGCCAAACCTGAAAGAAGAGACCAGCTTGGAAGTCAGAGAATAATGGCCATACAGGGAAGAGCTCAGTGTATAGAACAGCGTGCTTTCTAAAGGTCAGAGAGTAATTATCCCAACACAATGCGCTCAGAAATGTTAAGACAGATACATGCAAGTCACATTGGTAGAGAAGCCTCTTACAGACAGGCACGTGACACCTTATACTGGCCCAGCATGCACAGCAAGATTAAACACTTTGTGAGCAAATATTCAGTCTGCAATGAGTACACTATACAGCAGCAAAAAGAGACAATGATGTCTCATGAACTTCCTACCAGACCCTAGCAAATCATCAGCATCGATCTCTTCCAGCACAACGGTAAAGATTTTCTGCTGCTGGTTGACCACTATTCGGAGAGAGTACTTTTGGGAGATAAAGCTCTTACCTGATTTGGTACAGAAACAACTATCAAACTATCAAACGTTGTAAGGCACAGTTTGTCCAGTATGGTCAACCTGATAACTGATAATGGGCCCCAGTTTGCTTGTTTTCAATTCAGACGCTTTGCTGCAGCATGGGAATTTGAAAATTGCACATCCTCCCCACAACACCAAAAGGCTAATGGCAAGGCTGAAGCAGCCATGAAAATAGCAAAGAATCTCATCAAAAAAGCACTGCATGACGGCACTGACGCTTGGAAGGCCATACTCCAGTGGCGTAACACACCATCTGAATCAATGTAAAGTAGCCCAGCACAGTGCCTAATGTCCAGGTGCTTGAAGACTGCCCTTCTAGTCCTCAATGCATTGTTAGAGCTCAGTGTCGTGACAGGTGTTGTTGAGAATCTACGTCAGAGGAAACAAATAGCAAAGCTTACTTAGGATCTCTGTGCAAAAGATCTCCCAGAGCTTTCAGTGGGGGATGTAATTCGAAGCCACCACCAGGTGATCACACGGGCATCTGGAAGCTGGGATCCTATGTGCAGAAGGTAGCCCCGAGATCCTACTTAGTAGGAGTAGATGGCTCCCTGTATTGTCGGAATAGAGTGGACTTGATCCCAGCAGAGTCCTCTGTGCAAAATTCAAATTTAAAGTCTGGGACTTCGGCAACTTTCAGTTAATAGGAAGGAAATGGCAAGGCAGAGGAACAGGGAACTAGTGGAATTTGGACTCCCGTGCTGACATTAGTGATGCCACCCCCGCATAACATACCACCGTGATCTCATGCTTTGGTCAGGTATCCAGGCCTCCCAACAGACTCAATCTGTGATGAACAACCGCGTTCTTGCTTGTTTTTTCCTACTTGTATGTTAATGTTGCTATTACATTGATTGTTAAAAAAAAAAGTATATATACGTACATATGTATACAGGCATAGACGTACTGTGTTTATATTTAAGAAACTGTGCTACTTCCTATAGGTCTATTATGAAAAAAAAACAAAATAGTTTTACTTGCTGTCAATGGTAATTCTAGTTATACATTTGATAGCTAATTTCATTCAGAAAGGAAAGATGTTAAGGGACGTTAGTTAGCGGGCTGGCGCAGCACATGATGATGTCATCAGTGTGAGTTAGCACCGGTTTGCTTTGATATGTGTATTCTTAATGCAGTTTACAACACGACCAGCTTTGAACTGATTGCTCGACTATTGTCATTATTAACGTGAGAAACACCCACCACGTGACAAACCAACTCAGGATCCAGATTAGGACCCGAGTGCAGCCATGCAATGGGTGGATAACAAGAAAAACAAAAGAATATTTTATTTATGGTCAAAATTTAGTTTTTAAATATTGGATTTTTTTCTTAGTCTGATCCCATTTTTTACAAAATTTAAAACCGTTTATGGTCTTATCTTTATTTGTAAATGAAGTCCATGCACCTATCCTTCTCGACAAAAATCTTTGTCACTTTTTTGTAAAAGTCCTCCTTATTTTCCTTTAGTTTTAAAAGTCTTAATCTTTCATTTTGGCAGTCAGTCGAAATAAAAAATAAACGGACTGCTGCAGTGCACTTGACTTTCTAATATCGCTAACTTATTGGCGCCGAGATCATCTGCGTGGAACAGTAGCAACAAACACCTGTTGGGCTTCAGTGCGGCACAGTATTGTCTGTCTCATCTTGTGCCCTTTCACTGCGCTTTTATGTCCTATCAGCAAAACTAAAATATGTCACACACATTCATTAAAGATATTAGCCAGACTGTGGAAAGGCAGGTGTATAATAAATGCGTGTGCAAACATTATATTGCCGACATGCAGAGAGACAGCAACAGGCACTCGCCAATTGCATGCATCAACCCAGCGTTGAGGGATAGCACTGTGCGAGATGAGGCTCGGCTCGTCTCGTCTCGTCATTGTTGTACCTTGCGTTTCTCCTCTGTATTTGATCAGGAAATGCGCAAATTCAGTGAGTCTGACTATAAAAATGATCATAATTATTAGAATCATACAGCCCAGTGGACAAATTTATTTTATGTTATCATTATTAGTTTTTTTTTTTTACTTTTCATGATGACCACACATCCCTGTATGAAGTGCAGTCATGGTACCAGAGAAGTGCCAGACTTCCACTAAGCACTGATCCAGTTGGCCCTGCACTGAAACTCCGAGACTCTTTTCTTCTTCTTGCACTTTACATTTGCTTTTATTATCATCTGCGCTATGATTAAAGTATTTCCACACGTTACTTTTTCGCTTTCTACCCACAAACACTTGTGCAAAACTTGCCATCATCACACACACGTGTTTACTGCTTCAAGCCGACGTACCAAATGTGCACAACAAACAAACAACGGTCTTTAATGGAAGTTGCGCCACGTGACTATAGTAAGTCTAAGGTACAAGATCACTGCATAGTAAACAGTGCAATGTAACGGAACGCTCAGGGTGACCTACAAACAACCTCTCTGCACGACTGAACCAGATTGAACAAAAATGCTATTGCTATTTTTTTCGTTTTACTCAATTTTTGTTCTTATTTTAGTTCGTTCACATATCACTAATTTTTATTTTTATTTAGTTTTTGTTTCTCTCTTTGCCTTAATTTCAGTTCTCATTCTTGTAAAACGAAAAACAATATTTTTAGTTCTAGTTCTCGTTTTCATTATGAAAATATCACTGCATGACACTGGTGAAAATTTCCCGATGGTTTCTTTTCTTAATTGCAGATTATGTCTTCTCAGTCAAAATGCAGAGACAGCTTTCTTTCCAAATAAGAGAGGGATGAGGCTCTTGAAAAATGTCTGTTTTCTAAATGATAGCAGCTTCCCCTCACTTTTTGCTCAATGAGACACCCAGGCTCACTTATCAGCAGGTTCTCATCACTTCTTGGAAGGCGCATTAACATTTTACAGTTATGCAAAACACACTGAATGTACTGTATCTACAAAAAATACAAATAAATTGAAGAAAAATGTTACAGGACATCATTATCACTTAGCACACATCTTATACCTAGTTCAAGGTTAATTCCCTAAGACTTGATGCCTAAACAGTCTAGCTATGCAAATCCTGCTTCGAGTTCCAGCTCTCCCAGCATACACTGCACTGCTTTTCAGATTGGCTAAACTTATGTTAAAGGACTATCATCTGACATCTGTCAGTTAAACACTTTAAGCCATCAACTATATAGGAACCACTAGAGCTATTTGGCTAGAAATCTCCCCAATGGATTTAATGTCCATAGCAGTTTTAAATACCAGCATCCAACTATAGGCCCAGAATTACCCCAGGCTGTCTGTTCATTGTAATTAACAGGAAAGTATATGTTAGGTATAATGTCCCTGTTGGCTGTCAAAGTTACTGTTGCCAATACACAGCCCACAAGGGTGTCTTAAAGCCTGACTCCGTATGGTACTGGCCAGTAGCTACAGCTCCTGTCCTGCCTGGGTTCTCTATTACAATATGTGCATATATATTTCCTGTAGTTAATAAAGGAAATATTTTTGAAGTTATATATGTAATGTTTTTCTAGCATATTGTCTGCTGCTTTTATGTTTGAATCCTTTGTCCTGTATTCCAATATTCCTCCCAAATCCCAGGCAGATGTTTTGTCATGGATTTACACCAGCATCTACCCCAGATCTAAGTCTAGCCACTGGCTCTCTATGTCTAGATTACAAAAGCAGTTAGAAACAGCTCCTTTTTACACTAAGCAAAAGCAGAAGTCTCATGCTCGGATGTGCAGGGACATCCTGTAAGCACTGCAAGTGGAGTGTGTCAGCTGAGCTCTCTCCTTCCCTCAGCACCCATCTTTTGTAAAGCACTGCCACTATGCCTTATCCATCCACAGTGTAAATCCTGCCAACTACACCAAGTATTTTTTCATGGAATCACACCACAGTCCATCCTAATTCTCACATTTGTACTGTGGTAGCTGCTGGTAGTCACCTGTAAAGTCACAATGTCTGGATTACAAAGGGCATCAGAGACAGGCTCATTTTTTTGTTGATGAACAATGTAAGCACTGCAAGAAGAGTGCTTCCTGGTGATATCAGTAGATTTTTCTCTCAACCCCCAGTTTATCTTTTATGTATTTGTATTGGAAAATGCTCTAACCACACTTAACCCACTATTGTAATAATATTGTTTTTCTGTTCTTTGCTTAAACAAAATATTTTTGAAAAGCTAGAAAGCAGAATTTTTTTTTGATTACATATGAAATACTTATACTAAAAAAAAAACTAAAAAACATTAATACAACAAAGTTCCAGATTCACAAACTTTATAAGATGGGATATTTAAAATTTTAAAAGTATATTTACTTGTTTCTGCAGAAATAAAATTTAATTTGACACAGGTCTTGAAAAATTAAACTAGATGGAGCTGAGGGTGCTAAAATTGCTTTTTTAATGTAAATACAGAAATGAAACATCACACCTAGCAAAGTCCTGCTTAAATCCTACTGAATATTTATTGGAGGAAAGTGTTTGCATTTTTTTTGCAACTTACACATGGTGCTATTTCTGCTTTAATAGTGCAGTCAAGTATGTTTGCTAAAATGTACTGTAAAAATAAAAGTTAAGAAAAGTTATTAAAATAGATACAGTCTATCTTAATTAGTTCTGTAGCAGTCTTCCCGTAAATGGCCAATACATGTTTCTCTAAGCAAAAGGCCTGCTGTTAATTGTGACCTTAAATGCTATTTTTACAGTATATAACAAGGTCCTTAACCTTGGAAAAATGATTTGCTCCTGTTGTTTCTAACTTCCTAGGGTCACTAGGCATTACACGTTAAATGCACTGAAAGTGGAATCAATCCATTAAGTAAGTTCTCAAAAGTCAAGATCCTTTACTGTAGCTTAAATCCTATGAATCAATCCCCATCACATTTAAAAATATATCTGTAACATATTTCATAAGACTTTCCTTTTATTTACATTGTAAAAACACAGTGCAGCTGATTTATAACCACCAACTGTGTTTTTTGTGAAGATTTGTATGTGCAGATTTCTCATCAACAACGCATATTCTGTCAGATTTTTCAATGGCTTCCTTGATTTTGATTTCATCTTCTTCTTCTTCTTCTTTTGACACTCTTTTCATCTCCAAAACACTATTGACATACTGTTCTTTTAGAATAATCCCTACTCCATTTCTCCTCCTATCCACACCATGATAGAACAATTTGAATCCACCTGGTCTTACTCCCCTTCCATTTAGTCTTGTGCACGCGAATATATCAACCTTCCTTCTCTCATTCATATCGGCTAACTCTTTCCCCTTGCTAGTCATACTACCAACATTCAAAGTTCCTTCCCTCAGTTCCACTCTCTTTACCTTCCTCCTCTACTCCTGCCTCCAGACACATCTCCCCCCCTTTCTTCTCCATCTTCGGTCAATGGTAGCCCAATTTCCACCAGAACCCTGTTGGCGGCCGTTGTTAACCAGGGCCTCGACTGATCCAGTATGGATATTTTTATTGTTGTCTGCATATTGCTTTGGCAAAATTTTACACTGGATGCTCTTCCTGACATAACCCTCCCCATTTATCCGGGCTTGGGACCAGTACGAAGAAACACACTGGTATGTGCATCCCCTGTGACTGGGTTCTTGATTTTGATTTCATACGAGTGAGAAAGCTGTCATTAATATTTCTTACAAAGATGGCGTAATACTGTATGCTTTGCTTACAAGAATTTATGAAGGAAGAAAAATATATATGATGTGCTTTCCCATAGAGATATTTAAAATGTCTCAAATAAACCATAATTTAATATCAAACATTCCCTCTCTCTTGGTTGTCTAAGTCCTCATGTCCTTAATAGTGAGTTTTCAGTCCTATCCTGGATCCACAAGTCTTGTTACATGTGGGGTTTTTAAATGCAATAGTGGCATTAGTGGTAGTGGGAGCAATGAGTGAGCTTCTACTGAATCTCTTGCACTGTTTCTTGGCTGTCCTGTCTTCCTCCAGCAGGCAGGTCCTCTCTTGAAACAGTTGGCGCCACATGTTGTGATCAGAAGCAACTTTTCTCAAGTTGCCAGGTGGGGTCTTGCACTTTTTTAATGTGTTTTTTTGTTGTCTTTACACTGCTTCCTTTACCCTTCCTCTGAGCATCAACTAAAGTATAATTGGCCAGATAACTCTCAGTAGGCAGCAGATTTGGGGGTATCCTTATTGCCTGCCCCTGCCATTTTAGCTGGTACAGGCTGATCATGACCTTAATACTTCTGGAGTTGGTCCTTGCAAGTATTTCAGAATGAGGCATGAAGATGTTTTGAATGCAGCATAAGTCAAAGAGCTCCAGGGACTTGATGTGGGGGGTATAGGATACCCAAAGTGATACAGACTGCTTACTAAACATTAACTTCAGTGTGGAGATAGAGGTCCTTGTTTTGGAATACCTTTTGGAGTTTTAGATCTATAACACCTATCTCTCGTGATATCAAAACCTTCAAGGTCAGGCAAAAGTGCACATAGAAAATTTTGTAAATATGAAATAGATGTTTTAATGAAGATATGTGTAATATTTCTAGGTTTCATCAAGAAGTTTTAAGGAATGTATCCCTAGAAGATCACATCTGACAGTGGAAAAAATCATTCTACTATAATTTCAGATTTTTCAAAGAATACATTCCTCTTTAATTTGTGTAAAGCATGCAATAATCCTGTTAAAAACTGAACATCTGGCACATATTTGATTTAGAAACTAAAATGTGTCTAGGATAAAATCTAATCAGTGTATGTTATTAAAAGATGCTAACCTCACTAGGTCATATGTTCTGGAGGTGTCCTACAATCAGATCATTTTTGTGTCTATTAATATTCCCAACCTTTAACAACAATATCTGGAATAACTCCAGAAGGGATAATATTACAGTACTTTAGGCAAAGTCTGTTCTGATATCCTATATTACTTGAATGAACACTCATTCATGCCTAATTAGAAGAGTCATAATCCATCTCCCATGACTATCTTACATTATATTTTTTTATTTCCCAAAACCAGAACATTATAGTGGCATTCAACAGTTCAAACTTTGTAATAACGTACCAGATACAAATATTTACTTCAAATTAGTTACAATGAAAGCAAAAGAAAAAGAAAAATACAACTGGATTTGTTTTCCATTGCAAGCCAGGCCAGTATGAATTTAAGAGTTTCTGCTGATTTCTATTAAATTATTGCTTGAACTTACCTCCAGATCATTCATTGTTTATCTCAGTTTGTCTATTCTGCCTTGTAATATCCAACCCGAGTTTGATCACCGACAACTTCAGCTTGATAACTTCATCCATGCTCCCTGTACTACCTTCCCCGATGTGCCCACTATGCCCTGATGTTGTTGAAATACAATACTTTTTTGTAATGGTTGCCGGTGAAGACAAGGGTTTTGGTTTAACACACAAAAGTGGCATGTTTCCAAAATGAGCCTCACTCCCAGAGTCACTGAGGAGGCTTTGTCTCTCTCCTCAGCTTCAATCTGCAACTGGCCATATTGTGAGCATGATCATGAATTTGAGGCCAGCTTAGACTCTAACACTTTGACTTTTTTCACATTCCTTGGGGTCTTTCTCTCCCTTTGATTTGTTCTTTGTGTTGCTCACATTTTTAAGGTTAGTTCTGCTTAACTTAGTAAAATACAGGATATCTTAAACACAGAAAAAAAGAAAATAAACACGGTGACTCACGGAGCACCATCTCAGACGTCCATCTCATGTGACCAAAATTATCTTAAAATGGGAAAAATTAAATTCTTCGTAAAGGGCAGTTTGAGATTTTAAATTGGCAAGAATATATTAATATTATCATAAAATACAGTAGAATGTCAGTATATTGCAGGAGGGAGGGTCCTGCTTTCTGATATGAGTAGACGAGGGAAGCTGTGTTTTTTTTCTTGGTTGTACTACAATATTGCTCATGTGCTCTCCATTGTTAGCACAGTGCTATCGACTGTATTGTGTGCTGCTGAACACATTTCGTTCTTTTAAATAAAATTATGTGAAAAGGTCACACAAGGTTAAGGAGTTTGTTTAGACATTTCATATTGTTTCTTTTTTGACATAACTTTATATATTTTTATACAAAGTATATTTAAAATGCCTTAATTCTCAAAAGTAATGATCAAAGCACACAAGTAAAAGGCAATAACTGCTGTTAGAGTCAAGAGAAAAAAAACCTTAGAAACTTCTTTTAGAAAATGTCATTATCAATCTGAAAAACACTTTGTAAATTATACTTTCAAGGGAGTAGAGTTTGGCATAAAATGAATAAACAGTATCTTAATTGGTGTAGTTTCAGTTACATAGAGAATGTTCTTTATTTTTCTAATCTCATTTTAAATTCATTCACTATACTGTAATAAATGTAACAGAAACAGAAAAATAATGTCACTTTTATAAGTATTTATAATTGTCACACATTTGTGAATTTGTGGGAATTACTGTCTAGTATTCTTTTTCCTTTAAACATCCATCTTTATTATTTTGATACTTAATTTAAGATGGGCTGATGTTTTTGATCTTTGAAGCTATGTTCTCTTTAAACATACCTAAACACACTGTTCTTTAAATGAGCACTAAATGTAATTCCATATTATTTGGCTGCTTAGGAATATATCAGGAAATCTTTAAGGAAAAAAATATTTTACTGCAAAAAAAAAAAACAAAGATAAAATATACTTGGACTGGGAAAACAAGCCCAAAGATTTTCAATATGGAAAATTAGAAGGTTAGAGGACAAGCTGTCTCTTTCTCTTCCAGCAATAGATGATAATATTCTTTAACTGCATTAACAATAAAATAATTTCATTTATGAATTCCCATGTTTTTCATATATCTTTTGTGTATATCTATTCATGTACATGCCTATTCCTGAAATATCAAATCATTAAAACTAGTAAAGGCATGGCTTTCTTTATTTCATTTATTTCCCAGCATGATTAGCTTATCTGAATAATGTGTTTTTGTAATACATCATATACTCTGTCACACAAGCAAAGTTGTCAAAAACAACACTTTTGTTTCCTGACAGTAGAGGATTTTAAAAAATGCGTGAACATTGTAAGTTTTAAAATGACACAAAAAATTCACATGTAGGTGGTAATTGGGTTTGCTTGAGGGTTTCAACATCCAGATGAATTAAAATCTAAAGCACTCAAAAGTGCCCATTAGACCACTCACTGACAGCAAGGATATTTAAGGTTACTACAAGGCAACAGAATCCCTACAAATATAAAAGTAAGGTGCTGCTATTGATTTTTTGGTGGATTTGCAGTTCAGTGACTCACTTATTTTTCATTAGAAAGTATGTTTGCCGAAAGCTGAATTAGAAGTCACAGTTGCCAGTTACACTCTTAATGTATTTACTCTTAAAAAATATTTTTAAAGAAATGAAATTTCCATTTTTAGTTGGTTTTTGATTTAACATAATTTTCAGATCCTTAAGTTAAATTTTCAGGTTATTTTGATTTTATGTACACCTTTAAAATGTTAACCTTTATGTATAAATAAGGCATTACAGGTTTTGCAAAATTCCAAAAAGTAATTATTCCTTATATCTATCTGCAAGTGCAATAACGTAAGTGAAAATATTCTGGAAAAATAATAATGATTTGAGTTTAAGTGATACTGTGGAGGTGTTTGCTAGGAAGCACATTTATATCTTAGTACTAATTAAGCCCAGTCAAATGCTTCATTGTGTTTTTCTTTTCATTCTAAAGTTCATTGTAAATGAATATAAATAAAAATATGTATTGGTTGATTTCAGATGTAAGTTTTCAAGTGTTATTCTTAATTATGTTATGATTCTCAGAGTTTCCTGGGGTCCATCACAAAAACCTGAATGCCCATCACGTCAAATATACTCCATAAAAATGTTTTCATTTAATCAAACCGATTTCATATTTTTTTATTAGCACTGTTCAAAATCCCTCATTACTATGAACATAGATTACTAATATATCTATAGAGCATAGCACAAAAGGTTGCAAGGTCTTGGGACACCACCTGAAAGGCACAGGGCTAACTAAATCCCATAAAAACCTTCTACACTGGGAAGGTCCTGCAAATGCCATTCTGGTGGCTCAGGGTCTTGTACGTACTTTGTGTGTTGTGTGACATGGAAGGTGATGTAGATATAGCTTGGGTTGAAGAATACTCCCAGGGTGTTAGGTTGGTAGGTGCCCCAGCAGTTGGCAGTGATGCAGTGTAATTTAGTTAAAAAGAGAGAAAAGGCCAGGGAGAAGATAGCAGAGATGGCAATGGCTAATATTTGCTAGAGGCTGCAGTCAGAAGGAAAGATATGAGATTGTGCTGTCCCAATAAAAACTTCTTATAAAGACAAATGAAGGCTCAGGGTCACCAGAAACCATCAGTTGTCTAGTGTCCATGGAGCAAATGTAGGCTCCACCAGTAGAAAGAAGAGAGAGACAGAGAGAGAAAACTTGAGATGAGTGAAATGAGGAGGATTTTTCTGTGGTAGTTAACAGGAGTGTAAGTCACTCAGTCTGATAGACAGGTAAGCAGGTGACCTGAGGCTCCCCTTTAATGGATTGTTTACAGATTTTTCCAGGGACGCAGCTCTGTGCACCCTGAACACTCCCACATTTATTGGTAGCAAATTATTATTGTTTAACATTTTGTTAATCTAATGTGATTGGGAAATTGTTGACGTAGTATTTCATATTCACATCCATGGTTCACAGTTCACGCCCATCATTAATGTAACTACAGATGAGCAAGCTTGATTTTAGGGAAATAGCAACTTCAAGTGGAACTTCAGAAATCAAAAGAAATTCAGTTGTTTCTTTAATGAAACACAACCTTCATAAATTGTTCACTTGAAGAAAAAAGAAGACAAGCTTACACATGGACTTTTTTTCAAACTCGTTATGACAAATGGAGCTGGCTAACTGGATGTGGTGTAAGTAATGCCTTTTTTTGCTTTCCCTGATTGCTGTTTCAAATTGTTGGTACAGAAACGTTGTAGACAATGACAGGGGTACGACATATAAAACATCTTTCTGAAAAATGCAAGCAGTATGGAAGTAACTGCAGTCATCTACAATAACATTAGGCTAAATGTTTTTGGCAGGCTTAGTGAAATGACTCAATTTAGACAGAAAGTAATTGAGAAATTTTAAGGCCTGAAGTAAATGAGGGCAAAATTTATGTTCAAGGAAATATAGGTATCCTGATCGTAAAGGCAGAATAAGATTTCTGTTGGACTTGTCCTGTTGGTGTAGTGCAAGACAAATTGAGGGGCAAGTTATGTTTTAAGATGTGGGGGTCTGTGGACCTTACATTGTGAATTTGTGCCCATGTGAGGTTCGCCTGGCAAACTTATCTAGGACTGAGCAGACTGGCAGCAGGTGTAGAATAAAATTAGGGTGGGAATGACTCTGTGGGTGTGCTAAATAATAAACTGGGATGCATGACTTAAGAAAAATCAGAGGACTAGTGATAGTAAGATGTGGATTTATGGAATATGGCGAAAATGGCCAAGGACTATTAGCAGAGGAAGAATAAGATTTGGATTGGACTTATTCTATGGATGTGTAATTAGATGGACGCAAGTCCATGTTATTAGAAAATTACAGAGGTGGGGATGTGAAATGGCAGAATGGGGAACTGGGCAAGTTGGCAGAGGATTGGGCAATTTAGAGAAAGGTGTACTGTAATAGTTGGGTGGAAGGTGCACTTGTTTCTTTCCACATCTATAGGGCAGGTTATGGGAAGAATAAGGGGACTGCAGATGTCACAGACTGAAGTTTTGGAGGACAGTAGAAATGGGAAAACTTGCATCAGATTAGGCAGCATGGTGGAAAGGGTATAATACATTTTAGTCTGGATTTTTCTTATGGGTCTGGTACTGGACAGGCAAAGATGTAGATTGACACTATGATGAGGACCACAAGAGCATGTGGAATGACCAGATAGATGGATAGATATGAAAGGTACTATGTAATAAACAGATGTGAAAGGCACGATACAATACATAAATGCTGCTACAGTTTGTCTCCCCAAAAACTGCACCCCTGACCAAATTTTTTTTCACTAGCTGCCACTGGATTCAAGACCTACAAAGGTACACCCAGAGGGGCAACAGGATTTTTTTTTCTTATTTTTTGTTTTTTGTGCTGTGATCCCCTTTTGGTCTGTGTGTGTGAGTGTGTGTGCAGGGCTGCCACAAGGATACCTCTCTCATCACAATATAAATAAATCCCTATGGCTTAAGTTTATAATAAAATGATCGTCCTTCTTACGTATTGTAAAGAGAATCTAAACAGGTTGTCATCATAATCACCATCCAGCCTTAAAAATTCTGCCATACCTCCGTTATGATGGGTTATAGCCCATAGTACCCCATAGGTGTCCCAACCTGCCTACACCAAACAGAAAGTTAGGAACAGGAAACCATATTTATGATGGTGCTAGACTTGAAGGCTGTGGGAAAGATGATTTGGTACTATATTGTTTTGAAGTGGGTTGATCATACTACCTGCGGTGGGCTGGTGCCCTGCCTGGGGTTTACTTCCTGCCTTGCGCCCTGTGTTGGCTGGGATTGGCTCCGGCAGACCCCTGTGACCCTGTAGTTAGGATATAGCAGGTTGGATAATGGATGGATGGATGGATCATACTACAACCTATTCAAGTCCAATAATAATAATAATTCTTTGCATTTATATAGCGCTTTTCACACTACTCAAAGCATTTAGCAATTGCAGGTTATGGGCCTTGCTCAAGGGCCCAACAGAGCAAAGTCCCTTTTGGCATTTATGGGATTCAAACCGGCAACCTGGACATTGGCAGTGTGGTAACTGCTGCTGGACAGCTGTAAACCCATGATATTTGGATTGCTAAGGTACTCAGCTGCTGCTCCTTAATATTTTGAGCAACAGAAGAAACTTTCACACTTCCATGCACAGAAGCAACCTCTAACCTGTTACAAGTGGTGCATTCCCTTGTGGCATCAGTCAAGCTACTACACTCCACCTGCTCACAGTGCAAATTCTGATGACTATCTAAGCTATCTTGTCATGGAGTGGGTTTATCACACCACAATCCATTCCAGTCTGAACATTTGCAGTGCAGTAACTGCCATGTTTCTCCTTTTCTCTCTAATCAAAAGGTACCAAATGATGACACTTGCATGCAAAAGTTGACAAGTGTCTGAATCCATGACTGTCTGGTATATAGTCGTTGATTAGAAGTGTTTCACAATTAAAAGATTAGGATGGGAGGAGACAAGCAAACACCGTAGCCACTGTAGCACTCCAGGACTGGAGTTGGAGACCCTTTCTTTAAATGTACCATAAAGAGGCAAGCTCAGTGGTGTCAGAGGTGGCTGGGGTGGCGACTCGGCCGGGACGCCTAGGAGGACCGGAGGAGGGCTTGCGCCTTCCCCAGACCGCCCTGGTTCCTTTGGGGGCCACGGGCACAGAGCTTTAAAGCTCCACCCTGTAGGGGCCCGTGGTCGCCGCCAGGGGGCGCCCCCATGCCTTTGGAGCCCTGGACCTCAGCACTTCCACCACACCAGGAAGTGCTGGGGGGAAGAAGAGCAGGGGATGCAGCCAGCACTTCCGCCACACAGGGGCGTGTTGGCGGGTGATTGCCGGAACCCACCTGGAGCACATCCGGGTGATAATAAAAGGGGCCACCTCCCTTCATTCAGGGCGAGAGTCAGGAGCGGAGAAGACTGAGCTGGATGTAAGGAGGTAAGGAGGCAGCCTGAAGAGGAAGAAGGCATTGTGTGGCCAGGACTTTGGGGGTTTGTGGTGCACTTCGAACTGTAATTAGTGTAAATAAACGTGTTTGTGGGTGAAATGAATGTGTCTGCCTGTCTGTGTCTGGGCCAGCTTCCACAGTGGTAAAATTGGCAGTGCACTATCTATTAGAATGTATTTTGTAATGCATGTAGTAATTATATGCATTGCATTTGTCATTCCAAAAGAGTGAGCGTTACAGACATTTGTAGGAATAAAATGCTTTACTACAAATGTTTATGATATGATATCTGTTGGAATGACAAATGCATTGTTATACAGTAAGTCATTTGGTATGGGATTCATAAAAGCAGTGTTAATGTTTGTGATGTGCTATCTTTTGGAATGACAGAAACATAGCAACCGGATGTACACAGAACTAGACACTTATCCTTGTATTAGGGTAGATGTGAATTACCAAATATGCTGAATTTGGATATGAAGTGAGACGTAAAAAAGGATCATTGCCTCTTGCTGCAAATGTTTGTTTTTGTAAGTGAGTGGTGTGTGAACTAAGAACATAAAAAAACAATGTGCAGGACATTACAGTTAATCAGTAAATGCAATCCATATTATCTAAATCTTTCTAAATCTATTAATATAGAGCAAAGAATGAATTTTATCTACATATAGTCTGATGAGTTGCTTAACTTACTAATAGCAAATCTTTGTGTTAGCATTTTCCACATTCAAGAGTCAAGTCTTGGAGTGAATTTTTCCACCATTATTTTAAGTTTTTTGGTTTCTTCCCCTTGTTCTTTTTGTGTTCTCATGCTATTGACATTTTGTGTTTTTGTTTTCTGTGGGCACAGAACAGATTACACCTTGCTGTTCTGCATTTTGCTGTAAATGGTGTACTCATTAAGTCCAAGAACATACAGATGGAGCCTGAACTTCTGCTTGCAGCCATGCTCAGAACTGCTGAAGCTCAATGGTAGTGCATGGATTTTTGTCTAAAGTTGTTATTCCGCCTTTGTTAAACTGCTAATGGAAAGAAAAGACTTCTCTGTCCTAGAGAAAGTCCAAAGAACTGTGACCAGGCTGACACCAGGACTGAAAGGTTTGAGTTACAACTAAAGATTACAGCAGTTGAACATTTACAGTTTTAGCGAATGGAGATTAAAAGGTGACATGACTGAAATGTTTAAATTATGAGGGGATTTAGTACAATGGATTCCAGCTGTTACTTTTAAAATAAATTCTTCCAACCACACACAGGAAAACTTGTTAAGGGGAAATTTGGTACAAATGTTAGAAAGTTTTTCTTCACACAAAGAATCATAGAATCCTGGAATAAATTATTAAATTCTATAATAGAGAGTAGGACTTCAGTGATCTTCAAATCCTGACTCAGTGTCATTTTGGTGAAATTAGGTGAATAAGACTGATAAACTTGTTGGGGGTAAATGGCCTGTTCTTATATAAACTGTTCTAAAGTTCAAAAGATCTCCAGGTTGTGAGTTTATCTGGTAGTTAGAAAGAATAGCCAGCTGACAAAGATGTAAATCTAAGAAAAAAAAATTACCACATATACTTTAATAGAAAATGTTTCTTGGAGTGTGTGTACTGTGTTTTTAAAACTGGTGCATTATGAATAACTTCCCCTCCTAACACTGCACATCTGTAAATAACATTGAATGCTTAAAAACAACTCCACTCATGCTTCACACGGTGGACTGAATTAATTATTCACTTGCACTGGGTTAATTGCAACCAGCACAATTGAACAAAACATTTTAGCTTTTCTTAGGCTTCCTTTAAATCTTAAACTTAACAATAGCCACTCCATGCTTTCATTTTCTAGAAAATGAAACTTGCAAGTTTTAGTCTATTTCAACTAGAAATGCAGGACTAAATCATAAAAAGGATAATTTTTAGCTTTGGCTAAACATATTTGTAAACGTTCTGCAATGTTTTAAAGTCCAATGTTTGTTTAGTTTTATAAGCAAAAATAATTGTGACACACGTGCAATTGGGAGGCAGCTAGAAGGCCTTAATAATAGTAGTACCATGCCAGACCAGGTCGTGGTAAGCTGCAGTAACTTTCTCTTTTTGCCCTCTGCAGACTATCCACAGGAAATCCCACTAGGTGCCGGCACTATTGATGATGTCACTTCTGGCACTGGTGGTATCAATGATGTCACTTCCAGCTCCGGCACGATGGAGGATGTCACTTGCGGTCTCGATGACATCACTTCTGGTCCCGGTCCAGATGACTTAACTTCCTGTCACGGCCTTTAAAGACACCATGTTCTCAAACTAAAAACAGTTTTGTTTTGGATTTCAACCTGAACACAACTCAAAAAAAATACACATTTGCAGCCAGAGCATATTATATGGGTGGCTGCATGATGTCTCTTGGCTATCTTTGTTACGTACATAATGATATTGTTTAATCCATATTACCAATCTTAAATTTAGGCTCAGCTATAACCTGACCTTTGATCTTCCCAAATCGCCTTTACATAAAACTAATTTCAGAGCATTGCCAGAGTTCAACCTTACCTACCTACTTCTAAGGTACAAATGCTGTGGATACCTTCCCCAACTGTATATCTGACTTAAACTGCTAAAATTCTCTATTTCTGATGTCCTTCTTGCTGCGTCTAGACACTTTATTGGGTAC
Organism: Polypterus bichir lapradei; assembly: GCA_026402145.1. Lineage (NCBI taxonomy): Eukaryota > Metazoa > Chordata > Cladistia > Polypteriformes > Polypteridae > Polypterus > Polypterus bichir. The sequence continues at coordinate 22,395,557 of JANRMT010062825.1, read as the reverse complement.
AACCAGGGCTGGTGTGTTTTCAACCCCCACCACATATCCTTACCAAGCGGTGATACGCTTAATCTATATACAGTACAGGCCAAAAGTTTGGACACACCTCCTCATTCAATGTGTTTTCTTTATTTTCAGGACAATTTACAGCACTCCATCACTCTCCTTCTTGGTCAAATGGCCCTTACACAACATGGAGGTGTGTTTGGGGTCATTGTCCTGTTGAAAAATAAATGATCGTCCAACTAACCTGACTTCTGCACAACACAACTGCTGGTCCCAACCCCATTGATAAAGCAAGAAATTCCACTAAATAACCCTGATAAGGCACACCTGTGAAGTGAAAACCATTTCAGGTGACTACCTGTTGAAGCTCATCGAGAGAATGCCAAGAGTGTGCAAAGCAGTAATCAGAGCAAAGGGTGGCTATTTTGAAGAAACTAGAATATAAAACATGTTTTCAGTTATTTCACCTTTTTTTGTTAAGTACATAACTCCACATGTGTTCATTTATAGTTTTGATGCCTTCAGTCATGAAAATAAAGAAAACACATTGAATGAGGAGGTGTGTCCAAACTTTTGGCCTGTACTGTAGAATAGTAGGGTTCATAATAAAATACTTTCACAATGCAGCACATGTTGAAAACAATACTGAAAATAATAAATAATGTTATTTTAAAAAAAGTGAAAAGAAGCAACTTAAAATTAATAAAACACAAAGATTGGCATTAAAACAATTCAAATATATACATTTTTCACTGCTGCTGTTTTAGCCAAATTTTTTTTTATTGGGTTTTGTGATGGCAAAATTGATTGCAAAATAGCTGTTTTGATCATCTTTCATGTTTCTCTAAATACCCTGGCAGTTTCAAATCTAACCCTGTACTGCAAGTAAAAGGTGCCTGCTCTTTGTAATTAAACATGTTTGTTTCAAACTTGCAAGACATTTAACAGAATTTACATCTATAACTGACATTTAACTAACATTCCAAAAAATAACAAAATTTCACAATATATCAATCCTTACATCCAGAATACAATGTGTGAAAAATTAGGAAAATTAATATCAATATCACATAACGACATGAAACTTTGAAATGCATGTGCACCGTTTTGATGTTCGGATGCTTGCGGTGCAGTGAAGTGATACTCCTAGGATATTTGAAACTTTTAAAATTCTTTTCTTTTTTTTTTAATGAATTTTAAAGGCATTATATAAATTAGGCACTTGATATGAATATAACTCTTACAGTTTATACTTAACTTTCATTGTTTTTGTGTTATTTCATAATGTTAAAAAAAACGAAAATGTTTCATTGACCAAAGTGTTGCCTGACTATATAGAATCCTTGCCTCACCCAGTATTACTTAATCTTCAAAAATCCACAACAGACTTATAAAACTGAGTCTCCAACACCTCAGTATATTTTTCTCAGCTTATTTCAAAGAAGCACATCATGCAGTTGAGCTCTTCTGATCCCATCAATTTTATTTTTACCATAAACACACCCATTTTGCTTTGAGGAGCCTCATTTAGATGCAGGTCACTCTAGGTTTCTCTGCATTGATGACACCCCTGTTCCTTTACGCCAGGGGTGGGCAAAGTCAGTCCTGGAGGGCTGCAGTGGCTGCAGGTTTTTGATCCAACCCAGTTGCTTATTTAGAAAGTAATCCTTGCCAATAATTTACTTTAATTGCTTAGTTAGTTCTTTAACTCTGCCATGTCATGTCATTCTCATATCCTGGATTTTTTTTTCCTTTCTAAGGATTTCAACTAAATGATTTGTGGCCTTAACTGGATGAGTTATTCTCAGTCCTTCACTTTTTAATCTTCACTTTCTTCCAAGTATTTAAACAAACTCAGCAGTGCATGATGAATACACACAGGTGTAAAAGGTAACAAGCTAAATGGAGAACTGGTGGTTTCTTTTGTCATTTGCATCTTATTTTTAATAAGGAGCAATTAAAAACTGTGAAGAATACAGCTATTTAAGACAAAAATAAGCAGAAGGTGTTCTAAATCTTAACAAGCGAGACAACCAAAATGAAGCAGAAGTGTTACTTGAGCAACAAATGCTTTTTATTAAGCAATTGGGTTGGAACAAAAACCTGCAGCCACTGTGGCCCTCCAGGATGGACTTTGCCCACCCCTGCTTTACGCTCTCAAGTTATGAGTTTTGGTTTTGTTTTTGACAACACTCTGTCCTTTCAGTTTCATGTTAATGCTGCATCCCATGCTGCATTTTCTTACCTTCGTAACATTTGAACACTCTGTCCCTTAGTGTCCTACTCTGTGACTGAGATGCTAATTCATGCATTTGTCACCTCACGGCTGGACTATTGTAACACTCTTTCATCTTGCATGCCAGCTGAACCTATCAACAACCTTCCTGTCGGTCAGAATTCTGCTGCACGCTTATTGAAGTAAATAAAGGCTTATAATCTATAATCATATTACTCCATTCTATATAAACTTCACTAGCTTCCAGTTAAGAACCATATTGACTTTCAAATTCTTTTTCTCACACAGCTCTCCATAATCTGGCTCACACTTATTTGAAAGATCTTCTCAAAATTTATACACCAGCCCGTTCACGCCATTCTTTTTCATCTGGCTTTCTTGTTGCCCTGTCAGTTCATCTGTCGTCCATGTACAGTTGAGCTTTTGATTTTACTGTTCCTCGGCTCCAGAATTCTGTCCCTTATAAGATTTGGTCCCTTGGGTTTGTTTCTTTATTTTACAAAAACACTTTTTAAGAGTTCACTTTTCAATGCCATAAATTATACCTCTCTTAATTATTCTGATTGTTTAATTTTGTTTTTAAGAGGCATATGTTTTATTCATTTATTTTAATTGTCTTCTAATTGTCTTTATCTTGTAATGTCTGCTTGAGAATCTAGAAAAGTGCAATCAATTAAATTAAATGTATTATTATTTTTATTATTATTACATAAATTGAGCAGCACAATAGCAAAGTTTAATGCTGATGCCTTGCAGTAAGGAGACTGGGGTTACCATTCATAGAGTTTGCAGGTTCTACTACAAACTTTACTAAGCTCTAAATTTGTCATCTTCCTTTTCTGGATCTTCCATGATGGCATTCTGCATCACTGCCATCTGACCAAGACACTGTACAGCCACCTGTGATGCTGGAATGGAGTCAAAGCCTGGAAACAATCAGGAATAATTTAAACACATTTATGTCACTGGGAGGTCTTCTGGTCTTGGAACCCCTGAAGATTTTTTTTCCAGCTTAAATTGAGTTTTTTTTTCTGACCTTATCACTGAACTCATCGCTAGAGATTTACAGTATGATTATAATATTGTATATAAGGATCCTGCCCTTCTATTAATTATATAGCTATGGTTAATAACACCATATGCATTTGTTTTTCTTTGGTACTTATTCATTAACATTTTTACCTTATCATCTTTGTTTGTTCTTTTCTTGCAGCTTTTTCTTTGAATCTTGTAAAGCACTTTGAGCTACATTTTCTGTATGAAAATATGCTATAGAAATACATGTTGTTGTTGTCTATTTGGGTTTCCTCTCAAAGTCCAAAGACATGCTGGTTATTGAATTGGCATTGCTAAATTGGTCCTAGAGTGTGTGTTTGTGTGTGTTTGCCCAGCAATGGGCTGGTGCCCTGTCCAGGAACAGTTCCTGCCTTCTGCCCTATGATTGCTGGGATAGGCTCTAGCTGCCCAACTGGATGGATTGCATGGACTGTGATCATGTCTGCCAATCAACATTTGTTTTCCCTGCATTCATATTCTTCTGTGTATTTTTTACCTATGCATATTCAGTTCATTTTTTAAACAATTCTGACTTGATGTCAGGCATCTGCAGGTTCTTTCTGGTATCTGAATATTTCCTTGTGACTTATCTTGTATTTGAATTATCCTTCACAGCACCTTCGTTATCTTCAGCTGCTTTGAACTGTATTCTTGTGTGTGTTGTAAAACACTTTGTGATGGAGCTCTCTGTTAAAGATGACAGACTGATAGATTTCCAGTATCTGTCTTTATAAGTAATAGCTTTCACATTTAAAGGAAATTTCATCTGTACATCACATTATGTGTGTGTGTTTGCTCAGACACATTGAAGAGGGAATTGCACTACATTTTAAAACTGCTTTTTAAAATGACTTCCTCATCATGGGTAATGTTAGGGAAAAAACAACCTGATAATTAATTTTAAAGAAAACAGAACTTTGAGTTTGATCATTGTGGCATTAACGTGTTAGGCTAATTATGTATACTTACTTCAGATCTTAGTTGTTTGGCACAAATAGCTCATTCATGGGTGTTTTACAATTGTTTAATGTTCATAAGGGTCTTTGTTCTTTGGTAAATATTGATATTTAATATTCCCAATGCCTTTCTTGTAATCAGAGCAGACTTTGTTTCTGGCTTGTTCTCAGCAAAGATGGGGATCTACAAAAGTTATCTGTTAGGCTTTGCCCTTATCTCCTTTGAAGGAGGTCTTGATAGTCTGAATCACTGCCTTTGCTATTTCTCTACCTCCCTCATTAATAGGGCACCCCATGGCTATTAAGTTATTTCAGTTCTTGGTTTCAGACATGCTTTTCAGTGACTGCACTCATGAGTGATTTCAGAAAGAAGTTTAGCAGGCTTTCAGAGCAGAGGTCAGAGAATGTGAAAGCATGAGCTCATGTAGCTTGTAGCCCTCTGTAGTCCACACAGAATATTTCTAATTCTCCTGTACATCGATTGCCTTGCATCATATCCAGGTTTGGAAGAGGAGTAATCTTTTCCCTAAACATCTGAGGCCTCATGTATAAACAGTGCGTACGCAAAAAAATGTTGCGTAAGAATGTTTCCGCATTCAAATCGCGATGTATAAAACCTAAACTTGGCATAACGCCACGCACATTTCCACAGTACCTCATACCCTGACGTACGCAAGTTCTCCGCTCAGTTTTGCAGACTGGCGGCACCTAGCGTCAAAGCAGTGCTACTGTTCCTGTGTGGCTATCCTTTCTTTTTCAGATCCATATCTCTGATGCGGCATTATAAATACACTGAAATTAACCACATATTGTTTATTAGTTTATTGCATCTGATTGTAATTAACCAGTAACAAAATAATGGTCCACGGAATGGTCAAACTATTCTAAATACAATAGCTGCTTTAGTGTTACTCTCACTGCACCTTCTTCTTCTTTCATCTGCTCCCATTAGGGGTTGCCACAGTGGATCATCTTTTTCTATATTACTCTCACTGCACCACTCAGAGTATTTATATCACAGTATCTGAGTGGGGAATCAAAGATCTACAGAATCTGAGAAAGAGAATTATCGGTAAACAGCATCAAGCACACGCTGCCTCAGCCATGCTGTCTATTGAACTGCTTTCACACGGCAAACGTTTCATAGCCTTTCCTGTACGGACCTCGCAGTTCAGAAACTGTTTCATCCCAAGAACTGTAAACGCACTCAATCAAGTGCTCCTTGTAGAACTGTTTGTACTTATAAGTAGAATTACCTCACTGTAAACTTGCACTACAGTTATAATATTGCACAACCTGAGCCACTTTTGTAAAGCGCGTATTTACATATGATGACAATATCATTTTTAAGATGAAATGCAGCAAAATATGTTTATTATATTATACAGATAAAACTTTAACTTCATTTAAATAATTTATACTGGAGCCAATCCCAGCCAACACAGGGCACAAGGCAGGAAACAAACCCCGGGCAAGGCGCCAGCCCACCGCAGTAATCTATATTGTTAATAATTAAACAAGCCAGGACATGGTGTGTCGCAGTGTTAGCTAGGAGCTTGCGCTCCATTCACGGATTGTTCCTGCCTCACGCTGTGTTCTTGCTTGTGCTGGCGCAACACTGGAAGGATAGATGGATAGAATAATTAAATACATGCTATGAAGATATTTCAATGTTCCTTAATAGTTTTGAAGAATCAGCATTCTAAGCTTACAGATGGCTTAATGTCTATTACAGAGCTGATTGTGTGGCGATTGGGTATTTGGAGAAAGAAAAGTAAGGACAGGCATTGGGGGTTAGTACGTTTGAAAGAGACAGTACTGCTACAATAAAGTATTTCATCGAAGATCACGCATGGCGCAGCAAGAATCTTGCGTGAGACATGAACAATCACTGCGCCACCGTGTTCCCATGTTTAATAACATGATTTAACTCCTATCATCATGAAAATGATATCACAGATACATCTCAGTATTTTAATTATTCAGGGAGATGTAATATCACGAATGTAATGGATTCTGTGTCCTGTCGGAGGAAGAGAAAGCCCGGAAGCACGTAGTGATTCACACACATAGAGAGCATAGAAGATCAAATACAAAACAAAGCATTTAACGTGCCACTTTAGTTACGATGGGATTTGAGAAACTAGTAAATGAAATAATTTTAAGATGAAGTTTATGATGTTCTACTTTAATGACAAAATAAACTATGTGATTAAAGTGGAAATTTCGAGATTAAAGTTGACATTTCGTGCTTTTTTCCCACTGTGTGCCTATTTTTTTTGTCTTTACCCTAGTAAGCTTTCATATGACACTCACGCGGTGGGCTACAACTCACCTTTTCACTGCGACTTTGATATGTGACTTCTTTTTTATTTCGGCACTGTGCGACTTTGTGAACTTGAGTTTTCGAGTTTCTCAGACACTCTGTCACTCTGATCACCTTCTTTTTGTTGATTATACCACTGTTTAAACCAACAAATAGTACGTTTTTCCTTGCCTCCACTTGGTATTCGCTGAAATTGTTATATTTTCCCCCGTGCTTTTCCCGTTGTCTTTTCACAGAAGGCTGAGCTTAAAGGCTATTTATATTGATTTGCATATTCAAAGAGGCCTAATTCTGGGAGGAGTTGGGGCAGGACAGCAGGCACGTACACGTGTGTTACTTTTCACGCTGACCGGGATTTATGTAGCGGAAGAACATGGAAGTTTTCGTACGCACAGATTTATGCATCTGGATTTTTCTGTGCATACGCACATTCCCGCTTTTGTGCTTACGCCATGTTATAGTGTGAGTTCTACGCACGCCGTTATACATGAGGCCCCTGGAATGTATTTAGTTTTTACGGAAGCACCTGCTCTGGCAGATTCTGTTTCTCTTCTTCCAGTGCTTGCTTCTAAAGCATGAGCACGTCTATCACAAATTACATTTAACCTAATATTTGAAAGATCTAACATACCATTAAACAAATACCTGCTCTATTTTTGTGCCTTGTCCTATATAATCTCTCTTTCTCATGTCTACCAGCTTGCCTTGTGTGTTGTTATTAATGCTACATTTTTGATGTGCCTCTCTCACCTTCTTGATCGATTCTCTGGTAACATTTTCTTTGTGTCTTCTGCCATTTATTACCAATTCTGTACTTTGAAAGCAGCTTTCAATAGTGACTATAGTAATGATTCATTCAGATAATGTAGCTCTTCCTCTTGATTTAATTTCAACTTATTTTTCCTGTTTTAAACATATGAGGAAAATGTTATGGTTTTTGACACCACTAACATCAGGAAAATGATTTTTAAGAGTTTGAGAAATCCTCCACTTAAGGGTCAACCACCCTTTCTACTCATTTTTAAACCTATTTCTAACATAAAAATGAACACTTGTTTTCACAATGTGCTTTATAAGGCAGATATTTGAAAAGTAATACAAATAAGAAATGAACAGCAGTACAAAAATAAAAAGGTACATGAAGCCACTTACTGACATGAATAGATACTACACTTTTTGGGTAGCCATCCAGACTGAGTGAGGGACACTTAGTGAGAAAAAAATATAAAAGAGAAATCAGTACGAAATATTAGCCAAGCTGAGCAAAAGGAATTCCTTGCCATGAGTAAGTTAACGTTGGATTTACAAAAAATTTACAGAAGTAACTTAACAGGAGTGAGCGCAGTTCCTGCTCCTATTTATTTATTTATTTAAAACAAATTGTGAATTTGCACTGTTACTGCCTGTTATCTTTGTTTGCTAATTATTGCTTTTTAATTTATCATTCTCTTTGTTTTTATTTTACTAATGTTTCATTTCATTGTAAGGTGACCTTGAGTGCTAAGAAAGGCACCTGTTAACACTAGAATTACCAGAGCCTATGAAAAAACTCGTAAATCCGTCCCACCTTAAATCGCTTCAAAAATCCCTTCACACCTCTCCACCAGCGTCCTTTGTCCTCTAAATGTGCTGATAAAGAGAAGCTAGGTCTTTATGTGAAAACAGCCGTGTCAGATGGGGTTGTATGGATTGTTCTGAACGCGACTGAGAGAATGAAAAGTGAATT
>JANRMT010062825.1:22352820-22382260 GCA_026402145.1 Polypterus bichir lapradei | reverse complement strand
ATAAAGTTAATAAAGGAACCCAACAAAACAGAATGCAACCCCCAACTAAAATATGTTAGCTACAGTATGGTTCTAGTATACTACGATGTATTTTTATTATATACTGTACAGTATACTGTATATCTAGCTCAACAGTCAACACACATTCCTGAAGTAATAAGAAAATAAGAAGATGTAAATCAAGCAATGAAAAAACTCAAACATTCAAACAGATGTGCCATTTAATTAAGCCTCATATTTTTGAGATTATCATTACTTCACCCAACATAAGCCCCAGACCCAGCAGTTTTAAGTACTTCTTCACTTATCAATTAACAGTTAAGGGAATTCAGAATAAGCAAAGTAGATGATGGATTACCAAAAGTACTGGAGATTGGTGGATAATTCAGATGGGTGATCAAAAACAGATCATATGAAGTATTTTAAACTAATCATATTTTTTAAAATGAGATTTAATATTAGTAGTGCATAAATTATTCATTAAGATTTTTTATAAACTTATAATACAAGTTGGCTAATTTAAATAATCTATTTAAACCCAAATAAATCTTTTTATGTCGATTAGAAAATTGTTTCTCAACTGCACTTGAGAAGGGAGGAATGTCAACGAGTGTCCTTGAACAAGGCACCATAACCACAAAGGCTGACAATGATCATAGCCAGTTAGCGGAGTTAGCGGAGGTTAGCGGAGATGAAATTGAGTAGCATAAACATGTATCAAAGTTGGAGCTTTCAAGTTAAATTCAGTGTTGGCAGTTTTTGGATATGTAAATATCTGACCAGCTTCAGGCAGGTAACTGGTTCAGTGCCCATTGATTTCATTTGTGAAGAATTGTTTCTTATATGTACTACTGAACGAGGTCTGTTTTAAAATGGATAGTGAGACTGCTATAGCTATATACTTTGTTTTTGATCTCCAAGCACAGAAATCCCTTTATGATCATTAATCTGTGTATCTTGGCCTTGTTTTAAGGAAATTTGGGGAAAATATAAACTATGCAACAGTTAACCTGCAACTTCAATTCTCTTTCCAAATAGAACATTTTTTTTTTACATTTTGTAATCATAAATAATACATAGACCGATTTTACATTGGAATAGACTGCCAAAACATGTGAGGGGAAAATATTTTCTTTACCCCTAATTTTTGAGTTTCATCCCCTAATTTTTGAGTTTCATTTAAAATGTAAACAATAAAATAAAATTAATGAAACATACAATTAACGAAGAGATGTAATTGCACTGATGGCCAACAAAACTTATTGTTCTGATGTTAGCATGCAAAACAGAAACATCAGAAGGTATTTGTACTTATTTTAAAAAGCTGATTATCTTTCATTCTACTTCCTTTCATCTTCCATCTCCCAAAAGCACACTGTCTTAAGAATATGTAAAAGGGTATAAGGCTGGCATAGAGATGTGAGGTTAGTTCTGATCTGATATTATACAATAAACTGTAATAAATCAATATGAATTCAGCCTTACCATCACTTTTAAACATAAAGATCAAAGTTAATTGGAGATGTGTGTTATGTGAGATTGTACATCTTTTTTTTTACTGTATCATTATTTTAATTGCAAATGAAGCAATTAAGCTAGTGAACTTGTGACAGCTTAATTAAAATATGAGAGTACCGTGTATTATCTACATTAACATGCCTGGTGTCTGATTTAGTTCATTAGTAAAATATTGCAGGTTTGGTTAATCTAATTCATAAGCTTGAGAAACGTTATGCAACAAATGCCTGCAAGGATGGAAATCTTTAAATTCAGTGAAGTCTATGTAAAGATAATGTTTCAAAACATTAACAAATCAATTCTTCTGTACTTTGCAACGCAAAAATGCATCTCATTGGTTGGATAGCTACAAGACATATATAATATATTTTTTTTACTTTTTTCAGGCAAAAGTGCATTGAAAGTGCTGCTATTTCTGTAGCTTTAGATTATCACCAAGAAAAACAGCCCAGTCAATACCTGGATAAATGTCAGATAGGATAATTGACTCAGGCTCACAACTGGGCCAAGGCCTGATCCTGGTATTGCTGAGCTTCTAGGAGTGGTTCTAAATACAGACATTCCCACTTCTTCATTAAGTAAAAAAAAAGTAGCTAGCAAGATAGGCAGATAGGGAAAATGATGGCAGTACTGGCCAGTTACAGATTACTTTAGATGACTCCCACTGCTGACCAATCATATAATTTTAAAAAGTATCCAGCCAATCACAGATCACTTTGAATAGCTTACGCAAACTAACTGTTGCCTTTAGTGAATCTTTAAAACCCATTTCTGTCTTGTTTTTCCTTTTTTTTTTCTTTCGACCACTTTTGCTGGCTTTCTAGCCCACTTGCTGTTTTTTCCGCTATAAGTGCCACCAACCTGGAAAAGTCCCATTTGCAAGAAGCGATTCTCTATGAGTTACCTCCCACGCATTCCGGCACCATCTAACCAACATTGCATCTTGGAATTTACTGGGTTGTGCTTTTATATGTGGTCTTATTCCTGTTTGTTTGATATCTGAAGGACTTCCTTGTCTGAGGTTGTTTGCTGAATATTAAGCAGATGTTTGGGAATGCTGGTCTTGCTATGTGGGGTTTGTTTCTGTGCTAAGACCTGATCCTGCTATTGTAGAGCTTCCAGGAATGGTTCTAAATTAAGATGTCCCCACTCTCTGTTAAATCAATGTCACAGACATCAACATTATATTTTTTTTGAGCGTTTGTGTTTGTATGGAGGTTCTGTCAGTTTTAGATTTAGGCCTTGTCCACATGGATGTATGAACTGAGAGTTTTTCTGCTGTTTGTAGTGTCTGGTGAGTACATATAGAAAGCTGAGAGTTTTTCTGCTTATTGTGGAAAATCAGACTGTCTACATGAGCTTTCACCTCTTGCGTTTGGTCAGATGTGTGTTCGGCTGGCATCAAAAAAACTTTGCATGCAGCTTTTTTTTGGTGTCAATTTTTGCCAAAATCCTAATCAGTGCTAAGAAAATGTCTTTATTGCGTTTGCATGTTGTTCATTTAATGTTCTGGAGGACCGGATATGTCCCATGATTACATGTGTACACACACTCACATTTACACACATTATCAACAAAATAATAATGACAATAATGGAGAATTCAAAACTGTTTGTAGGTTTGTGCTAATGACGTAACTTTAGCTACTAATGGATTTTTAATGGCTGAGTGCATATTCAAGTACTGTTTGTATATTTGCTTACTTTAAGGTGACAAGCAGCATCTCTTCGGGGCTAACACTGACTCACATATTGGTTGACTGGCATGTAATATGGTGTTGTACCAGCTGCAGCAGGCAATCAAAACTCAAAACTGACATCAGATAGTATTTGAAGAACTTACGCAGAAATCATTGTGTTTCTTTATAGATTACACACACACACTGTGCAGTCAGAGGGTGAACCCAGTAGCGTCAGCAATTTTTTCTCTGCCTATGTCACTGTATCAGGAGGACTTTTAACACAAGGAGGTCAACATTCATGTCTAATAAAGCCAACTGATTCATATTTCATGAATCCAATGAAGGATGGACCTCAAACCCCACAGGTTAAAAAACACACTGGACTACCCAATCACTGCCCCCCACAGGTAAACACACAAAACTACAAACTGGGCTGCAGGTTGGTGTTTACCAGAGGGAAACAAACATGAATATAACATCATATTGAAGCACCATTAAATAACGCAACTTAAACACCTAGGTTTCTCAGACTGCCTTCATTCAACCAAGATTTGAATTCCCATGTGGACAGGGTCTTATGAAATTAAGACTCAAAAGCAATTACATATACCCTATTGGGTGCCTTTAAAAGCTTTTCATCATTTTGATGTTGTTTTTTTTATTTCCTGTTACTGAATCTTATTCATCTTGTTGTCTTTTGTTGGAACTTGTGGGCACTACCTAATGCACATGGGTCATCCTATAATGCTTCGTCCTTTCCCATGCGATACCACTATAAGTCACCATGCCTTTTGTGATGTTTTTGATCCAGATAGTAGGTCAACCCTAAACTGTCCTCAGATCCCTTCCGTTGATAGATTAAATAACATAATTAAAATAATGTCAAAAAATGACAAAGAGAAAATGACAAATGGGTCGACACAACCCCCCCAACCACTCCAAAACATACAGTGCACAAATAACACAAAAGGAAAAAACTCTTCCACCACAGACAACACACAAAAACATGTAGTTCTGTCAGTTCTTAAATGTAATTGTAGTTCTTTTTTCTCTTTGTCTTTTTTGCAGAGTCTCCAAAATGTGCTGTCTCAGAACAGTAAAAATTGTTTTCAGCTCAATCAATCTAGACCCTCTTGACTGCTCTGTCCGTTTCTTCCTGTAGCCAATCGATCAATGAAGTCTTCGAGGTGGCCACCTCTAAACTGGAAATGGCTTACACCTTTAAGTGGGGCAACCACCTGTCCAGCCACAAAGATTGTGCTCAGTATCGTTCCTTCTTCTCCTGCCTTTTCATGCTCCTTTTTCTACTGTAAATTAGTGTCCATTTCCATGGCAACCTCTGAGAAATTACTACAACAGACCATACACACCAAAGGTTCTCCTTATTACCATCTGCCCAGTGTGCCTGTTTTTTTCTTCTCTCCTCTATACTATATGTGATTGGGTGGGGAGAGGGTTTTCATTGAAGATGACACAGAGAAACAAAAGAGAAACCAGAAAATACATGCTACAGCTCAGCCCCCAGTGTGCTGCTTGTGCAAACTGACAGCAGTTTAGTGAAAAATCTCAATGGGAAGATAGCACTGGTAAATCAGGATGCATTCATGGATCGTAACCAGGAAGTTGACAATTAACTAACACTTGGTACATGTAACCAGAATTGTTCAAGTTCAGGCACTTTATTGTCATTGTGTAACACAACAAAATTACTTTTTGTGACAGCCCCGAGGTACATTTAAAGAAAAGTCAAATAATTCCAAATATGTCGTATACAGTGTTAAGTGATCAAGTAACCAGAGCAAATTATTATTGCTCAAAGTACAACAGCATAAATTGTTATTGTACCTTTTAATGAATAGTACATTACATATTCTATATTGTAATACATTAGTATATTGCACATTACCAATATAACTTATTACACATGTTCAATTAAAAATGATTTCAGACAGAGGAGATTCAGAGTTCAGAAAGTTTATGGCAGATGGGAAAAAGCTATTTTTTAGTCTGTTTGTGCATACACGGATTGACCTAAAGCGTCTTCCTGCCGGGAGGAGCTCAAACAAAGAATTTCCAGGATGAATTTTGTCCTTGAGAATGTTTTTGGCCCTTCTCACACAGCGAGTCTTATACAAGAGTTCGAGTGATGGCAGTTCAATCCCAATAATGGCTCTGCTGTTTATACGACCCGCTGCAGGGCTTCTTTAGCAGCCTTGGTGCAGCTGTTGTACAAGGCCATCATGCAGTTAGTTAAGATGCTCTCTATAATGCATCTATAGGAATTAACCAGAAGCTTCTGGGGGGGTCAGCTCTCCTTAGCTTCTTGAGAAAATAGAGACGTTGTTGTGCCTTGCCTATTATAGCCAAGTTGTTGTCAGCCCAGGATAGGTCCTCTGAGATGGTGACTCCTAGAAACTTAAAGCTGGAAACTCTCTCCACAGCATCTGCATTGATTATTATCAGACTGTGATTGGTCTTTTTAGTGGTCCTAAAGTCCAGAATAACTTCTTTGGTCTTTTTGGTATTTGAGACCAGGGTGTTGGTGTTGCACTATGCTGTCAGATTCTGAACCTCTTCCCTATATGCAGTTTCATTGTTCTCTGTTACAAGCCCAATGACAGTCGTATCATCCGCAAATTTAACAATAATGTTTGATTGGTGAATGGGTTGACGAGTGCATAGAGAAGGGGACTTAGTACACATTCTTGCGGCACACCAGTGCTCAGGGTAAGGGTGGATGATGTGTGTTTGCCCATCCTGACAGACTGGGGGCGGTTGGTGAGAAAATCCAGTAACCAGTTGCATATGGACGGAGCTTGGAAGCCCAACCCTGTAGGGACCCGTGGCCACCGCCAGGCGGCGCCCCGGTGCCTGAACAACCCTGGACCTCAGCACTTCCGCCACACCAGGAAGTGCTGGGGGGAAGAGTAGCAGGGACACCCGAAGGGCTTCCGGGTGCGCAGCTGGCACTTCCGCCACACGGGGGTGTGTCCGCAGGAGATTGCCAGGAAGCAGCTGGAGCCCATCCGGGTTCCTATATAAGGGGCTGCCTCCCTTCATTCAGGGGCGGAAGTTGGGTGGAAGAAGGATGGAGCTGGAGAGAGGACTGGAGGCGGCCAGAAAGGCATTTGGACTGTGAGGCCTGGACTTTGGGGGATCGGTGCTGGAGGCACTGGGACGTGCACTGAACTTTCTTGTAAATATTATCATTGTAAATAAACGTGTGTTGGGTGAACAACGATGTCCGTCTGTCTGTGTCCGGGTCCCGTTCCACAGTATGTTATGCCAAGACACCCAATGATGCATTCATAGTGCTTTTGATCCAATGAGTGAGCCCAATCTTAATGAACCCAGGTTGTTAGAATGTGTGGTGTGTTATGGAAAAATGGATTTGACAATGGGTAATTGTGAGAGTGTGACAAAGGCACAGTGAGACAGAATTTTACACTTGGAAGTAATTGGGGGTTACTGAAACCAATTCTGTTCTAAGCTTTTATTTTGAAAAGACTGCCAGAGATAAGGCGAACACAGGAAGGACTTTTATGTAGATGGAAAGTATAACAGGATGATCATCATCCTGAGGAAGGGAGAAAAACAAACTGGAAAGGAAAGGAGAGAGAGGAGATCCTCCATCTTGGAAAAACAAGCCTGAAGAGTAGACTGCGGGGACTAATCTTGAGGATTACGAAGGACTACAAAGTATTATAAAGTGGTTGTGGAGTTCTAGGTGGAATGGAGAAGCTTCCAGATAACTAATATAATGGACGGCACTTACTGGATGTTCCCTGACTGTAGACAAAGGAAAAAAAACAACCAGCATTGAATGGAGTTAAGAAGGCCCACAAGGAATGGGTGAGAGCAGTCCTATTTTGTAATGAAAATGGAGACTGTTCCCTTGGTCGGTGGAGAAGTAGAAAATAAGACTAATTTTGCTTGATTTTATTTAAACTATGTTTTTTTTTTTTAAAAAAACAGGTTTAAAATTGAATAGTGGTGTTGGGAGGCGGGAGGCTTTAGTGGATTAAGCCCTTTCTTTAAGTTCTTACTTGCTTGTGTAATTTTAATGACTTCCTCTGTTTTAACTAATATTAATTTCTAGATGGGGAACTTATTTCAATTCCTTTTTTCCTTACATAAAGAAATATTGATACTGATTTTATGTTAGTGTTGGTCATTTTGTATAGGTATATTTTTTCCAAATGATAATTACTGGATAGTACTCTAATGGATATACTTTCAAAAATGTTATGTTTTAGAAAGCTGAATAACAATTAGTCACAGGCCCTTCACCACTAACACACATCAATCGATGCCATTTTCACATCACTTAAATTTGACTGAGCTGTGTATGAAAGCTACTGAGCCACCACAAGCTTATTTTGGCTCAATTTTTAACTCCACTGTAACATGCTATTAAAAAGCACATATTTAATGTATTCTACTAACACATGAAATTGCATTCTGTTACTGCTATTACTTTTGCATGTGACTCATTGTTACAAAACTATTAAACTGACAGAAATGTAACAAAAGCATCTGAAAGTTGCATGGTGCATATAAATGTCTAACTTGTTTTTGGATCCAGGGTGTCTAAATAATGCTAAAAATAGGATTAGCCTACTAATTGCAATAAATGGACAGAAACAGATACTTGAAACATAGTCAATTTCTTAAAATGTTTTCATTCATATATATGACTTGGAGATGCTGCTTATGTGGCATGAGTGGTTGTCTTCTCATGTCTACAAACTGTGCACATCTTCTTTGAGATTATATTTAAAACACCTCATTTTCACTCAACTATTTCAACACCTAATGAACAAGCATCTGATGGAATCTTTCTAGTCAAGATGCCAGCTTCTGCAGAACACTACAGCTACATGAGAACATATTGTTAACAACTTACTGCTGATCCTGGTCCACTCTCTATGCTACCTCATGTTTCTGTTTGTGTTTAATGACAAATAGCACTCAGTGCTTGATCAGCGACTACATTTTCCAGCTTGGATACTAAATGCACCAGTAAGACTTCTGTAAGATGTTCTACTTCAATGCAGATGATTGCCAGCTCTACATAAAGGTAACTCCTGGCTGTACCTTAAAAAGAGACAAGCTTAGTTCCTTTTATATTTGTTAATATCTACATTTAATCTCAGCTGGCTTCTTCTGCACAGAATGCAGAGAGACTTGACTCCTTTTCACTCATTACCTGTTATTATTAATTTCCTCAAATCAACCGAGATCTACTGATGGCTCTCTTGCAGCTGTTTTAAACATTTGTAGTTCAATGCTTTATTAATTGTTGCATAGTTTCATGACTCCATTTCTTTGAAACTACTACCTAGATCTGTTCTTAAAGCTTTATCAGTGACCATATTTAAATCATTGTTTAAAATCAGCTAAGGTAGCGTCCCAAGATTGCAAAATATGTGCTTTCTTCACCTCTAACTCCACATGCATGCTCAATGTTATCAGCAGCAGTAGGTTGTAGCGGGTGCCACATGTGCTATTGGCCCTTTGTTAGTTTGTGTCCCCTTAATGTGTACCTCTGGAAATAGGTTGCTGTGGGTTTGCCCCAAAATAGGGAACTGCACCTTTAAGAAGAAGCCACAGTATTGGTCTAAAGAGGATTTAACCCAGAAAGGAAGGAAGAGAAGGAGAGAGAAATCGAGCAGTGAATCAAGGAGCAACAGCGTGTTAGTGCTGAAAATCCACTATGTGAGTCACCTGCTGGAACAAGGTTTCTTTTGCACCAGGTTACAAGTGAGATGCATCTCTGAAGACAAACTTTTTGTAGTTGCTCTGGAGCAATCAGCCTATGGACCGGTAGGACAGAACGTTTATGCTATTGTCATCGGGTGGCATGAAAACTCCATTGTGCTTCCGGCATTTCATCCTCCTCTTGAACTTCAAGGACAAACTGTGATAATTTGGGGAAAACAGGTTATCTTTAGCTATAGCATCTCGCATCCTAATTTGTGAATTTCTGTCTTTATTACTATTGTATACTTGGTGCTTTCGGGGGTTATGTTTAAACTGTCTTGTCTGTTAATATGTAAATGTACCTTTTTTCAATTTCTTTGATAGTTTTCATTGTAAGCTGATTTGGGACTTGTGGTGAGTGGGTTAAATAGGATGAGTGTTGGTCACGGAACCCCGAAAGATTTTTATAATGTATAGTACTTTACTACTGCTATTTGTATAGTGGTGTTCCGATTGTGTGGCTGCTCTGGGCTTAGTTGTTCTCCCAGGGTAGCAGTACAAGGTTGCTTCTTAACCCTAAACTGTATGGACTAATTTTACCCATCAGGACATGCAGAATTAAATGTGTAGCTGAGACTTTGTTCACTTATTGACACTTGATTTCACGTACACACATTATTAATCCATTCCCTCACTAGCACACGACACATGCATGATGATACCGACCACCGACATTAATCAGGCAACATCTTTTGTGAAATAATACAAAAAATATTGTGAAATAATGCAATACTTTTACATAATAATGCAATACTTTTGAAAAATTATCCAATTCTTTTGCAAAGGCTGAAATAAACTTGAATATTACACTTGGGCAGCAGTGTGTTGCATTGATTGGTGAACTGGGGGTGAATCATATGCTCAGTCATTGTCTGTTTGGAATTTTCACATTCTCCCTGTGTGTGCATGGAGTTCCCTCCTAACCTCTTCATTGCCTCCCTCCCACATACTGCATATTATGTTAATTTGCTAATTTCACACTGATTGTCCTTGAGATGAGCTGGTGTCATGTCCAGGGCTGTTTTCTGCCTTTTGTTCATTGCAAACAGAATAGGCTCTGACCCCAAGCCACCTTGGACTGGATGGTTTGAGAATTTTATATTAAAATTTTAGACTTTTTGTTCTTTACAATTCATTTTGAGGTAAACATTAAAATCCTAAGAAATGAGAAACACAGCATGACATGTGAAGAATGCCAGCATGCTGAAAAATTTTGAGAGGATCCAAAATGTATATTCACAATGTGAAGTAACATTTTAAAATATGCAGAAAAAACAGAAGGATGTACTTGAATATTTATATACTTATACTTTCTTAAGATTAGTGGCCAGAGGCAGTTACAATACATTATATTAAGCTACTTCTTCTTATTGTACTGAAGGTCTGTGGGATAACTTATCATTCTTTACTTGGTATCTCACTGCGGTCAGGACGTATCTAATTCTTAATTAGTGCAGTGCATTACTATACACTTCGATGACAGTTTTGTTATTGATAGTATATATCACATGCACACAAGATAGATTTTCTTACCCTTAACTAATTTAATGTTTTGACTTTATTAGCTATTATGCTCTTTTGAAGTAGCTTATCATATATACTCTTGATGCACCTCATGATATGCTCCTAAGGAATCTTATCCAGTGCTCATGAGGCACACTTTATCATATGCCTTTGAGACACAAGAATATTATCAAATGAATATTAAATTCATCATTAAACAGTCAAGTGTATCTGAATCTTATACTTTGGATAGTCCTAATTAAAATGTAAATTGTCACAATCCTCAACAAGTGTTAATCTCCAAGAGATGGCAAAGATCTAGATCTGTCTTACACACACTTTGAAAATTAAAAATTTTAAACACATTTTCATCTAGCATGCATTCTAGAACCGCTTCTAAGATTTGACTTATTTCAAAACTGCACAGAAGAGTTTAATGACATCCATTTCACATAAGTTCATTTCATTTTTATAATCTGAAGAGCAACAGCAACATAAGAGTGAATTGCCAGGTTCATATTTTATTAAAAGAAAGAACGCTTTCTAATGCATTGGCTCAACCACTTGACAGGAGTTATTTAAAATGTAGTTTTCTTTATTCTCTGATTTTTGCAGGTTTTTAACAGTAAGGCAGGCAGCACTGTGACACAGCGGTTAGAACTGCAGTGTCAACAACTTCAGTGTGCTGGATTCAAAAAACAATTAAGACACTGCTTTTGTGGAGTTTCCCCCATTCTTTTTAAGTTCATGCAGTTTTTCTCCAGGCAGTCCAATTTTATCTTACAGCCCAAAGATGTGCACATTAAATTCATGGGAACTCTAAATTAGCCTTGTCTAGGTGTGCAAGTATGCCAAGTAATAGAGCAGCAGTCTGTCCAGGTTTGTTTCTTACATTGAAACAGTTTCTTCTGGTAGAAACCTTGTAACTTTATTAGGGAATAAGCAGGTTTGAAAATGGATTGCTGGTAAATTTACAATTTCACTGTACATTTACAGTATATTTCTTGATCTGTCAGCTTTTAATATTTTATCTTCCAGTGAAGATAGATAGATATCTTCATTTGTCCAACGAGGGAAATTGTGCTTTTTTACAGAAGCTCAATAAAGAAACAAAATAATAATGCAGACAATGACAACTTCCCTACCTCCCTAGATTACACACAAGAGTTACTAAAAAGAAAGAGACATTTCTGACCTGGACAACAATAAAAAGAGCAGTAACACTGAGGCATTATAAAGTCATATTGCTGTGGATATGATGGATCCCCAGTGCCATAGAAAGGAAATTGTCACACACGTGCGAGTAGAAGGAAGCTGTATGGACCAAGTGAAGGTAATACCACGCCATGCCAAGGGGTAGAAGAGTGCACTAAACCTTCTTCTGTTGTCTTTGCAGACCAGACACAGGAAAACCTGGCTGACTCATCCCTGAAGATGTCACTTCCAGTTACGGCACCTAGAAGAACATCACTTCTGGTTACAACGTCAGAAGAAGGTCACTTCCAGTTTCAGCACATAACTTCCGGTCTTGGCATCTAAAGCTACCATCTTAACAACCACTTGGCAGTTTTTGTTTGGACTCCCTCTAAGACACTACTGTCTTGTTTTTTAAAACCCATTTCAGCCAGGGATATTATACGGGTGGCTGCTCCAAACCTTTTTAAGTGTGTCGAGTCAAAGTACAGCTTTATCCAGAATGGCACTCCATTTTGTTTTAATTCTCTTCTTCACTACTTATCTCCAGCAGTCAAGAGTGTGTCCTATAAGTGAGCCTGCTTCCTTAATCAGCTTGTTCATTGGGTGGGCCTCTCCTGAAGTAATGTTACTGGCCTGGTACACCCAGTGTAGAAAACTGCAGTGTCATCACATTGTTACTGAAGATGTGAAGAATGCAGTCTCCTAAGAAAAAAAGTGTCTCCTCTGCCCTTTCTTCTATAGTTTCTTCTGTGATACAAGATCAGTCCAGCCTGTCATGGATGTGAACCTCCAAGTACTTATACCAGCGCACTGCCTGTTTAGTGACTGGGCTGAGGTTTCTTTGTGTCAGTGAAAGTCTATAACCAGTTCCTTGTTTTTTCTGATGTTAAGTAGCAGAATATTCTTTCTGCACCAAGTTCTGCACCTAACTCCAATACTCACTCTCATCCCCTTATCAATACACCCTGTAAGTGCAGAACCAAAGAATTTCTGCAAATGACATAGCCTGGTGTTATTATTTATATTTGGATGTGTACAGAAGACAAAAAGAGCAGTCTTTTCCTTGTGATGGTTCAGTTGCTTACATCCACATCTGAGGCACAGTCCTTGAATATTACAAACTGTGATCTACTAGACATATAGCCCATTGTCAAGAACACCATACTGAGCTTACTCCTTGACATGGAATCCACTTAATCCAGCTGTAGAGATGATGAAGAAGGAAGTGCATCACTTCAAGAGAGGCCCACTGAATAACAAGTAAATAAGAAGGCAGGCTCAGTTTTAGGACATACCTCTAGAGGTGCCGGATTCCTTCAAAGGGTAGGCCAAAATTTGCAACAAGTGGGCCTACTGTTATTTCTGTTTATTACCTTAATTTTAAGAAACATCATTTTAAAAGTCCACTTTTTTTTTTTTTGGTTGCTCATCTGGTTTAAACGCACATTTCTTAAAACTTGCATAAATCTTCTTACAAATGGTGAAAACAACTTGACTGCCTACCTTACAAGATACTAGTCCATCAAAATGCACAAACACCCAAATAATATGTTAGAATTTTGACTAGAGACATTATATAGCTCAAAAAAAAAGGTTACCATTTTTGGTTCTGTAATGACAGTCCAATTGCAATGTACGCAAGTGCTGCTATGTGAATTTAACTTGATTTATGCATTTCCAGTCTCTGAATCTTATACAGTGATCCCTCGCTATATCGCGCTTCGACTTTCGCTGCTTCACTCCATCGCGGATTTTAAATGTAAGCATATCTAAATATATATCACGGATTTTTCTCTGGTTCGTGGATTTCTGCGGACAATGGATCTTTTAATTTATGGTACATGCTTCCTTAGTTTGTTTGCCCAGTTGATTTCATACAAGGAACACTATTGGTGGATGGCTGAGAAGCTACCCAATCAGAGCACAGTATTACGTATTAAATAAAACTCCTCAATGATATACGATATGCTTCCCGAACGGTGCTTCGCACACTTAAAAGCTCTAACAGCCCATATTGATTTTTGACTGTTTGCTTTTCTCTGTCTCTCTCACTCTCTCTGACATTCTCTGCTCCTGATGGAGGGAGTGTGAGCAGAGGGGCTGTTTGCACAGAGGCTGTTTGCTTAGAAGATACGGACGCTCCTCTAAAAAATGCTGAAAGACTACCTTCACATTGATCCTTTCATTGCAGCCGCTTTATCGCGGTGCTTCGCATGCTTAAAAGCCCAACAGCCCTATTGATTTTTGATTGTTTACTTTTCTCTCTCTCTCTGACATACTCTGCTCCTGACGGCACTCCTTTGAAGAGGAAGATATGTTTGCATTCTTTTAATTGTGAGAAAGAACTGTTATCTCTGTCTTGTCATGGAGCACAGTTTAAACTTTTGACTAAAGGGTGTTATTTCATCTATAGAGGGCTGTTAATAATGTTAAAAAACGTAGAGTCTGGAACGGATTAACTGCGATAAACGAGGGTTTACTGTATAACTGTGCGGAGAATATTTATAAACAGTGTGGGAGAGTTTCTAAGGGCTTAAAATATATAAAAATAACCATACAAACCTATGGTTTCTACTTCGCGAATTTTCACCTATCGCGGGGGGTTCTGGAACACAACCTCTGCGATCGAGGAGGGATTACTGTAGTGCAGGGGTTCCCAACTCCAGTCCTGGAGGAATACCGTGGCTGTAGGTTTTCATTCTAACTGTTTTCTTAAGGAGTGACCTATTTTTGCTGCTAATTAACTTCCTTTGAACTAATTTTAATTGACTTGCTATTGAAGACTCAGACCCCTTCATTGTTTTTTTTTTCCTTAATTAGTAGCCAAACAATAATGAGATACAAAATGAGTCAAAATAACTGGTGTCCATCACACAATATCTGAAAATAAAGAAAGATAAAGGTCTCAGGAATGTTGGTCTGCTCAGGTCCCCAAAACATTTTACCAGTGCTGCTCTTAGAAAGAAAAAATCAACAATTTCAGAACTGTCTGGTAATGCACCACGAGAGCAGCAACAAGGCACGGAATTAAAGAACAGGTTTAATTAACAGCAAGAATTGGCACCTCATTGAGCAGCTGGTTGGAGTGAAATGGATTGGGGTTTGAGAACTTGACTTAGTTGGTCTTCTGTTGACTCACTTACTTCACATTTTATTTCTGTTTGGGTGCCATTTAAGGAAAGAAATTAAGCAATTCAGAGGAATGATGAAGAAATGCAGGGGAACAAATCTTAAAAAAGCAATTCAATTAAAATCAAAAGTTAATTAGCAGCACCAACAGGGCACTCATTAAAAAAAAGGGTTAGAATGAAAACCTGCAGCCATGGTGGTCCTCCAGGACTGGAGTTGGTGACCCCTGCTATAGAGAATCTGTCCCCAATTAGGGTTATCACCCAAATGCCTGTACTTTTTTGCAAAAAATGCATTTTTTGATAAACTGTGAACAAGCTATGCGCTGTATCTGTTGTACCAATGAGCTGCAAAGCTGCATGACTTATTGGCTATAACAGAAGTTGGAAACTTTAGTACTGATTAAGCTGGCAACTTATGAATATTAAACAAATCTGTCATCTTACCAGATGTTTTGGCATGTAGCGACTGAGTGGGTCTAGACTTTTGAGATTACTCAGTAATAGTGATGGTAGAAAACCCACCACTTAAATTAGCAGAGTTAGTGGCTGGGTTTTCACTTGCCAGTGGGTCAGTACAAAAATTTTGACATTGTTTTGTTCACATTTCTCTCCAATAGGACTTACCTACACAACTAGTGAATGCTTCTTGTTAATGTCAGATGAGCTGTGTGATTGTGACTGATAAATTATTAAAAGTCAGTCATATTTTCTAAAACATGTTAAGTAAACACACACAATAAAAACACCAAATACTGCTTTCCACATACTTCATCACTGTATGAGTTAATTTACGCTTTTTCACTGTATGTTTATAATTAACTGATATTTTAATCAAGGAAGGCATGCAATAAATTGCATGTATACAATATTGTCTAATTTTTATTCATAAAAAATTTAAAAAGATAAAGGTAACAAACAGGGTGGACCAATGAGTAAAGTAAGCTGGCATAGGCATACATGGGTCCAATGCTGGCACCATGCCTGGGAAAGTCTTGACCCGCTAGAGATAGTTGTGGAGGAGCAAATGAACACAAAACTGAGGGCCATTATAAACAATGATGCACATCCTCTCTCTGACACACTACCAGTAAGTACTTCTAACCAGTGAATTATCAACAGAAGTGTAACAAGAAAACTACTGGGGCTCCTTTATAACAACAGAAATACGCCTTTATAATGCGTCACTGTGAGTGCTTTCTTATAATTAGCCAAATCAGAAGTTTTTTGTTTTTGGTTTTAATTTTCATATTTTTGTTGTCTTGTGTGTTTTCAGTGGAGGTGTTAATTTTGCTATAATATTTTTATATTTCTTGAATTCTTGTAAAAGTTACATTTCCATTTGGGACAATTAAAGTTCTATCTATCTATCCCAGCAGCGCTGGTCACAAGACAAAAGCCAGCCTTGGACTGGCGGGCAGAGAAATATAGCAGATACCTGCTAATTTATACAATTTTTCTCTGTCACTATTACACTTAACACTTTTCTAATTGCATGTCACAATGACCTTTGCCTCTAGCGTGCTGTTGACACCCCATCATTTGGCTCAGGATTTAAATCTGGCTTCTGGGAAAGAAATCTTTTGACAATCACTGGTAGTGACATAATATATAAAAGTACTGTTTGTGACATTTTAAACCTTTATTTCTGCTGGATCAAAATGAAGATTAAAACAAATTCTCTTTGTTGCATTTTTCACAAAAACATAATGGACACTAATATTATCATTTGTCATTTGGATATTTCTGGTATCCTTAATGAGATTGTGCTTCAGTTTTTTTTTTTTCCTTATTATGTTATTAATTAATATACAATTGCATTTCTAAAAATCATGACTCCCTTTAATAAAATGTAAAAAGGCAACATGTTGCTTAAAGAGTTTAGTTTCATGAAGCATTATTCTCTGTAATGAATAATACATCTTTAGTTAAAAATATTACATTTATCAAATTTCAATTGTGTTTTTTTTCCACAGATTTCACTGAATTTATTTCCACTGGCACTATTGGCTTTCTTTCCCTCAGCTGCTTTCTGCAAATCACTCTCCTAGCTGTTTATGAATCCTGGCAGCCTAGAGACAGATGGTGACACCATTTCTAGCACTTCTGATCTTTTTGTTTGAGCATATTGATTTTTGCCTACAGTAGCATTCCACACTGAGTATCTCTGATATTCGGGCTCAACATTAGTGTCACTTTTTTATTATAACACACTCCGGTAGAAGTTGCAGCACCCTTTATGTTTATTCCTAGTTGAGAAATGTGTTTTCGAATATCATTGGCAGCTCCACATGAAATTGTAAGGTCAAATTCACACACATAACAGAAGAAAAGAATATATATTTTTTTTACATTTTGAACAGGGTAACATTCTTATTTCTTTCTTTACAACAAAGAGCTAAAACAGAATGAGCACCAGTTGTGGAAAATATAATTTACACAAAAAGAGGAAGTTTTTTTGTATGTGAAATGGCTCTTATATGCTGGAATTCCATGAAATAAAAGGGCTGTTTTACTTTTATCTTGTTTTGATTATCACTCAATTTTATCTAACTCCTTTTCCTTATTTTTTATTTTGTGTTTTTTTAATGTTGTGTTTTGTCGTAAATCCTAAATATTCTATGCATATTGAATAGATGGTGCAGAGCTTTCATTATTTTTCACACAAGGGTTGAGTGTGTTGATCAATTTTCGATAGTAGTGTGAGGTTAAAGATGGTGCAGAGCTTTCATTATTTTTCAACAAATGGGCTGAAAACTCAAATATAGCCTTTTCATACATTAATAGTTGTATATGGCTAACTATTTAACTAGTTTTGGTTCATTTTGCTTTGAACATACACACAATGGTTTAACCTCTGCTAAAAAATGGGAAGTCTTAACCCCTCACATCTGAGTGATGTTCATTCTAGCTGTAAATTACCATTTGAGTTCTTGAAAAGTTGTTTGTTTTCAGCGGCAGTCCTTTCTGTCTCAGAAATGTTCTCTTGATGAATTTCTGCCTTGTTTCATAGTATAGAATTATCTTTTGCTAGCAGTTGACTGCAGGAAGTGTGCCACTTTGATTCTGGTATATCTTAGTGCAGCCTGTGATACAACAGATCAGGCCATCCTTGCTGATTAGCTGGACCTCTGATTTAATGGTTTTCAGTTTGGCGGGTGCAGCTCAACAATGTGCCCCATGATAGCCCAGTCCTGGAAAGGCTGGCATTCTTAAAAAAATCAATTCCAATATAAACAATTATCTTTAAATGGTCTCACGCAGTTTTTAACTCAATACAACTTAAAAGGTGATCTGTAACCCTCTGTTAAAATCTCCAAATGCAATATTGGGGTGAAAGTGAGGGGGTTGAAGAAATATCACTTTTAGTTGTTCCTAGTGAGAAAAAGGTGATCTTAGTCTATATCAGAGGTAGGCAGTGTTGGTCCTGGAGAGCCGTACTGGTGCAGGTTTTATTTTCTTAATGAGAAGTCAGTTATTCCTAATGAAGCAGTTATTGCTCAAGTGACATTTTTCTGCTTCATTTTAGTGGTCTCTCCTGTTAAGGTTCCCCACCTTTAATTGCTTATTTCAGTCTTAAACAGCTGCATTAACTGTTTTCATGGGTTCATATTAGCAATAAGATGCAAATGACAACGGCTCATTTATGATGTGAAGCCTAAAACAGATCATTTTCAGTCTGTCACATTTTACTCTTAAGTGTTTCATAAAACCAAATAGTGCATGATGAATCCACACAAATGTAAATGGAAACAAGTTAGATGGAGAACTTCCTCAGTTGTTATTTGCATCTTAAGCGTTACCATGATGATGGTGTAAGACAGGGAGACACAAACACAAAAGGTTTGGGATTGTGCAAAAATAAACAAAACTTTTATTTGCAGGTCCACATAAAGAAAAACAAAAATAATTTCCTTCAGAAAATATATATATCCAGCCCAATACTGCAAAGGACACACAAAAACAGTAATTAAATGGAGCCCAAAAATGATGACTATTTACAGTATTTACAGTGCTGACTAAAAGTCCCAAACGAAAAAGAAAAATGCACACAAATTAATGAAACCCATATTAATGAAACCCATATATACACAAAAATAAAGCCGTCTTCCTCCACAGAAATCCCAGTCAGGAAGCTGCTCCTCCAAACAGTGTATAAAACAGGGTTTACTAAGAAAAATACTCAAAATACAGAAAAAGGAAAAGTGTATATAAAAAAGCAAACAGTGCACCATTAACCACAACCCAATAAATACCTCCATCCAGAGATATTTACATAAGAAGAAAAAATATTTACAAAAATCAACGCACAAGTCCAGTGGTTGGTAAATTCAAGACAATATTCTACCAAGTACCTTTCTCTATGGTTGGCGCAGTGGGTAGTGCTGCTGCCTCGCAGTAAGGAGACCTGGAATCGCTTCCCGGGTCCTCCCTGTGTGGAGTTTGCATGTTCTCCCCGTGTCTGCGTAGGTTTCCTCCAGGTGCTTCGGTTACCTCCCACAGTCCAAAGACATACATATTAGGTGCACTGGCGATCCTAAATTGTCCCTAGTGTGTGCTTGGTGTGTGAGTGTGTATGTGTGTGGGCTGGCGCCGTGCCCAGGATTTGTTCCTGCCTTGCACCCTGTACTGGCTGGGATTGCATCCAGCAGGCCCCCGTGACCCTGTATTAGGATATAGTGGGTTGGAAAATGACTGACTGATTGACCTTTCTCTATGCACAATCTAGTCAGAAGACACCCTTTAAATAAATGCTGAAGAAAGCATCTGAAAACTTTTGTTAAAGTGATATTAAGTGTTGCTTGAAGTGGGTAAAACAATTAAATGGCTATAGCCTAGGGCTGCTGCAGAGCAAAATGTCAAAAAAGTGAAGGGATCCAAATACTTTCTAAATTCACTGTAAGTTGATATTTTTTATTTTTTTGACCAGATTACACTAAATGGAATTTTTCATATACTTCTAAAGTATATTCTCCCTGAATCTGAACTAGTTACAAAACATATTAAAAATGCATAGATTGACAGAAACATAAATATACAGTCGACCCTCGATATACGACCAGCCTGACATGCAAACAACTTGATTTACGACCAAAATTTTTGTTTTGAATTACCACCAACATCTTGCATTACGACCCGAATGAGGTCACATGTATCCACTTTGCGATTGTAAACAAACAGCTGAGAGTGTTCATAAGCATCAGTCGGAGCCTAGATACCGTAGATCCCGGAATATAAGACGAGAATTTCGTCCTAGATTTTTGGCTTGGAGTTTGGGGGTCAGTTTATACAACGAGCATCGTTTCAGATTCAAGATTTCCAGCGCAATGCCGGTTTTGCCGATCAATACGGAAGTAAATAATGACGAAGCCACAGAGCCATCTTTCAGATGAAGAAGTAACTTTGCATGCCGGTACTTTAAATTAAATAAAGATTTTATTCAAAAAAGTGTTTTAGTTGTTGATTTTATTAATAAAATTAATAATAAATTATCGGGAAGTTTAAAATAAAAATTTTTCTTTTGATTTACGACCAACATCTTACGTTACGACCCGAATGCGGTCACGTGTATCCGCTTGCGCGATTGTAAACAAACAACCGAGAGCATTAGTAGCGTCAGTTGGAGCCCAGATACATGTGTTTGTGGATGTAATTTCGGTCATTGCAGTGATTTACCTATATATGTAATTCACTAAGACCATGCAAGCAAGACACATAATTGCTAAGGAAGGAAGAGAAGGTAAAGAAAGAGATCACAATCGAAACGAAGATGGAAATTGTGTGGAAATATGAGAGTGCCGTTCGTGTGACCGATCTCGCTAATATGTACAGCATGTTGAAATCCACCATCTCGACAATTTTACAAAGAAAAGATTTGCATAAGGAGGCTCCTCATAAACAATAACCACCTTCCGTTTCATTCTCCTCCTCCTCCCTTCCTGCAGCCCAAAGATGTCAAATTAAATGGTGAGTACAGTATGAAATTGTTGTTTCTAGAATAGAATAGAATGCCTTTTATTGTCACTATACACATCTACAATGAGATTAAAAGCAGCTCCTTCAGTGCAGAAAAAAAGTTCTGTATAGGGCTTGTATGGTTGTTTTTTTAGCCTTAGCATAACACCGATCTGTGGCCCCGCTTCTGCTTTCTTTCCCTCCTCCGTCTGCGTCGTCTCCTACACCCAACAACAATCCACGAAGAGCCCGCTGGTCTCGCTATGTTGTCTGGGATGTTGTGCATGTGATGAAAAACACTCGAAACAGATGTCTGTCTTTGGACACCGATGTCTATAAGGTTCTGACGGGTGTAGCGGATGTTCGCCGAACCGATCATGCACAAACAAGGAAAAAAAAAAGTACAAAAACAACAAAAAAGTGCACTGAAAAGGAGAGCCCTGAGCCGCTGCGCGCCGCCATGCTCCTAGCTTAATCTAGCCTACTTCTGGTAGGCTAGGCACTTTTTATAACTTTTTGGTTAGTACATTAGAAAAATTCTTGGTGTTTTGGTAAATTATGCACATTATACAACCCTTTTTTATTATGAAAAGGTTAAGTAAGTTGCAGTGGGAGGTTCGGAACGCATTATGGGTTATCCTTCGTGAACGAATTAAGTTCTTAAGTCAAGGGTCCACTGTATTGCGTATTTAAGTTAGTCAAATTTATAACGAGTCTCCGGAAATCCACCCGCCGATGTACCGTATTTGCGTATATAGTTTCAACACAAAGGCTTCATTTTACCAAACTTCTCCGCAATCACTTCCTGGTTTCCATCAAAAATGCCGATAGTCTCAAATTCTCGCCGATAAACATGATAAATATACCTGAAGAGACACTTTTAAGGAAATTTAGAAAATTTTGCTTGGAGAAGGGGGTCGGCTTAAATACCGGTCATCAGCAAATACATGTAATTTAGTAGGTAGAGAAGGGGGTCGGCTAATATACCGAGTCGGCTTGTATTCCGGGATCTACGGTACATGTGTTTGTGGACGTAATCTTGGTGAGTGCAGTGATTTATATAATTTATTTCAATAATTGCTATCAAAATGGCCCCAAAAAAGCTAGAAAAGAAGCTAAGGAAGGAGGAGAAGGTACTGAAGGTAAAGAAAGTGATTACAATCAAAATGAAGAAGGAAATTGTGCAGAAATATGAGAGTGGCCGATCTCGCTAATATGTAAAGCATGTCGAAATCCACCATCTAACAATTTTACAAAGAAAAGATTTGTATAAGGAAGCTAGTGTTGCTAAAGGTGTTACACAAATCTTATGGAAGGGAGCTGTCTTTCCAAACAATAACCACCTTCCATTTCATTCTCCTCCTCCCTTCCTGCAAGCCAAAGATGTCAACTTAAATGGTGAGTACAGTATGAAATTGCTGTTTCTGGTAGGCTAGGCACTTTTTATAGCTTTTTGGTTAGTACATTAGAAAAAGTATTTGTGTTTTTGGTAAATTATGCACATTATACAACCCTTTTTTTATTATGAAAAGGTTAAGTAAGTGTTGCTGTGGGAGGTTCGGAATGCATTATGGGTATTTCCATTATTTCTTATGGGAAAAATAGTCTTGACTTACAACCAACTTGAGTCACAACCAGCCCTCGTGAACGAATTGAGTTCATATGTCAAGGGTCCACTGTAAAAGTAATCATTTTTAATTACTAGGATGTCATTCAAGGCCTATTTTTTATCACATTTCCATATAATTTGTTTTTGTTTTCAGTACTGTTTGGATATAAATAAAGAGATCTCTACAATGTAAAGTACTTTCTTTGTATCCTTTTTTTTTTAGCTGTATTCTCATTGTTTATATACACTGCCCAAAAAATTAAGGGAACACTTAATCATCACAGTCTAACACCAAGTCAATTAAGCTTTAGGGATATCAATCTGTCCAGTTAGGAAGCAAAAGTGATTGTGAATCAGTCTTCACCTGCTTTAGTTCAATTGAAAGTGACAACAGGTGCAATGTAGAAGCAACAGAAAGACAACCCCAGAAAGGGAATGGTTTTGCAGGTGGTGGCCACAGACAATTGCTTTCTCCTAATTCTTCCTAATTGATTCTTCTCTAGTTTTGTGTTTTGCTAGTGTGCTTGTCACTACTGGTAGCATGAGGCAGTTCCTGCAACTGATTAGGCTGCACAGGTAGTCAAGCTCGTCTTGAATGGTACACCCATACGTGCAGTTACAAAAAGGTTTGCTGTGTCTCCTGTGTGACAGACTCGAGAGCATGGAGGAGATACCAGGAGATGTGCCACTACAGAAGGAGAAGGGCATCAACCCAGCAGCAGGACTGGTATCTGCTCTTTTGTATGAGGAGGAACAGGAGGAGCACTGCCAGAGCCCTACAAAATGACCTCCAGTTGGTTAATGATGTACATGTTTCTGACCAAACTGTCAGAACCAGACTCCATGTGGGTGGCATGAAGGCCTGGCGAGTAGTGCCACAGATGGTCCAGAAGCTCACCAATGCCCTGATCCTGGTCTGGGAGGAGATCCCCCAGGACACCATCCACCGTCGCATCAGAAGCATGCCCAGACTTTGTTGGGAGTGCATAAAGGTTAGAAATCTTATATTATTCTTTTTAAGAAGATTTCTGTTACAGTAACTTTACAAGTACAGTATATGGGGCAGTTCCCTTGTTTTTGCAAATAATTTTTAATTTGCTGCTTTCATTATATTATATAAAGCTATTAAATAATAATATGAGTTTTAGAGACCCACATTCATTGACCTTTCTTAATGGACCAAAAACTGAACAGTTAAATTAAAATTGATAGGTTAACTCACCCTTACAAAAGAAGTGTGGTCATGAAAATATAATTAAATGAAAATAGGGACAAACAGAATGGAACTGGGGCTGAGGAATTCTGATGCCTTTCTGGACCAAACAAACCTTTCTAAAAAATAAAGTGAAGCAGACCTGTTTGTTTATGCTGGATATAGGAAAGAAACAAATGGTAAAAATCTATGCAATCTTATGCAAAAATAGAAATAAAAAAGGCATTGGCTAAACGCTCAGTTGAGTTATATGATTTAATATCAAAATGAGCAAAGGAAAATTGTAATTACTTAAACGTAAGCAGAGCACCAATATCTATTTTCTCCTCACTTAGTTTGGAAGCAGATGTATTCCTTTAAAAAACACTAAAATGAGAGATATCAAGTCAGCTCTCACTGAAACAAATGACAATAAAAAAAGCAGAGTTGGCATTTTAATAGAGAATTGTAAAATAATGTTTTCAGAAGTTCATGCATGTAAAACTAGAATGATGTAATTAGAACTTAACACCTGCAATAAATTTTTACACTTAGTAATGAAGCCTAAGAAATAGAAAGGTTTTAAGACCAAGTCCACACTAACATTAATAAATTTCAAAATGCATTTTTTAAAATTTATTTTGGCCTTTTATCCACACTGAAATGGTGTTTTCAACTACCAAAAACAAATCATTTTAAAAAACACATTCTGTAGTGAATAAACTTGAAAACACCAGGGGACACTAAAACATGGTGTAAAGACAAAAACAGAAATGTGTGTACGCACAAAAAAATCCACATGCATAAAACCGTGCAAAAGCCAATTTCCACGCTCTTCTCCTTTACAAATCCAGTGAACGTGAATTTTAGCACACGCGCACACGTCGACTTTCCCACCCCAATTCCTCACAGAATTTCACATATTTTAATATGCGAATCAATGTAAATGTCACGTTCTGTCAGTGTTTTGCTAAAAGATAATGGCAAAATCACGTGGAAAAAAGAAGAATTTCAGTAATTGTGGAGGCACACTTTCTGTGGACTATAGAACAGCACATTAATAAAGTGGAAATGCATTCTATTTACATAAGCAAATTCATTTCTAAAGGTGCCTTTATAGTGTAGCATTGGCGCCAAGCGACACAATGGACCGATTCTCTTCTCTTCTTACATGGCTATATGAGGTGACTCACTATCTTTAAAAGAACTACTTGCCTTTTGCCGCAATAATTGGAAAAAGCAGCTGCAACTGTATGGAACTGCCATTTTTATAGGTTCTCCAGCTATATATGATGTAATGCCAGCTCATTCTTTTGGTGATTTATCCCTCGCTGATGTAACTTGTCCACCACCATTGTAATAGCAATGTGCGTGCAGCTGACCGCTCTGATTACATTTGGAAAACCAGATGTTGCTGTGAATTGCGCTTTGATGTTTTGCAGTTCAACCACAGTGTAAAGAAATATATATATATATATGCATGCATATATATATACACAGTGCATCGGGAAAGTATTCACAGCGCATCACTTTTTCCATATTTTGTTATGTTACAGCCTTATTCCAAAATGGATTAAATTCATTTTTTTCTTTAGAATTCTACACACAACACCCCATAATGACAACGTGAAAAAAGTTTACTTGAGGATTTTGCAAATTTATTAAAAAAAACTGAGAAATCACATGTACATAAGTATTCACAACCTTTGCTCAATACTTTGTCGATGCACCTTTGGCAGCAATTACAGCCTCAAGTCTTTTTGAATATGATGCCACAAGCTTGGCACACGTATCCTTGGCCAGTTTCGCCCATTCCTTTTTGCAGCACCTCTCAAGCTCCATCAAGTTGGATGGGAAGCGTAGGTGCACAGCAATTTTAAGAGCTCTCCAGAGATGTTCAATCAGATTCAAGTCTGGGCTCTGCCTGGGCCACTCAAGGACATTCACAGAGTTGTCCTGAAGCCACTCCTTTGATATCTTGGCTGTGTGCTTAGGGTCGTTGTCCTGCTGAAAGATGAACCGTCGCCCCAGTCTGAGGTCAAGAGCGCTCTGGAGCAGGTTTTCATCCAGGATGTCTCTGTACATTGCTGCAGTCATCTTTCCCTTTATCCTGACTAGTCTCCCAGTTCCTGCCGCTGAAAAACATCCCCACAGCATGATGCTGCCACCACCGTGCTTCACTGTAGGGATGGTATTGGCCTGGTGATGAGTGGTGCCTGGTTTCCTCCAAACATGACGCCTGGCATTCACACCAAAGAGTTCAATCTTTGTCTCATCAGACCAGAGAATTTTGTTTCTCATGGTCTGAGAGTCCTTCAGGTGCCTTTTGGCAAACTCCACGCGGGCTGCCATGTGCCTTTTACTAAGGAGTGGCTTCCGTCTGGCCACTCTACCATACAGTCCTGATTGGTGGATTGCTGCAGAGATGGTTGTCCTTCTGGAAGGTTCTCCTCTCTCCACAGAGGACCTCTGGAGCTCTGACAGAGTGACCATCGGGTTCTTGATCACCTCCCTGACTAAGGCCCTTCTCTCCCGATCGCTCAGTTTAGATGGCCGGCCAGCTCTAGGAAGAGTCCTGGTGGTTTCGAACTTCTTCCACTTACGGAGGATGGAGGCCACTGTGCTCATTGGGACCTTCAAAGCAGCAGAAATTTTTCTGTAACCATCCCCAGATTTGTGCCTCGAGACAATCCTGTCTCGGAGGTCTACAGACAATTACTTTGACTTCATGCTTGGTTTGTGTTCTGACATGAACTGTCAACTGTGGGACCTTATATAGACAGGTGTGTGCCTTTCCAAATCATGTCCAATCAACTGAATTTACCACATGTGGACTCCAGTTAAGCTGCAGAAACATCTCAAGGATGATCAGGGGAAACAGGATGCACCTGAGCTCAATTTTGAGCTTCATGGCAAAGGCTGTGGATATTTATGTACATGTGCTTTCTCAATTTTCTTATTTTTAATAAATTTGCAAAAATCTCAAGTAAACTTTTTTCATGTTGTCATTATGGGGTGTTGTGTGTAGAATTCTGAGGAAAAAATGAATTTAATCCATTTTGGAATAAGGCTGTAACATAACAAAATGTGGAAAAGGTGATGCGCTGTGAATACTTTCCGGATGCACTGTATATATATACTCAGCAAAAAAAGAAACGTCCCTTTTTCAGGACTGTGTATTTCAACAATAATGTTTTAAAAATCCAAATAACTTTACAGATCTTCATTGTAAATTGTTTAAACAATGTTTTCCATGCATGTTCAATTAACCATAATCAATTAATTAACATGCACCTGTGGAATGGTCGTTAAGACCTTAACAGCTTACAGAAAGTAGGCATTTAAGGTCGAGGTTCTAAAAACGCAGGATACTAAAGAGACTTGTCTACCGATTGTGAAAAACACCCAAAGAAAGATGCCCAGGGTCCCTGCTCATCTGCGTGAACGTGCATTAGGCATGCTGCAGGGAGGCATGAGGACTGCTGACGTGGCTAGGGCAATAAATTGCCATGTCCACACTGTGAGACGCCTAAGACAGCGCTACAGGGAGACAGGAAGGACAGCTGATCATCCTCGCAGTGGAAGACCACGTGTAACAACACCTGCACAGGATCGGTACATCCGAATATCACACCTGCGTGACAGGTACAGGATGGCCACAACAACTGCCCGAGTCACACCAGGAACACACAATCCCTCCATCAGTGCTCAGACTGTCCGCAATAGGCTGAGAGAGGCTGGACTGAGGGCTTGCAGGCCTGTTGTAAGGCAGGTCCTTACCAGACATCACCAGCAACAACGCCGCCTATGGGCACAAACCCACCTTCGCTGGACCAGACAGGAGTGGCAAAAAGTGCGTGAGTTTCTGCATGACAGCAATGTCAGTGTTCTGCCATGGCCAGCGAAGAGCCCAGATCTCCATCCCATTGAGCACGTCTGGGACCTGTTGGATCGCAGGGTGAGGGCTAGGGCCATTCCCCCCAGAAATGTCCAGGAACTTGCAGGTGCCTTGGTGGAAGAGTGGGGTAAC
Organism: Polypterus bichir lapradei; assembly: GCA_026402145.1. Classification (NCBI taxonomy): domain Eukaryota; kingdom Metazoa; phylum Chordata; class Cladistia; order Polypteriformes; family Polypteridae; genus Polypterus; species Polypterus bichir. Next base: position 22,354,684 of record JANRMT010062825.1, on the reverse strand, counting down.
ATCTCACAGCAAGAACTGACAAATCTGGTCCAGTCCATGAGGAGGAGATGCACTGCAGTACTTCAAGCAACTGGTGGCCACACCAGATACTGACTGGTACTTTTGATTTTGAGCCTCCCTTCATTCAGGGACACATTGTGAAACATTTTTAGTTTATGTCTTATGGTGTTGACTCTTTTAGTGTTCATACAAATATTTACACATTAAGTCTACTGAAAGTAAAAACAGTTGAAAGTCAGAGGACATTTCTTTTTTTGCTGAGTATATATATATACTAGCAAAATACCCGCGCTTCGCAGCGGCGAAGTACTGCCTTAAAATTTTTATTAAGAAGACAATTAAACGTTTTTAAAACTGAGGGAAAATATACCAATAATTATTTGTTAAGGATCTCTTTGTATGCCACGTTGTCAGTTCGGCCCTTCAGTTGTAATATGACCAAGCTGTAGCTGTGCGCTGAGCTTACTCTTGAGCATGCAACGTACAGTTGGCCATGTGAACAGTAATCTTGTTTCAAATCTCACAGCTTGGATTGCTGCTGTCATAATCGGTTTGAGTTTCATGGTTTGTTTCAGTTACGACAGTATTTGTAGGACTTGTGTTGAAGAGACATTCGGCATCTGTCAAGCGTTGTAAGTATACAACCAGTTTCATTGATAACTTCACATCCAGCTTTTGAGAGTTTAAACATTTCTAAACATCAAAGTGTCCACTACTGAAATCGTCACCTGTGAAGCTAAGATGTTTAAGAGGCATTGGCAGTTGTCCAAAGGTGTAAAATATTTGGCCATTTCGGTACACTTAAGCATTTCACTCTTCTAGTGCTCCTGTGTAGTATAATTATCTCCTGTACCATCATCAGTCCACACCTTGAACCTGTCCCAGTCATTCAATACATAAGACACAATGTTCCTCCGGATATCAATAGTGAGCCTGATATGGCTGTGCAATATGTAACAAAGAGAATGGAAAGGCAGGTGCCATCTCCGGGCATGGAAACCACTTGGTAAGTGACAGTTCTTTGATCGATGGTGATTACCTCGATAGACATGTTAATGGGGGTACGGTTGGAATGATAAAGGAAATGGGTACCTGAACAATGTAAAGTAAGTCTAAAATACCTATACAATAACTATAATCGTAATAAATGAACAATAAAACAGCGGAGAAGCCGTGGATTAAATAAAAAGGCTGTAGTTATCAGCAGGGAGACGTGAATACCGTGGTGAAGCAAGGAAGGGAATGTAGAGACTGGAGCGACAGACGGCCTTATATAGGCAGGCAGCCAACAACGTGGGAGGCGTTGGGATGGGGGACCCAACGCCGCCTCACACGGTGACCGAGCTGCAGGCTATGGACATATATATGTACGTAAGTAGGATGCAGTTAGCGTTGGGAACCCGCGTACCAAATTTCTTGAAGATGGGCCCATAAGTAACAAAGACCGTTGAAAAGTTCAATATGGCAGCCGACAGTGGCATCATATCACCGAAATAAGTACCAAATTTCAGCCTTCTACCTATGAATAAGAAAGTTCAACATGGCGGACGTTGTTGACCGTTACGCGTAGAATTTTGAAATGAAACCTGCTTAACTTTTGTAAGTAAGCTGTAAGGAATGAGCCTGCCAAATTTCAGCCTTCTACCTACACGGGAAGTTGGAGAATTAGTGACGTTGGAAACTTCAATATGGCGGCCGACAGTGGCATCATACCACTGAAATAAGTACGTACATCCGTTTTGGTTAGCGCAGGGAAGCCACATACCAAATTTCGTGAAGATGGGGCCATAAATAAGAAAGTTCAACATGGCGGACAGTGTGAAAATTAGTGACATTGGAAAGTTCAATATGGCGGCCGACGGTG
>JANRMT010062825.1:22324897-22344483 GCA_026402145.1 Polypterus bichir lapradei | reverse complement strand
TATATATATATATATATATATATATATATATATATATATATATATATTGTGGAGCCGACCCGGACACAGACAGGCAGACATGTTGTTCATCACCACCACACGTTTATTTACACAACTATTTACAACAATTATTTACAAATATAAAGTCCAATGCACAAACCCCAACTCAATCCTGGCCACTCAATGCCTTTCTTCGGGCCGCCTCCACACTCTCTCTGCCTCGTCCTGCTTCCACCCGACTCTAGCCTCGAATGAAGGGAGACGGCCCCTTTTATACATGACCCGGATGAGCTCCAGGTGTTCCCGGCATTCCTCCCTTGGCCACGCCCCAGCGTGGCGGAAGTGCCGGCTGTCCTCCCGGCAGCTCTCCGGGTGACGTCCTAAATCTTCCCCCCAGCACTTCCTGGTGTGGCGGAAGTGCTGGGGTAACAGGTCCCCAAGGCATTGGGGCGCCTCCTGGCGGTGACCACGTGCCCCTACAGGGTGGAGCTTCCATGCCCTGTACCCGTGGCCCCCATGTGATCCAGGGTTGGCTTAGACCCACATCCGGTCCCTCACGGCGTCCCGGCCGGGTCGTTGCCCCTGGCATCCCTGACAATATATAAGAAGCGATCTGACTGGCCTGGCGATGACTCTTTTATAGAGTCTAACAGAACTCTTGGATGGAAAATCAAACATGCCCATAAAGAAACATTTATGCACTTGATTAATTTATAAAAAATATCTGATAAATGAACTCATAAGACTATTCACATTATTTTGGAAACAATACATTCTCTCAAAACATGTTTGGGTTAGTTTAGGTTACTATATCAATATTTTAAACTAGGCACAATTAACAGAAAAAAAACAAATAAGCTTTTTATTAAACCTAATGCCAAATATTCAAAAATATCAAAATTCCTAAAACAGAATTTGACTCTAAAGGTAAGACTAAAATTATTACCTACTGTATATATAAATAAAGCTACAGGTACTTTTCTCCCAAACACGAAAGGGAAAAAAATCCAAATCATTGAGTAAGGGGATGTTGGAAGAATCTAAAACACTGACAACTGCATCAACAGAAAACCCAAGCTCAAAATAGGTCTGCCACAAGTAAAGAGAAAATTACCTAAATGCCAAAGCTGTTCTGCTACTAAAAAAAGCAGTGGAATTAATTTGGAACCAGATGCAACCGAAGCCAAGTTCACTAACCAGTAGACAATACTCAAACGTCAAAGTCAACAATATGTAACAAAATGTTTCTTAAACCAAGAAAATCAAATTGAAACACACAAGTTTGTGGAATTTGCTGTAATCTCAGATGACCAGGGAAGCAGACGCACTCACTTTTTATCCAATCATGCACGTGCACTTAAGGCCAAATTTCCATAGTGACATGATGGGGCCACACCACAAAATGATCAGAACAAACAAAATGGCTTCAGAAAAAGACTCAAATGTTTTGTAACTTCATCAAAATGAAAGTGAATCAAAAAAAAAAAAAAACTAATGACAGAAATGGTTTATGAAGCCTAAATAACCACAAGATATGGAATTTTTACTTAATACATAATCTTTAAAAATTATTACAAGTATATACTTATATGAAGTTGTGATAATAAATTAATGAAAACATAAGGAAAAGGACTGAAGGTAACTAAAGTGTTAACTAAATGTGGCTTAAAGCTTGAGCATGTGAGGCTTTTGCTTCATCTTAGAGGAGCCACCAAAGTAGTTATCTTGATGGACATCCCCTTAAAAAGTGAGGACAAACTAGTGAGAAAGACCAAACATCCCTATTGTGAAGCAGTGATAAGATCAATGGGAAAACATATAAGACACCCCTATTAATGAAGCAATATTTAGAATAAAGGAAGAATCGACATGTATACAAAGTTACTGGTGGCTGTAGTCGATTGGTTAAGATGATGGAATTCTTCATATTAATAATCAGATGATGCAATGTATTACACAAGGTAATGGTAGCAGAAAGGCAAATGAATTGTATTATTGATTGCTTACTCCATGGACCAACACATTTGTGCGTATCTGTGTCCAAATGAAGAACTGCTCTGCATTCTCATCCGATCCCGTGACTGACATTTGTGAAAACAGTTAAAAGTTTTTTCCAGAACAATCATAATACACCTAAAAATTGAGAAAATCCTTTTTCAAAGACAAGTCAAACACAATTACCAACACCAACAGTTAGGCTAGGTCTGAATCACTTCTTCAACAGGGCATTCTCCCCTTAAACTACATCAAGCTGTCCCTCATTTGGAAGCCCCAAAAGCCCTTCAAATCCCCCCCCCCATTTATAATTAACAAAGTGAAATTCACTTAATTACAAGTAGGTAATAAAAGGTTATTAGCTAAATGAGAACAATTAACACACACTAAAGGAAATTAATTAACACCATTAGACACAGACACAACAAACTGAGACAAATTTAAAAAAATAAAAAAATAGGGAAAATAAAAGAGGACAAAAACTAGGGATGATGCTCGCTTTGTTTACTTTTTTAACCGTTTCGCTTGTCCTAACTTTATTTCTTAAGTAGTAGTAGGAAATTATACTGCAAAATAAAAAGTAGTGCATGTTTTTTGAAAAATTTACATTTTCACCTGTTACATTTTTTTCATATAATTATGAGGGTCAGCAATAAAGCAGGCAGCTATTCAAATGTGAAAAAGAAAAAATATGAAAACAACTAATTTCCATCATATTGAAAAAACAGCTACTTAAAACAAGTTAGTTTTGCATATATGTAATATTTTATTGTTTCCATGTATTTTGACATGACAGAAAAGTAATTTGTATCTTGATGAGCTTCTGTTCAAAAATGTTTTTGTGCCTACATCAGCAATTAATTTGTTGCCATGTTTTTAGACATCCAATGTATGTCAAATGTAACAATACTGCTTTTAACATTCTCAAGTGCCTAAGCAATTTACTGTGTTTTAATGATGGCTGAAGGATTCACTGCAATATAATTTGAACAGAAATAGTAGGAAATGGCTGAATTACATTATTTGCTTGTTATTGGTACAAAATAAATATACTGTATATGTAATAAGTGAATCAAGGACAGGTATATAGTGGAAACAAAGTATTCAGACCCCCTCACTTCCTGCATATCTTGCTGTGTTGTAGGTTTACTTTTAAATGGGTACATTTCTAATTTTTGCCCAAAAATGTACTCTCAATAACCCATAAAAACAAAGTGAAAACATGTTTAAAGAAAAGTTGGCAAATTTGTTAAAAATCAAAACCTGAAACCTTTTATTTCTATATGATTCAAACCCTTTGCTGTGGCACTCAAAATTGAGGTTGTGGTATCTTGATTGCTTCAATTCTTCTTGAAATGTGTCTAGGTCTCCATTGGAGTCCACCTGTGGCAACTTGAATTGAGTGGACATCATTTAAGAATGTACAAATGTACCTTTGTATATAAGGTCCCATAATTCATACTGGATGTCATGGTAAAAACCAAGCCATGGAAGTCCAAGGAACTCTTTGTAGACCTCTGTGGTCAAATTTTGGTGAGGCATAGATCAAGGCAAGGGTGTAAAATCATTGGTAAAGCATTGAATGTTCTCAAGAGCACAGTGGCCTCAATAATTGTGAAATGGAAGAAGTTTGGAACCACAAGAATTCTTCCTAGAGTTTGCCATCTGGCCAAAGTGAGGAGCTGGACTAGAAGTGCCTTGATCAGGTTATTCTAATAGAGATTCAGAAGTTTTCTGCTGAGATGAAAGAACCTGTCAAAAGGACATACATCTCAGCCGCACTCCATTAACCATGTATGTATGGCAGCGTGGCTTGGCAGTTGCCATTTGTGAATAAAACACATAAGATGACATTTAAAAGACTCGGAGACCATGGGGAAAATATTATCTACCAAAACATCCTCCGATAGCAACTTTTCCCTATCCAAGAACAGTTTGATGACAAACAATGCCTTGTCCAGCATGATGGAGTACCGTGCAATAAGGCAAAAGTGATAATTAAGTGGCTCAGGGAACAAAACATTGAAATTAGGGGCCATGGTCAGGAAACTCCCCAGACCTTAATCCCATTGAGAACTTGTGGTCAATCCTCAAGAGGCAGGTGGACAAATAAAAACCCACAAATTCTGACAAACTCTAAGCACTGATTATGCAAGAATTGGGTGTCATCAGTCAGGGTTGATTGACAGCATTCCAGAGTAAATTACAGAGGTCTTGAAAAAGAAGGTCCAACACTGCATATACTGACTCTTTGCATAAACCTAATGCAATTGTCAATAAAAGCCTTTGTAACTTATGAAATGCTTGTAATTATACTTCAGTATACCATAGAAACATCTGGCAGAAAGATCTAAAAACACTGAAGCAACAAACTTTGTGAAAACCAATACTTGTGTCACTCTCAAAACTTTTGGCCATGACTATACATGCAGACTTCACGCTGTCAAGATTTGAAGGCTTTATTGGTCTGCTGCTTGGCAACATACACTACCCTTTATTTTTATCTTCTTTTGTGCACTTTATGGTAGCCATGGATTGATCCTCTCCCTAGAGCATTAAGTCTAAGATATGAGATGGAGCAGCAGCTGCTAAACACTCCTTAGTATATTATTCTTTAAAACTTTGCACCACAACAGCCTGGTTTGTTTACAAGTGTGTTTACTTGTGCTCCTGCTGTGCCATCATCTTCAGGTGATTTCTCTACTTATAAAAGCCTTTTACCAGGTGGTGATGGCCATCTTTGTTATTATTCTCATGTATTATAGATTCAGATTTTCTTTTTATATGTTTGATTTTAAACTGGAAATATAATTAACTTGTGTGAAATATTGACATTATTCATGATTTGAATTCCATTTTGTTTTTAGTGTTGTGATTTCTTGTTAATTTTGTGTTTCATAGTATCAGTCTGTTAAATAAATGGCAATAAGAAACTGCAGAAAGAAACTCTCACTTGCCAGTGCTTAAAGAGGGCTGGTACTCCATACTGACATTTCTGCGTTTTGCTGTTTGGAGTATTAGTGGTTTTTTATGTGTACTAGCAGCATTTGAAATCAGTCAGCATGGAGTACCAACACTTTTTACTCTTCAGAGTGTGCTCAATTCTTTTTTTCAGTACTGTGTCAGCACTTCACAAAACCTCTCGGTTCTGTTATGCAACAATGTGTTACGCAGCAGCAGTCTCTTCAGAATTGTAGAAAAGGAACCCTAGCCCAACAGCCCACCCTAGTCCTCTACCAAAAATGTGTCCATCTCCAGTCTTACCGTATGTACTTTGAGCAGGGGGACTGAACGCACCCCTAGGAGACACGGATGCTCCTAAAAAAAACCCTCTTAAAAACGCTGATAGATTACCTTCACATTGCTCCCTTACTTGCTGGGCTTACTTGTGGCTGCTCTGTCGTGTGATATGTTTCTCGCGCTGCAGTACGCATACTTAGAAGCCTGGACAGCACCTATCCTTTTGGCTGATTGTTTTGTTTGTCTCTCCTCCCCAGACATCCTCTGCTCCTGTTTGGGGTCCCGCTCCCGTTATGCTCCCTTATGATGTTTGCCTATTCTTCTCAAGAACTAACTGCATACTGAGCTCATTTTACTTCTGAAAGAGACATTTTTTTTGAAGTGTTTGAATAAAGTTCCTGTCTCTACAATCTCCTGTGTTTCTGTGCAATTCTGTGACCCAAGTTTGACAATACAATATGAAGAGGGACTCAACCCAACCTAAGCCACCCATTAGCTGATGAAGCTGAAACACATGAAGTACCACCATGGGATGGGCGATATTGCCTATAAACAGTTTCACAATATTTTGAGTCTGTTTCGTGATTCATGATATATATCTCAATATTTTTAAATCTCCTCTGAAGCATTTCATAAATTCTTCACTTAACACTTCGATTAATACAATCATACCAAGTTGATGAATATAGTAATCTCAGCAGGCTGCCACATAATTTATGTCTGAATTAAATAATTTTTGTTTATATTCATTAATGGTTTCTATTGAAACAATTTTAAACATGCATGCAAAACAAGGGGAAATCACAGCCAAGGTAAATTTAACAAAACAATATTTAAACCTGGTAATTGTACACAACATAAACATTTCAAACCAACATATGCACTTTTTGTGTATAATGTTGTTACAGCAGGTGATTTTACTGAGGCAAATCACTCTGCAGAACAATAATAGTCACATCACATTACATTAAACAGGACATATTGTGTATGTTTTGTATTTTGTTCTATTTTTTTCGGAACCAATTTGTCCGCCTCTATCATCTAAACTCAACAAAAAGCTCACTTTCATCACTTCTTTCACTCCCTCCAGACACCCCAGATACAAAAACACACATCTTACCTATATGCGTCACACGTATTTGCACAGAAGAGTAGTCTGGGTGGGCGGACGAGTGTGTGTGATATATATATATGTGAGCTTTTTCCATTTTTTGTCTGTGAGAGGGATAGAAGAGAAACAGCAAAATGAGTCTCATGCCAGTGAAAAATTATGCAACAATTTATGTTCAATATGCATGACATAATCACTTACTACATCTCAGCCATCAGCACTGAGTATATTCAGTGTAGTACCATCTCTCTTTTTTCACTTAAACTACTGGGTGTCGCTATGATAAATCTTTGTAAAAAGTCTGATCCATAGTATATTTCTGACAAATTTTTATTTTTTTAGTCTTTACAGTCATGTCATTATTTATTTACACTAGGGGGCTTTGCCCCCTGCTCGCTTAGCTCGCCAACCCCCGGGCCTGCGCTCCACGTTAGCCACTTCCCAAATCTGCCACTCGCGTATGGTATGTGGATTTACAATTTAAACAGATTTTTATTTTCATGGGAATTGATTCATACAGTATGCATCAACGCAACGTGCCTGTGATTGAATTTTGTTTCTTTCTCTCTATTAAATAACACAACTTTTTCGAATGTTTGGCTCTGAGATTAGTTAATTGTCTTTGCAAAAGCTATTCTAACAGGAAACTGTTAATGTTTTATGGCATATCAAGATCTCCTTTGTTGTCTAATGTTGTCCGCGGAAGATGTACTACATTACCTTTCTTGGATACATTCTTCTTTCTACAGTAATTCGCTCAGTGGCAGACCGGATGGTGTTAATGGTTGTAGATATTCTTCTGGATATTTTAAGTTGTTGTTTTCATCTTCCGTACGATGACCATCAACTGTTTCAGCATAGTCTATTGATATGTATTTAACCAATATGCCGTGTAACCGATCAACGTTTTTGGTGTTAATTCGTTTGACTTCCTCATTTCTCGGTGCTAGGATTGCCCGTGTGCTCATTTTTCGTGATGAAAAATTTCAATAAGATTTTGACATAATACATCTTCTTTAATTGGGAACTAAAAGTGAGGAAAACGTTAAAATTTACAAGAGCTGAGAGCGCAGGAAGTGTGTCTGACAAAAGCATTCACACGAATGAAAGGACTGTGGTCTTGTTTCAACATGTTTGAGAGGATGGCGTGACTTGAAAAAATCTCAAGGCAAAAGTCTCGTCTTGCGGGACTTGAAAAAATCTCTCTTCCAAAAAGTTTTGTCAAAATTTTTTTTTATATAATGGAGAGATAAGGATGTCAGGGTGGATTATCCTGCCTAATGATATTGCAGTGTGTAAATTTAGGTAGTGTGAGATGATCAGCCCAGACACAACCAAACGGACACCTACTGTTCATAATAACACACGCTTTATTATAACAAGTATCCCCAAACACCAGTCCCGCTTACTCACAGTGCTTCCCACACCAAACACCCTTCCTCGGGCCTTTCACTGTCTGTGGGCTGCCTTTCCTCTCCTCACGGGAGCTTTGTCCTGCTTCCTCTCCCGACTTTAGCTCCCCGAACGTAGGAAGGCAGCCCCTTTTATTTCCACCCGGATGTGCTCCAGGTGCTTAAAGATGCTCTTCCGGCACTTGCATCCAGAAGCACTCCAGGCGTTCCTGGAAGGTCCTTCCTCCACCCTCCCAGGTGTGGCGGAAGTGGCGATCTCCCAGGCTCCACGACGCCCGGGGTGCCCCCTGGCGGTGGCCACAGGCTCCAATGGGCTTGAGACCCCTTGCTCCTTCCCCGTGGTCCTCTCAACCTCCAGGGCGGTGGCCCGGGGAACGTATAGACCACCTCCTGGTCCTACCAGGCATCCCGACTGGGTCTGACCCCCAGCCTCCTGTGACAGTAGGTACACATACTAGTGAAGTTTTGAATTGGCTTTAGGTTATTATTATAATCAACTTAAACCAACTATCAATTTCTTCTATTAATAGAACATATTTTTTAAAGGATTTGATAAATTCTGCTTTTGTACTAGCATATCAGAAATATAATACCTTTGCATACTTTATTTTTCTATAGCCCAAACTAGTTGGGCTCTCATAGCAATTAGGAATTGTCACTCTTTTGGAGTTTTTCCCTCTAATTTGCTAAAATAGCTTGCATTGCATGGGTGCAAAATCCTACCAGGTTAATTGGTTGGCAGTTGGGTACAGTTTTTTTTCATCTCATTTTTCATTAGTTGCTAGTTACTGAATGAAAACTGTAAATAACTCAGAATTGTAATAAATTGGAAGCAACAATTAAGCAAATCATGTGACACAGCAGAATAGACATCTGAGTACTAGATGGAAAAGTAGACTGAAACCCGAGGTAATCAACTAAATTAAATGAGAAGTTAAAAAAATCCTCCATCCAAAAATTATATTTATGTTACTTCCCACACATAATTTGTAGTGATGGCTGAGAAAAAAAAACATCTTGTGTTTCATTGCAGAATGGAGATATTAACATTTCTGATGAATAGGCATCTATGGTGACCAATGATGTAAAACAACAAACAATATCAAAAATGACCATGAAAAAAAATCTCACATTGCTCATATCATATAATCTACATTGCAAGTCAATCAGTTGTAAGTGCGCAATATCACAAACACATGTAGTTTTACTATTGTTAAATAAAACACTTCAGGAAAACACTCCAGTGAATGAAAATGGAACGTGCTCAGAAGCAAACTAGCATGCCCTGATGAGCATGGTTGTTTCTTCAAGGGGAACCATAAGTGTGTGGTGATATTTATGTGGGAAAAAATGTATGACAACACCAGAAAAAATGATGAAACACTGCTATAAAGGTACTATACCCCAGCAAAGTCTGTTTGATATGAAATAACTTCTGTATTGAAATCCTTTGACAATGGTTAATCAGCCAAATATAGCCATATTGGTCACTGCTATTAAGTCTCAGCCACTTTTTTATAATCGAAAATGTTATTTTCAGGCACATAAAGCCATTTTGTAACATCCTTTTTCTTTTTGCTTGTTTCACACAAAAATGCCATGCTTCATTAAGATTTAATACTGTTAAGACATCCTTATTCCTGTTCTCAGGCTGACTGGCAGAGCTGTTATTTAAACTAATGAAGTTCTGATACAAAAGGTCACTATATTGGATAACGAATGTGTTTACCTCTGTTCAGACTTATCTCACAGAGTTTTAAGATTTAATTACTTTGCTGAAGAAGAAACAGAGTCAATAGTACTTTATTAATGTATCTTACAATATATCAATGTTTATTGCATTGGGCTTTGAAAGTGATTTAAGAGTATTACATTTTTATATATGGAATAATGTGCCCAGTTCTTGCCCTGACATCCTCTGTATCTGCTTTTTAATTCCACTGAGCTATAATGAAATAAACAATAAAACTACTCTATCTGTTTCTTACTTCTACTGTGCTATAAATAAATAAACAATAAAAATAATTACCTGTGATTATAATATCAGCTGAAACAAGGTGCAAAAGACACATCATTGTGAAACATTGAACATATGGTACAGACCACAACTGAAGATCAAGCCAATATACTAGCTTCTTGATTTGCTTTATAGAATAATAGGTTCTGGTAGAAGGAACCAATCACCATACTAAGGAGCACAATCCATGATCCAACCATTAATGTGATTGATGCAAGTTCATTTCCAGGGGCATTCACGCACACAATCACAGGATAACATGTGTCCCTGGAGAACCCCAAGCAAATTGGAATGCATCTCAGGTATGAGGCTTTTAAAAAAGCAGATGATTATACAAGAGAAGTTCAAACTTCGGATAGCATTTCTATGAAATAGATCCTTAAGCAGCCTGCTGGTACTCTCCTCCACAGTTTCCGGCAAAGGTTTACAAATCATGCACACTTTCTTAATGAGAATTCTCTCAGTTTATTTATCTTTAGTTAACACTGAATAAAGTGCCATTGTCATGCTCCTCAAAGTACGAAACAAACTTTAAGGCAGTTTATAGTGGAAATTTGTTAACTTTGATATATGCTGTCATTATAACATTTATGATTATAACATCTAACCATTTATTTAACCTTTTTTTAGGGTATTCCTCTTCACAGAAAGAATCATAGTTATATGGAATAAATTACCAAGTAGTGTGGTAGAATGTTGGACATTAGGGAAATCTTGAATGAATGTTATTTTAAAGAATCTACAGTATGTGTCTAAGATTGGTGTTGTTGTGATAAATGACTTGTTCTAATGTTCTCCCAGGGTTCAAAAGCCACAAATGTATACTGTCCAGGTAAATGGTTCATTTTCTCTCTATATCTGTTTGGACTTTCATCTGCATCACCAAATGCATGCAGGTTAGGTTAACTGTCAATTCTGTAGTGACTGTGCAGTACATGAGTGTGAGTGAAGGTGTGGATGTGAATGAACCCTGATGAACTGGGCTCCTGTCCAGTGCCGTTTGATACTTTGTGCCCAGTACTACTAGGACAGGCTCTGGCTCCCTGGTGGCCCTTGACTGCATTTAAGTTTAGTAGTTGTATGCTTATTTATTTATTTATTGATTGATTTATCAGTCTGTTGCTTACACAAAGGAATATTAACCTTCAGCAACGTCATGCTCTCCGCAAAAGCTTATTCACACCCAAACAAATCTACCTCCTTTTGGTAGGTTGCAACAGTACTTTTAAAACGGTGTTGATTTCTGTATTGCTTTTCTCTTCATTATTCTAGTTTTTAGAGAAGAGCCAAGCAAAATTACACCTTTTATTGGCTAACTAAAAAGATTACAATATGCAAGCTTTCGAGGCAACTCAGGCCCCTTCTTCAGGCAAGATGTAATCATTATTCTAGTTTTGTGATTTTTGCTCTCTCTCTCTGGATTTTACCTTTGGTTTACTGATTCGGACTTGTTTGCTAAGGGTTGCCTTTTTGGTAACTCCTTCTTTTGCCTTTGTTATTACTTGTGATTTTTTTTTCTCTTCTTTGCCTTTTGTTAAATAAAACCCTCTTCTATAGAGAATCTTGTCTTGCAAATACCTAATAGTATTCTAACCTGTATTTTATGAGTATTTTTGAAGGCCTTATCTGTTTTTGCTATTTTGGTGCCAGAATCACAGCAAAGGTTAAATAAGAGTTTAGCATTGTAGTTAATGTCTGGACATTGGCTATATTATATTTAAAATTCTACAAAAAAATTCAACATCTGAAAAATTAATCAACAATAATTCATCCTAACTACTGCAACATATGCAAATTTAAAGAAACAGCATCAAATATCATCTAGATTAGATATTAAAATCTTAAAACGATTATTTTGATGTTCAACTAATTATGATCCAAGCTTACTTCAGGTTTTCTTCCACTTCCCTAATTTAAGTATGTTAATCCCTTTTCTGTGGTGAACTGGTGCCCCTTCCTGAGATGGTTCCTTACTGTGTACCCAATGCAGCCAGTTCAGGTCCCAGATACTAAAATCATGGATTGGCTTAAGTGGGTTCAGCGAGGGATGGGTGGTTTTTAAGACCATATGGCACAAGCTACACTTTACATTTTGTGTGAAGTGCCTAAGTACAGGCTGTGAAATAGTCCAACAGCAATAACATTTATTTCTAAAGCACATTTTACTATACAGGGAGTACCTGAAAGTGCTTCACAAGATTTCAAAGAAATAGTTACAAGCAAAAAAAACACATTAAAATTAGATAAGAATAATAATTAATGATTAATATATAACAAATAAAAAGTCCACACTAAGATAGATATATAATTAGGAGACGTACAGTTTTTAAATATAGAATTTTTTTTTAAGTCTTTAAATGCGAATCCGATAATAAAGTCAGGTGGCCAAGGTGGACAGGAATAAAACAAAATCTGCAGGGGTTCTAGGCCAAAAGACTGTCCAGTGCCCCCTGGCATTCTATAAATTTTCTTAAGCAGTTTTTTTTTTGGCTTATGATGACAACAACAATAGCATTAGGTATATTTTGTAAAGCAAGAGCCAACTCCAGCTGCAACTACAGAGGCCTAAGACACTCAAAGTACCAGTACAACTTGAACCAGTTCAGGTAACAAAACCTTAAACAAATCTCAAGACAGCAGCAGTGCCAAGACCTGCCAACTAACTACAAAAGAAGCCTAATGTTTGTCACTGTGGTGTCCTCCATACTTGTATTACTCTGTTTAATGAAGGGTATCAAGAGGGTCACCAATTGCTGAACTTGCAGAATCAAGGGATAAAGTAAGCCTCTGACCTCCTGTCCTGCTTGTTGATGTTAGAGTGAGCTCTGTGTATCTCCTGGAGACGTGAGAGCTATTTGAGAATATAAACAAACCCTGAAGAAAACCTACAAGCACTAAAACTTTCTGCTGGCTCTTTCACTTAAACCAATTCCTAAGGCGAAAGCGGCTGATATGCAAAAAATGCCAGTCAAAATAGAAGCGTTGTGGTCAGTTGTAAAAAATAACTCACTTTTTACATTGTATCAGGATTGTCACTTTTTTTTGCATTTTCCTATCCCATATCTTGCAAAAGTTTATGATCGACAGTATCGTGAATATTGTTTCTAACAGCTGAGCCTCGTGGTTTGCTTGGCTCATTTATACCTTTACCAGTGTGGAGTTCAAAGGGTTCAAAAGAAAATGCTTCCTTTTTCATAATTTATTTTGGGTGGCCAAACACATTTTCGCTAAAGAAAAATAAACTTGGCAATGCATTCTAAGAGGGTTGGTCAGTATATTGCTGTACTGTAACTACAAAATGGCAGATATCTTTGAAAACCTAGCTCATTACTGGTCAAACTGCAATACGGGGAACATGATTTTGGTCTGTTTGACTCATGGGAACAAACCATTTTTTCTTGATAATTGTTTTTTTCACATTTTATACACTATTTAGCTGTGTTCTTTCCTTAGTATCGAAGAAGTTTTATTGGTCCATGTAATATATTGATTGACTGGCTGCAATTATCCCTAAAAGGTATTAATCCACTATTCATAGCATACAGTGCTATGTAAAAGTTTGAGCACACCTCTGAGGTTGCATGATAATTTGCTCTGTCTTCATAAGAGAAGATCACAGCAATATGCCATTTAGAGAAATGTAGACAAGGGGATGTTTATCAGACCAAAATTCTCAGTATAGCATTACCGAGTTGTATGAAATAAAATAAAATTTAAAAAGTTGGATGTGCATATGTTTGGCATCCTTTTAATTGTATTAATTTGAAGACCTGTAGTCATTTAATGCTGACAGGTTGCAGCACAAAATTGGTTTGATTTGCTCATTAGATCTTTAAACTACAAAAAGAGATGCAACCAATCATGAAAAAGGTTATTTAGCATAGGTAATTGCTAGTTGTCCTTGGTCCTTTCTTAAAGAGTGGCAACATGGGAACCTCTGAAGAACTGTCTACTCGTCTAAAAACTAAGGTAATTCATCATTATGAATTAGGAGGTGGGTACAAGAAATTATCACAAAGGTTTGGACAGTCTGTCTCCCAAGTCAGAAATACAGTTAGGAAATGGAAGGCCACAGGATCAGTCCTTGTGAAGGAAAGATGTCGTAGTGTAAGAAAAATATCTTAATGACGTAGATGAAGGCTGGTAAAAATGGTCACGGACAAAACAAAGACCATCTCCAGAGAGCTACAAGAATATCTGGCTGCTAATTGGTCTCGTCCGTTGCGGGAGATGGATGTCTGAAGCAGAACTCCGTTAGCAGAGGCTTTAATTTTTCTTTTTTTTATTATCCCGAGGTATCCTGTATTTACCCAACTCAAGGAGGTTCTATTAGAGTATATGCAAGCATATATAAACATGAGCAGTAAGAAAGGGGCTCAGAAAGAAATGGAAAAGAAACCCAAAGATACACACAAGCCTAGACAGGCATCAAGTTCAACCTCGAGGTATGGCCTTACAGAGACTGACCCAGGGCAGAGGAGTGAAAGCACGGATCTCCCAGGACCCCAGTCTGCTGCATCGTCTCCAGTTGAGAGCGAAAGTGGAAGCGAATGTGCGAGTGATGCATGTCACGATAGCTCACCTGATTCTAGAAGATCTGGAAACTGGAAATGGCCTTGCCGTCCGCGTTATCATCTACTTTTTGCGAGCCAGGAGCATCAGCTGTAAAGGGGCTTGTTTCACCTGTGGAGTGCAAAGGCCAAAACGATCTGTCCAAACTGACGGTAATGATTGCTGAGCTCAAGCAGAAGGTAAAGAAAGGTGTAAAGAAAGAAATAAATGGTATGCTCAAGACAAGCAAGAAATGTGGAAGAATAGTTTTAGGGTAGCTTATTCCCCAAATGCAGCTAGCCAGGAATCTTTTACTTCCTTTTAGCCTCTAAGGGGGGGACATATTCAGTATACATACATTTTATACAGAATAGGAATAGGCTTATAATAGGAAATTAGTCCTTACAGTTTTAGTGAGACTTTATGAATCTCAAAGGGGGGAATGTGGAAGAATAATTTTAGGGTAACATAGCATTCATCTTAAAGAAATAGCATAAAGGGCTAATAAATGTTGGAAACTAGATAAAGATCAAGTGAATAACAAAATGTACACTGAAAAATAAGAACTGGTTTAGGAAAAATACTGAGATGGTCAAGTAAATAAAGAATGTACCAGAAGAAAGGTTGATGTAATATACAAAATGTACTGAAGCATGACTAAGAAATCAGCTAATGTCCTATAAACTAGAATGGACAGATGTTATATGCACAGAAATTTCAAGGGTGGTGGCTCAACTCAAAGGTATAAGAAGAACCAGAATATAAAATAATAGACTTTTATTTTATAAAAATGATTTGGGTGTAAACCAATGAACCAACCAGAGTAAATGTATGTATTGATTGACACTTTATGCAAATTCAGTAATTTATCAAATGAACCTCTATTCTTTGTTTCTCTGACCATTCTAACCAGGCTGTAATGGACTGCTTTTGAAGAATGCTCCCTCCAAGTTATTTTGATGAGGAGTAATTAAAAGATATAATGAACAGCTTTTCTCCTGTCTGATTACTGAATTGTCCTGTTAGAGGATGTTTCTTTCTTTAAGACGTTAAATTTCGGCCACAGTTTTTGGCGCCCAATGTTAAGGCATTCCGTACCCCGGGGGGAACTCCCAGCAGAATCTCAAAAGAATCAAAGCGGATGATGTGAAATTGGAACGGACTTGTTCTCATCTGCACAGGACAGCCCTCCGGAGGACGCGAACGTCGGACCTGAAACGGTAGGAGGAGGCATGTTCATTCATTCTTTTGGGGCTAAGGGACTGGGTTAGATGTGATGCCGTTAGATTAGGAGCATTTTTCTTAGAGTTAGGATAGTTAGTGTAGTTAGATTAAGACCCTTTTGACAACTAGAGAGAGCATTAAAGAATAGTGCAGAGATCACTCCACGTCGCGTGGCGTATTATTTTGGGTTGCCATCTGGAGGAAGTGGCCCACTGTTGTCTGGGGGAGTTGCCCAGATCTCTCTCTTTATTTGGCAAAAGGTCTCAGTAGACAGTAATGTTGATAAATGGATAGAGAAGTTCTGGATTCAAGTCCCAGGCACGTAACAAGGGGGACAGCGTTCTCTGCCTCAGTAAAAACGAAAAGGAGGTTAAAGTCCTCCCTGAGGTAATACAGTTGCAACCAGTAGAGCCCCACAGGAAGACAGGGCTAAAGGTAGAATGAGGTAATTGTTTAATAATTGAGTAATTAATTTACGCTACACAGTATGTGGAAAATGTTAACTATTAAGAACAAGGAATATGGAAGGTTTATGTAGAGTTTGTATGTTCTGTGAATATAAATTAGTCTGTATTTTTTTGTGCCAGGCAGAGTGTGTAAGTAAATAAGATGTCTTGATACACAGCAAATTTAAAGAAATGTGTGTATGAGATGACGTGTTGAAAGAATTGTTTCGTGTGTCTGAAAATGTTGTTCTCTGCCTAAGAAATGTGTGAATGGATCATCTTTGTCTGAAATGTACTTGTATTAAACTGAATGTTTAAAGTAAAATATATTGTGCACACAAATTTAGAAATGTCTGATAAAGTTCCAGAACTCTGAGTTAATTTGAGTTAAAATGTGAGTTTTGAAAATGTGTAATATTTGATAAAATGAAAACGTCTCCACTTTGCTTATAAAAATGTTTATATGTATAAAGCATCTTTCCTTCAGACCCCAATCAAGCCTTAGGGAAAAATGTTCTTTGATAATTCTAAAATATAAAGGAGACAATTCCTTTCAAGGATAAAATGCTGCTGGTATGTGTGTGTGCATGCATTTGTGTCAGCTGACATATTGAAAAAGCTCTAAATGTGAAGGTGCATATTTGTTATGGAAATTGTTTTAAATGCTTTCCATGAGCTGTTTGGTGATTGAAGTAGGGGTGATACGGTGGTGCAGCGGTTGGCACTGTTGCCTACTAACAGGAAATTAAGGTTCAAAATTGCATATTCTCTGCATGGAGTAAAATAAATGTAAGCATTGAGAGGAAAAGAGCATGTCAATGCTTTAAATAGTAGATGCTAAATAATAATAATAATAAAACTTGAGTAAGTATAATAATAAATATAGAAGACAAATACAGAAGAAAATAAAGACAGTTTGAGTTAGGTCCAATGAAATGTTTCCAGATTTAGTATAAATGTGTGCCTTTTTCCATTGAGTGCTGGCCATACTCAAATGGAAAAAAGGTTATTTTAGTAATTTTTAAATTAAAAAAAAAAAACAATTCTCTAGGATAGCAACAAAGCTGGTTATGAACACTGTCTTCCAGTCCAGGTAGTGTTCTATATTAAGATATGCTGTACAAGGGGGGGTAACTAACAAAAAGAGTACACTGTGCTTTTTCTACAGATCACCACTGTGGAGAAGCTACAAGAAGCATTTCAGGATGATATCAATGAAAGTGTCCATAAACAACTGACCTTAACAGAAGATTATGGGTAAAAGAAATCAATATTATTAAGCATAGCTAAATTTTATATATAAAAATATTTTCTTTAAAGTACTGCATGTAATGGTGTGATACAGTAAATACCATGATAGCATTTTTAAATAAAATAAGATTTTAGATTATTTTATTATAAGGCATTTGATACAGTATGAGATGTTGATTTCATTTCCTATCACTTCTTGTTCAGATATCTTAAATGTGAATTAGAATGCTTCAATGACTACATAGCTGATAGTAGGGTTTAGCTTTATTTTCTATAATTTGATACTCAAATGAAACATTCCGGACACTTGTTAAATTCTGGTGATAGGTACAAATGTGTCAATTTCATTAGTAAAATATTAGGTTAAAGAAAAATAGCTGGGATATGAATATAGAAACTGTTTAGCTTTAAGATTAAAAGTTGAGAGGTAGTAATAGATGTATTTTAAGGTAATTGTGATGTTGAAAATGACCTGTTGGCCGTAGATGAAGTGAAATACAAATTTCTTTTCAAAATATTGTAAATCCCAACACTGCACATAATTGAACAGTATTCTGTAATTAGAGCAATTGGGAAAGGGAATGTGGATCTTAACTGTTTTAGTTTATTTTTTTATCTCATTTCCAGAAATAATTAGAAATTTACCAGTCCAGACTGTGGATTTCTGGTTTGACTTCTGCTTGCTATGCTGACTGAAAGATGTTCTCTGGAGGACACTGGCATTATATTACATTCATGATGAAAAGGAGATCGAGAATGCCTGCCTAGGCTCCAGTTCAAGACTGGAATAAGAAAGTAAATGCTTTAAATTATTCTATAGGAACGTCCACAGAACACATTTCTTTAACTAATAACCTCCATACCACTCTACTTTCTCTTTGATTTGATTTGGCTTGCTCCTGGACATATTTGTGTTCTCAATAGGAGAACTAGAACATTTGGCTCTTATGAACTTGTAATATTAATGGGATTGGTTTCAGGGTTCTTGCTGACCAATAGATACCCTACTGCTCCCCATTCCTTCTAAGGCCCATGCGCACGGCACCGTCGACGCACACACACTGAAAGCTGGGCACACAGTGAATGGCCTAGAATGGCTGCGCATGATAAGCAAATAAAGGACATCATTGCTGGGGAGAGTGCTGATTGGGTAGTCGCGACCGCGCACATAAAATCCGTTGCTGGGGAGACACCACACATACAATAATCAGCTGCACGCCACCACAGATTAAAATACTTGCTGGGGAACTGCACAGTACTTGCTGGGGAGACGCCACAGGCACGATTATCAGCTGCACGCCACACATTACATCAGTTGCTGGGGACACTCTGCTGATTGCCCACTGTTGTGACAGAAAATTAAAGTCATATTACGGACATCAAAGCCAGTATTACTGTCAGAGAAAATTACAGGCATTTTATGGAAATACAAACCAGTATTACTGCGAGAGAAAATTAAAGGCATACAATACAGTGACACATATTACAGCCACTTACAAGCCAGTATTACTGTAAGAGAAAATATTACGGACGTATCTACTAACAACATGCCACCCAAAAAAAAAGGACACGTCAAGTAGGACAAAAGACACAGACAATCAAATCCTATATAAGCAACATCTCCTGGAAGAACGGTCAGCTCAACAAGTAAAATCAACAAGAGAAAGGCTGACAAAGAAAAATATGAGGAAATAGATCGATGGAAGAAAAAGAAAATGAGTGTCAGAAAAATGCTAAAAGAGAAAGACTCAGAAGAGCAAACCTTAGAAAAAGTTGGGATTTACTTGCCAGAACCAGTATTCAGCCACGGTCAGTTATATGTTGCATTATCAAGAGTTAAAGTTTTCCAGATGTTTTTGCCAAAGTTGTAGATGGTCCTGAACAAGGCAAACTGTTGCCAAACTCAGACAGAATACTTACAAAAAATGTTGTCTATAATGAAAATTTTTAGAAACATTTCATGAGGTAAAAAAATAGAACATTTTTCCTAAATATCTTCTTCATATATTGTGTATTACAGATTGTTACACTAGTTTTACACTAAGGCAATATTAATTATACTTACTGTATTGTCATATACGTTTCTATTTTATTTTTATTATTATTTTACTTTAGGCTTCTTGCAAAAATATTTTTGAAAAAAAAAATTAAGACAACAAATAGAATGAGGTCAAGGTCCCTTGCCATTTAATATAGACTGTTACTACAAATGTTTATGCACTACTGTAATACCGCCCGTTATTGTAACGGACTTAATGTCTAATATATATATATATATATATATATAGATATATATATATATATACTGTGTATATATATATACTGTGTATATATATATA
>JANRMT010062825.1:22281529-22315684 GCA_026402145.1 Polypterus bichir lapradei | reverse complement strand
ACCTGTGTCTGTGTTGTTGTGAAGAGAGCTACACCTTCTTTAACACACTACTTCTCCGCTGCGAAGCGCGGGTATTTTGCTAGTAAATAAATATAGTATTTAAAATGCCAGGCACATACATCATTTTGAATAAATTAACTGAACAGTGTTTTGTTTTTTTTTTAATATTTTTCTGAAGAATTTTTTGTTAACTAATTTCATTACGTTGTATTAGGAACTCATTGAGTTTACTAAAAATGTGCCTGAGTCATTTCAATCAATATCAATATAATCTGACTTTAAATTTATATATTCAGGAATGAGTTTATATATTCCGATGCTGACTTTATTATGAACATGTTCTTCTTATGTTTGCATATGTTGGGTTTATGTCCAAATATCTGTTAATGGTGTTTTCGTTTTATAGCCAAGATTCAGCCAGCTCTCTGGCACTTTTAGTACTGACTTTAAATCTTACTTGTACATTGTCCCAGTTGAATGTATGTCCGGTTGATTTTGTATGCGTATAGATAATAGATTGTGAGTCATTTTTTTCTGACGGCGTTGCGATGTTCTTGTATACATGTTGCAATTCTAAATGCAGTTTATTGCATTCCATGCAGTTCTTGCCCAGCGGTATACATAAGACAAACATCAAAAATTTACCTACTGCGCCACCGTGCCGCCCTATAACTGAACATGTTTAGAAAATGTGATTAGCATAACATGGTCAACACTTAGAATAAAGAGTAATTATTTTTAGATAGATGTTTCTAGTACATTTAAGTCTATTGATACAAATATTTTGTATGTACTTTGGACTGTTAATCAAATTTTAACACATGATTATTAGCACTTGCAGCATTACCAGTTAAAAGTCAGTCCAATTTAAACTTTCTTGGTTATTTGGTTTTAATAATTGAATGAATAATAGAGTTCAACATAAAGAGAAATTTGTTAACTATGAAGAATGGTAGTAAACTTGAGGGACAGTCAAATGTTTTGGGTATAGAGAAATTCTGGGCAAAATGTCAAAATCTATTGATATAAGGTGAAGACAAAGTTTAAACTAGAAGTCTCTTGATACAAGCAAAATGAACCATTTGTTTGATAACTATTATTTTTGTTTCATGAAGGATGTGAATTTTATTGTGAAATAGTAATTGATACAGAAAGATAGAACAAATGTGAATATTAATGCATTAGGAACTTCGCATTAGGATTGGATGCAACATTAGGACACAAATTTTATGATATTGGGTTTTAAGGTTTAAATATGCTAAATTAGGTGCAGGGTATAGTACAAACCTTTAAAGTTTGTAGAACATGGTATAAGGAAAACGTAGTTTGTGGGATAGTGCTACGTGTTTGTAGGAACTGGGGTAATTAGGGCTATATAGACAGAAATAGTTGGTGATAATACAGGACAAATAATTATTATGGCTTTTTGGGCCTAAGTAATATAGAAGTTAGCAAAACAAAGTAATAATTCAGCACAACAGAGATGGAGTGTCTTATACATGGAGTGGTGAGTGAGCAGTTTGTGAAATTGGAAAGCCCAGATACAAACCAAGGATCCCATCTGGTGGCAGAAGAATTAAACATCAATAAGAAGCTTGGGTACAACCCTTGCAATTTTAACATGACCTTGACATGAGCCAGTGGCTTGCATTAATGAGAGTAGTGCTGACATCTTCTGAAGATTGACACCTACTTTTAGCAAGATAGCTGCAGCAAAGGTAATCATCTAATTTATGGCCACAGCAGGATGTAAATTGGGGCAACTTTGTGAATGAGAGCTTGAGGATGTGAGCATGGTTGTTTGTATAAGGATTATATCTCTGGTTATTGTTGTACACATCATTGAGACACCATAAACTACAGACTTTGGATGTTTTTAAAGTAAATACTTGGGTTGTCTGTATCACCACCAACAAATTGATGAAAAATATAGGGCTAGGTACACTTCTGGGAACCAAGATAGCTAATGTTTGTTGGATAAGAAGGAAATCAGACAGTTGTTGAAAATGTTTTCATCATTCTACATTGAAGTAATGAGGTTGGGACACAAATCTGAGATTTACAGAGGAAAACATGTAATGCAAGTATTCTCTGAAGAAAATTCCTCCAAGTATCAACAGATTTTTGACAAGAATTTTCAAGAATTAATCACAAAGTTCGAAGTTATGCCGGCATTGTATGTTTCAGCACGACAATGATCCAAAGCACCATTCAAAATCTACCAAGGAATTCATGCAGAGTCACAAGTACAATGTTCTAGAATGGCCATCCCAGTCCCCAGAACTAAACATCATTGAAAATGTATAGATTTTTTTGAAGCCGGTTGTCCTCTAAATGAAGCCATCAAACCTGACTGAACTGGAGGCATTTTGTATGGAAGAATGGTCCAAAATACCATCAGCCAGAATTCAGGGACTTGTCAGTGGCTATAAGAGGCATCTATAGGCTGTAATTTCAGCAAAAGGGGCACCCAAATTTATGCACCTGCCTATTTTTGTTTAAACGCAAATTAAATTGGTTCTGTTGGTCCAATAAAAAATAAATCACTACTGAAATGTTGCTGTTTCCATAAGGTATAAAATATGTTAAAATGAAGTTGCTGCCTGAAAAGCTTAGCAAGTTATAAATTGATACAGTGATTTTTATCAGGGGTGCCCAAACTTTTACATAGCACTGTATATCGGAATACTTCCTCATAGTGATCAAATCTGAATGTAAAAGCAAATCACAGAAATAGATTATCACTAAAGCATATAGTGTAGAAACTAAATGCTCTCTTTCTAAACCGGCTTCTTTTAGGTGTGTGATACAGTGAAGATAGAGACCCTGAGGGTACCAGAACACAGGTCACCATAAAATGCCAGCATTGGCAGCACTCAGGCTGAAGGTTAGGGATCCATCATCTTTTTGCTAAATAGCCAAAATGGAAATCAAAGAACAATAAAACAGGAAATCAATAGCTACAGTGGCAGCAGGATTAGAATTAAATCTTGCTGTGGGATTATTGTTAAAGCTTGTTGGCTTTTAAATGGCAAAGTTGTACATTCTGTCAAGGATGAAAAGTAGGAGCCACTCCCCCGCCCCCTCTTTTTATATTTATTTATTTACTTATTTTGTCTTGAGCATTGACCTTTCCAGCAGTTTTCCTTCAGGCACAGTAATAATGAAATAGGAAGGGATCATTGCCATTTTGATTTGCTTTTTTAACATTGTGGAAATCCAGGTAAGTGTTCAGTTACAGTGAAATTACTGTTTTTGTGTATTGGAATTGATGTTTAGTAACACATTTATAGTCTTTGAAATTGGAAATCTAATTAACACTCAAATGCACTTTTATGTCAGGGTTACACTGATGGAAAATGTATGATTTTGTTGTACTCATTACAGTGAATGATGACGGCCTTGGTACTGAAAATGTTTTAAGCAAAGTGACCACTCGGCTGAAATGATATTATGAGATCACATTATATATTCAGAAAAATGTACACACGATACATAGTCTACAAATCAGTGGCACCAATGTTTGAGCAACGTCTCAACCATTTTCTCCTTCTTTCTGTTAAATTAAATTTAAAATCCATTTAAGGAAACACAGAGCTGTTATCTGAGCAGTGTTATAACTGATAATGAGATTCAGTAATACTGTTTACGAATATGCTGTCTTTGTAATTAATTATGTAGGTAAAGGATACAAAGATGCTGATATATCCTCATTAACTATTTCACCTTCTAAAATCTTGCATTTATAATCTGAAAGTTTCAGACTGACACATATGGATAGCATAGAGTTTTTTTCGATGCAGGGAAATATTTTACATGTTTTCATTTACTGATATACACTTAAATTTAAATGTTTATTCTATTATATATTTATAGAAGCATGCAAAGTACTTCAAAAGCAACCTATACAAAAGGAAGCAGCTCACAGTTCTCAAGAATAATAATGCTGGGACATAGTCTATGACAGGTCAGATCAGTGCATTAGAAAATCTTCATACTGGTGTTATACTAAAGAGTAGTTTGAGGGAGCATCTTACTGAAATATCACCTAACAGTATCCACTACTGAGAATCTAGATGGGAGAGATTGTGTTTCACCGATACAGAATTTCATGAGGAAGTAGCATTTGATAATTTTGCCACATACACTGATGAGACAAAATATTATGACCACTCCCTTATGAAGTGAATGATGTTGACTATCTTGTGACAACAGTGCATGCTAAGGTCAGGAATATATTAGATAGTAAGCTGACATTATGTACTTGTAGTTGATATGCTGAATGCAGAAGATTTGGACAGTTGAGTGACTTTATTAAGAGTCAAGCCGTAACAGTCAGAAGACAAGGGTAGAGCATTTCTGAAATGACAAGGCTTGTGGGGTGTTTATAGTGAAACATGGTGAGTACACCGTGAACTGGAAACGGCATTAGACAGCCAAGATTCACTGATGCGAGGGAACAACGAAGGGCTACCATTCTAGTAGGAACCAATGGAAGGGCTACAGTTGCATAAATCTCTGATAATTTAAATAATGGATACAGGAGTAATGGGACACAACACACAGTGAATTGAACTCTACTGCATATAGGACTGCATATCTGCAGGCCAGTCAAAGTACCTTTGTTAACTCCTGTCCACCATCAAAAGCACCTACAATACACATGCAGGCACCAGAACACAACCATAGGTCAATAGAAGAACATCACCTGATACAATGAATTACATTGTCTGTTAAATCATGTGGACAGTCAGGTATTTGTGAATAGTTTACCTGGGGAAGATGTCATCAGGATGCTCTGTGGGAAGAAGACAAGCTGGGATAGGAACTGTGATGCCTTTGGCAATGTTCTGCTGGGAAAATCAGGGTACGGGCATTCATGCGGAAGTTAATTTTTTGTGCAACACCTACCTAAACATTGTTGCAGACCATGTACATTCCTTCATGGCAACAGTATTCCCCAATGGAAGTGGCATCTTTCAGTAGGATGTGCCCTACCACACTGCACAAATTGTTCTAGAATGGTTTGAGGAACTTCAATATAAAAATTTCAAGTGTTTCATTGACCTCCAAATTTCCCAGATCTTAATCCAACCTGGCATCTGTGGGATGTTTTGGAACATGTCCAATCCATGGTTCCATGGTGCCTCCATCTCGCGGTTTACAGGAGTTAGAGGATCTCCTGCTAAAGTCCTGGGCCAAATAGTACAGGACACCTTTGGAATTCTTGCAAAGTCCATGCCTTGGTGGGTTGGAGCTGTTTCGGTCGTACATGGAGGAAAAACAGCATATTCGACAGGTAATTATATTGTTTTAGCTCATCAATATATGATATTATCTGTCTCAGATTTAAAAAAGTGTTTAATAGAGTACAACATCCAAGGCTAATAATCAAACTATATGAAATGCTGTGCTATATAACTATATTAGCTGTAACTAGTCTAAAACTTTGGCAGGGATTAAGAGTGCTTACGGATAACACTAAGCAAAATCAAATCTGATATCATCTTCACTTATCCTTCCAGATTGTTTTAATGCCCACTATTTGATTGCCTGCAAAACCACATGATTCATCCTGCTCTGTTTCTGTACATGATATTAGGAAGATTTTTAAATGAGTTAATGTCCAAAAGGCATCTGGTCTAAATGTTTTTTCAGGGCATGCTTTAAAAAGCTGAATCAGTCAATTAGCTGCTGGTTTCACTGAAATCTTTAATATTTCAGAGAATATGTGGTCCCTGCCTTCCTCAATACGACAAAAATGTGCCAAAGGAAACAAACGTCGACTGTATGTCTACAGAATGGTTGCACTCAATCCAGCTGTTATGAAGTATTTTCAGAGATTGGAACATGTTAAAAAGAATATTCCAGATAGTCATTATCACCTCTGGTTTGCATATTATCACATTTGTTCTACAGAGAATTCCATATTCCTCGCACTTTCTATCATTCCGTTGCCTCGGTATAATATAAATTGCTATGTCAGAGTCCTTCTTATAGACTACAGCTTAGTATTTAACACTGTTGTACAATGAAGGCTGAACACCAAAATCCCTAGTTTAGGATTCAGAGCCACCCTCAGCAACTAGATTTTGGACTTCCTAACCAAAAGACCTCAGCATGTGAGGACTAGCAGAATCATATTCTAAACACTGACCTTCAACACAGACCCTCCTCTGCAAGGTAGTGTGTTGAGCCCTCATTCTGTGCTACTTGTTCACCTATAATTATGAGGCCAGACACTGCTCCAAGTTTACTGATGACATCACCATCATAGGCCTAATCACCACCAATGATGCAATGGCTTACAGAGACAAGGTCTCCCTGCTGACTTAGTGGCATCAGGACAACAATTTTACTGTTAATGTCGGTGAAATATAACATAAGCTGGTCAAATACTTCAGAAAACAAAAGGCAAACCACACTGACCTCTATATTGGAGGAGATGCTGTTGAGAGGATGACCAGCTTAAAATTTGTTGAAAAGACCATAAATGACAAATTAGTGGCACAACTCATTTCATCTCTTGTCTATATAAATTCCGCAGCCACCGGAAGGAGACTTTTTTGAACAGAATGCACCACAGGATGGAGTTCCTATCTGGTGATCCAAAGAAAACTTATTAATTTTTGGACATTTCTGTTACCTTTACACCCCTTAACGGCCATTTTCCTTTATTTACTTTTGTTGGATTAAGTGGGAGTGACCAGTTTGGTGCCACAACATTTATTGCTAGGTGTTGCTTTTACTCAAGCACAATGCATATAAGAATTTAATTGCATTATGTACACATGAAGATACTTTTGACTTGACATGGCTTGAGTTCAAGAGAAGACAAAACACAAAAATCAGTTGCTTATGGTTTAAGGTACATTATCCCCATTTGGTGATGTTAAAAGAAGGGTACCTGAAGGATCAGTGCTGGGACCAGTTTTATTTTAAATGTATATAAAAACGTTACTGAGAAGCCGGTTAAGTTCATAGATCACCTAGGATCACTGGATTCCCCAAAGTCAGCAAAATACTGACAAATGGACTTGGGAAGGTATGTGTCAGTTTAAGATTAAAGTAAATGAATATAGGTTTTTTAGACATGGGAGGTAAAATAGATATAATTACACAAGTGAGGTTATGAAACATGAAAATTTATTTTATGAAAAGTGTATACCAATTATAGTTGAGCTGTCACAATCCACATAGAGTGTACAGAAGTGATTAAGGAGACTACTGGGTTAGACAATACACAGCAGAGTCAAGGAAAGTTATCGCTGATCTTAAGAACACATTTATTGTGACTCATCTGGAGTATTCTGAACATTACATTATAAGAATAAATAAATTATACTTTCATTATAAAATCTCTTGTCTGGCCAAACAATAAACAGGTTTAATTATGAAAAGATACAATAGCAAATGCACAGGATATTTAAATGAAAAGCGTGCTTCATTAAAATATTTACAACTTTATGCAATAAAGAAGACAAAGAATAACATTGCATTCCCAAAATTCCTTAATTAATGGCCTAGTCACTGGCAGTTCCATTGCATCTGGGTGCACTGTTACTAAGTCAGGAACCAACACTGGATAGGCCACAAGTATATTGCAGGTCCGAACTATGGCATGCTTCCGCACATGGCCAATTTAGTACTGAGAGTTTATCTAACATGCATGTATTTTTGAACATGTGAGGGAGAACAGAACAGGAAAACACTGGGAGAAAACCAAACTGCACACAGTGACAGGGCAGAACATTTGAAAATAAGGTGCTGGATTCACAAGGCAGCACTAGTATCCACTATTACTATACAGGATAGAAAAAAATGTTAAACCCTGTTGTGGATAAAACTTTGCTCTGTTTTCAAAGAAGCCATTCACAGAGACCAGATAAGAATGCAGAAAAATTCTTTATTTCTAAATAGATACGCACAAATGTCTCAGTCCATGGTGTGAGCAATTATTTAAACAATTCACTTGCTTTTCTGTCACCATTACCTCATCTAAAACATCACATCATCTGACTCTTAATATGCATAGCTTTATTATTTTATCCAGTCATCTGGTGTCACCAGTAATTTCAGACTCCTTTACACTCTCCCATTTACCTCAATGCTGCCTTGTTGAAGGGGGAAACCTGCGAACGTTTCTGTTGACTTAATGCCGCCTCATAGGAGAGGTATTTGGGCGTTTCATCTCTTTATCATCGCTTTCTAGAGGGGTGTACGTTACTCATTTACCTGATTTTAACCTTGGGAAATAAGGCTGGTGATTTCTGTAAGATGAGGCAAACCTCATGTGCTCAAGTTTTAACCAAGTTTAGTTAACCCTTTAATTACCTTCAGTGCTTTTCCTTATGTTTTAATAATTCATTGTTACAACCTCATTTAAGTGTAAACTTGTAATAGTTTGTAAAGATTACATATTAAATAAAAATTCCATAACCTGTTTTATTTTTTTTTTTAATTCCTAATACTACGGTGGGCTGGCGCCCTGCCTGGGATTTGTTCCTGCCTTGCGCCTTGTGCTGGCTGGGATTGGCTCCAGCAGACCCCTGTGATCCTGTGTTAGGAATTTTGTCAGTCAGTCAGTCATTCTCCAACCCGCCGTATCCTAACAATCCCATTACAATAATGTAAAATTATATAGTTTCTTGAAGTGATACTGCAAATAGAGTGCATTTGTTCAAGTTCAATGTGCAGCATTTAAAGCACCACAGGATGGAGCTGAAATGAGTTAGGGAATTCTTTGAAGAATAATATAATTAATTTTGGTATTTGGTACAATAGCATCTTTAGAAAGTATAAAAGTACAACAAAGTAGATCATATTTTTAATAGGATAAATTTTATTTTCACTAAATTCTGCAAATTTCTTAGTAAAGTTCTACATTAGCAATACCATTAAAAACATTGTGACATATACCATTTTTCACAACTTTTGTGTTGGGTTGAGGAAATAACTTGGTGGTCTTAGATTCACATATTTGTTGAATATTTAAAGAAATAAAATATGCATAGCTGGCAAGCTTTCTCAAAGCTTCTCTAACAAGTTCAAACTTGCAGTTAACGTAGCTGCCATATGCACTTTTTCGGAGGTAATTTATAAGCCAATATAAAATTCAGATGTACAAACATTGAACAAGTAAAAACC
Source organism: Polypterus bichir lapradei (assembly GCA_026402145.1). Classification (NCBI taxonomy): domain Eukaryota; kingdom Metazoa; phylum Chordata; class Cladistia; order Polypteriformes; family Polypteridae; genus Polypterus; species Polypterus bichir. The sequence continues at coordinate 22,306,537 of JANRMT010062825.1, read as the reverse complement.
ACCAACAAACATCACATACAGTCCTTAAAGATTTTTTTTAGATTTCACTTACAATCTTGTTTTAATTCTTAATTAGGTGTACTGGGTAGCTGTATGCATTTGTATTTTGAAGTAAAACTTTCTTAATATTGTACAGTGGTGCCAAAATAGGTGTTATAAACTGTTATAAATTCACAAAAATATTCAAATAAATTGGTTGGCTAAACTACAAATTTTCATATCATCTGTTTAAATTTTATATTGCTGCTGATCATGAAGTGTCAAATAAAGTTGGCAAAGCTGAAGCATAAGGACAGAACTGAGAATGAACTTCAGACTGATAACCAGAGTTCATTGTGGAATGGCATGAAGTAGGTGGCTGGCATTCATCCATCCATTATCCAACCCGCTATATCTTAAACACAGGGTCATGGGGGTCTGCTGGTGCCAATCCCAGCCAACAGAGGACACAAGGCAGGAAACAAACCCCAGGCAGGGCGCCAGCCCACCACAGGGCACGCACACACACACACTAGGGACAATTTAGGATCACCAATGCACCTAACCTGCATGTCTTTGGACTGTGGGAGGAAACCCACGCAGACACGGAGAGAACATGTAAACTACACACAGGGAGGATACGGGAAGTGAACCCAGGTCTCCTAACTGCGAGGCAGCAGCGCTACCATTGCCCACTGGCATTCATACAAAAAGCAATAATCTCGTTGAACTGGTATGGGTTAAACCTAAGTATCAGATGCCTCAGATCTTCAATGAGTTCTATTCAAGGTTTGAGACAAAGGTTTTTTCTTCAGAAATTAGCAGAAGTACAGATTAAGGACCATACCCAGGAATCAGCACATATTTGATCAGAACTATGTCAGAAAGGTCCTTAAACAAACTAAAATTATACAAAGCTCAGGTCCAGACCAAATAAATGAGCATCTACTTCACTCATATGTAGAGCAGCTCTCTACAATATTCCACTCCTATCTCTGGATTTACAGCAAGTACCCAGCTTATAACAACAACAACAACATTTATTTATATAGCACATTTTCATACAAAAAATGTAGCTCAAAGTGCTTTACAAAATGAAGAACAGAAAAATAGTAGACACAATAAAAAATAAAGGCTGGAGAAAAAAAAAAAAAAATCTGTAGGGATTCCAGACCAAGAGACCGCCCAGTCCCCTCTGGGCAATCTACCTAACATAAATCAAAAAGTCCTCTTTGTATTTAGGGTTTTCATGGAAGGACTTGATGATGATGGTCACGTAGACTTCTGGCTTTCAGTCCATCAATGTTGGAGCATCATGATGCTTTGAGTAGGTGGTGGTGGTGCAGGCCGCCACCACAAAGAAACAGAAGAGAGAGTAGGGGTCAGTACGGATTTTGGAGCCACTATGAATAGTTATTATGATGAATTGAACATACAGAGTATCAGTATTAAGTTAAAGTGAAGTTATGAGAAGGCCATGTTAAAGTAATGTGTTTTCAGCAGTGTTTTAAAGTGCTCCACTGTATTTGCCTGGCGAATTCCTATTGGCAGGCTATTCCAGATTTTAGGTGCATAGCAGCAGAAGGCCGCCTCACCACTTCTTTTAAGTTTAGCTTTTGGAATTGTAAGGAGAAACTCATTTGAGGATCTGAGGTTACGATTTGGAATATAACGTGTCAGACATTCCGATATATAAGATGGAGCGAGATTATTTAAGGCCTTATATACCATAAGCAATATTTTAAAGTCAATCCTCAATGACACAGGCAACCAGTGTAGTGACATCAAGACTGGAGAAATGTGCTCGGATTTTCTTTTCCTAGTTAGGATTCTAGCAGCTGCATTCTGCACTCGTTGCAAGTGATTTATGTCTTTTTTGGGTAGTCCTGAGAGGAGTGCGTTACAGTAATCTAGTCGACTGAAAACAAAAGCGTGAATTAATTTCTCAGCATCTTTCAATGATATAAGAGGTCTAACTTTTGCTATGTTTCTTAAGTGAAAAAATGCTGTCATAGTGGTCTGATGAATATGCGATTAAAATTCAGATTACAGTCAACAGTTACCCCTAAGTTTTTTACTTCCGTCTTAACTTTTAATCCTAATGCATCAAGTTTATTTCTGATAACCTCATTGAATCCATTATTGCCAATTACTAAAATTTCAGTTTTCCCTTTATTTAGTTTGAGAAAATTACTATTCATCCATTCAGAAATACCAGTAAGACATTGTGTTAGTGAATCGAGAGAGCCGGAGTCATCAGGTGCTATTGATAAGTACAGCTGTGTGTCATCTGCATAGCTGTGGTAGCTCACGTTGTGCGCTGAGATAATCTGACCTAACGGAAGCATATAGATTGAGAACAGCAGCGGACCCAGGATAGAGCCTTGTGGAACCCCATATCGGATATCATGTGTCTTTGAGATGTGATTACCACAACTCACAAAGAATTTTCTACCTGCCAGGTAGGATTCAAATCAATTTAAGACACTGCCAGAGAGGCCGACCCATTGACTGAGGCGATTTCTAAGAATATTGTGATCAATGGTGTCAAATGCGGCACTCAGATCTAAGAGGATGAGAACAGATAAATGGCCTCTATCTGCATTTACCCGCAAGTCATTTACTACTTTAACGAGTGCAGTTTCTGTGCTGTGATTTGTTCTGAAACCTGACTGAAATTTATCAAGAATAGCATGTTTATTGAGGTGGTCATTTAACTGCATAATGACTGCCTTCTCTAGAATTTTACTTAAGAAGGGCAGGTTAGAGATGGGTCTAAAATTTTCAAAGGCAGAGGGGTCAAGATTATTAAAAACAGGCAAACTTTATTTCATTAGTAAAAACTACTCATCCCAAAGCATTAAGCGACTTCAGACGGGTGGCACTAAAGCTACATTCCATTTGAAATGGGAAGTTGGAATTCCTGAGTTCCTAGTCTGAATTTTCAACTGGAATGCCCCATTAAATATGATTTCCAACTTGGTAACTTAGTGCTGGTCTGTCAAGTCCGTGTTTGTTCAACTTCAGATCATGGTGACATACATCATGAACTTTAGTGAAAGCTGTAGTATTATACTGTTTATTAGCACTTCTGTCTATTTGTGTCTCATTAAATCAGTCATAAACACAGTACTGCGCAACTTCTATCTGTGGATATGTTGCTACTGTGTTTGGATACACAAAATACAGCGTAGTGCATTGTTATCAACCGCTATTTATTCCGATTAGCAAGCACAGCAAACATTACCCTGGATGCATCTATATAGATATTTCAAATATTCAACTGGAATGCAATTAACTCGGGTGTGATGTCATTCCCAACTCCAACATCCGACTTCCAAGGTGGATGGAAGACAGCATAACATCTCGTTTCAAATAATCCTTTGAGAAGTTAATTAAGAGGCAACTATTTAACAAAATTCAAGCCTATCTGTCCCTTACCAATCTGCATACAGAGCAAAGAGAGGTTTGGAAGATGCCACAACATTTCAGAATTTACTGTATGAGCATTTGGAAGGATCAGAACACCACGCAAGACTCCTGTTTAACCCAATACAACCCTACATTTTAGTTGGCAAACTGATCGATCAATTCTGTTTGGATGGATGGTGTCACACACGTGTGCATGTAAGGCAGTCAAAGGGCTCGAATGAGGTTATGTCCATGCAGGACCAGGGGTTGGTGAAGTGCACTAACCGTTTCTCATTTTCTCCTGCAGTCCATTTTTGAGAAATTCTGCCTAGCCCCGATAACGTCATCTCCGGTTCCAGCACTAATGACGTCGCTTCTGGTTCTGGCCCCATTGACCTCACTTCCTATGCCAGACTTTTGTTCCACATACATCAGTTCTGTCTTGAACTCAGTTTTGAAAATCAATTACTTTGCTTCTTGCTGCGACCAACCTAAAATATATAGGGTGGCTAGCCCAAACCTTTTTGTGGCTTTTAGGCCCTTATTCTGATAATGGATTCTGGACTTTCTAACAAATAAAGTGCAAACGGTAAATCTTAATGACTATTTTTCTGATAGTCTAAGTAAATCTATCGGTATCCCTCAAGGTTGCTGTTTATCACCTCTTTTGTTTATCTTATATACAAATGACTACAGGAGTACAGGACAGATATATCCTGAAATTTGCAGACAAGATCAGGGGGGCAGCGGAGGGTCTGTTGTTGAGTTTGTACAACTGAGTGGTCATTCCTTTTTACATCTAAATATGTCTAAAACAAAGGATATAGTTGTAGATCACAGATGCCCCCCTCCTTCCACTGCCTCAACTTTAATTAAAGGAGAAACTGTAGATTTGTTGGAGCAGTACAAATATTTGGGGACAATCATTAATAACAGACTAAAGTTTGATCTTAACACAAAAAAAAAAAATTATAGAAAGGGGCAGACACAGCTTTTTTTTCTTAGGAAGCTAAACTGTTTTACAGCGGACAAAACCATAATGATAATGTTTTATAAGTACTTTATTAAATCTGTTATTAGGTTTGCTTTCATATGGTTACCTCTGTATTAGGAATATAAAGCAAAGGGTTTATACCACAACATCTTAATTAAAGAAAGAAACCTATCATCTACTAGGACAAGTGTGATAAAATCTTTTTGAGTCAATAATCAGGCAGGAGAAAAGCTTGTCCACCTGCATCATTTATTACTCTTGCAGCACCATACTGAAAGAGGGAGCATCCATCAGCAGTCTGTTACTGCATGATCAGAATTATCAAAAGATACAGGTAGAGGGTTATATTTATACACAACTGAATTTGCATAACAGTGCTAAATTAATGCTTACATATCATACTGTGATTTTTTTTTTTACTTTTGTTATATTCTTGAATAAAAGTTCACGTGTTTATTTAATATTTGAACTAAAGTCTTCACACATTATACATTTCATGTAATTGTTAATATAACAAGGAAGTTTCTGCTTTAGCTATGTGTTCAGCATTTCTTGCCTCTCATTTCGTTGTAGACACAGAACTTACGTGAAATACATGTGTTCCAAATAATGATATATTATTTACCCTATACAACTCCAGGCAACTCACACGCAGATAAAGAGCCTTGAGCTGGGAGAACTTTTTGCCCGAGTTGAGCTGCGGCAGTGGAGGGATAGGATAGCAGATTGGTTGCTGCTTGTGCTGATTGACACATTTGCAAAACAAAAGATGCTGATGAGGAGATGTGCGAAGGAATTTAAGGTGGCCCAGGATTATAAGTTTTTTTCGTAGGCTTCAAGGATTCTAGTCTTAAAAGGCATGAGATACTTTAGCATCGATCACAGTCAGCCTAAAATAAAAGTCTTTCTCCATTATATCCTTTTTCTTCAATATCGCTTGAGTTCAGCTCTTATTCTGTTATGGAAACTGTACATGTGCCAGTTAGCAAGTCTTGCTACCGTGTATACTCGCGGACAAGTTCTCCCGCGGATAAGTCGGGACTTGATTTTACAGTATAATTTCTGGTATTTTATAATGTCGCTCATATAAGTTGAATGCGGAAAACTCACACTGTTGGTATAAGGGATTATATTATGCTAACGCCAACCTGAGAAAGTAACCACAGAGCACACTGCCTTTTTTTTCTATGTGGGTGCGGCAATGCGCTGTATCAGCGTGTGCGCCTAACCATTCTCTCTCTCTCTATTGTGCCTACGTGACCACACAGTAATACCTGAACTATTCCGAAGCAATGTTTGCACTGATTTCTGTTTTTTGTATCTCACACCCTCATACACCTTTATCGTAAGAGCATCCCTTATCTAAAATGGAGCGTTCAATTAGAAGAAAATATGAAGCTGGTTTTAAATTAAACATCGTTGAAGTAGTGGAAGAAATTGGTAAATGCACTGCTGCAACAAAATTCGATGCGTCTTGAGAAATTGATGCGAGATTGGAGGAGGCAAGATGTAAAAAACGCATTTTTGAACGGGGGTACAAGTCGGGGTCTGATTTTATGATCGATTTTTCGGGTTTCAAGACCCGACTTATACGTGAGGGTATACGGTAGGTCCATGAAAGATCATTACATCAGCAAGTTTCTTGAACCATCTCCTTGAAACATTCTGCTCTTTATGACATTTCTAAAACAAAAGTTTATATATTTCAATGTGCACTGAAAACCAAAATACTTAACTGTTGTTACCTCTAATTTATTCTCTCACAACCACATTAACAACTTAGTAAAAATTACCAGTAAAATTACTGGTTTGCAGCAGACTTCTTTCACTGAACTTTATTGCAAACCGTTTATAAAGAAAGCTGACTCAATTTGGTTGGTCGCCATCCACTTTTTCCTAAATTTCAGCTGTTGGCATCAGACTGTAGATTTAGGTTTCTGAGGCTAAACAACCACAGATTTAAGAACTCCTGTATTCCTTAAGCCATAAGCATTTTAAATTCTGTTACTTGTAGGGATGCTGTAAATTCTAAATTATTACTTTGTATACAATTAAAAGTAATTATTTTTCTTTGTGTGTATATGTTGTATACTATTTATTTTGAATATTTTTTCAACAAATCATCATTAAATGGGGTTGTCACGTCACCCCTCAACATTTTGTGTGTATCCAACTCCATCTCCCATGAAGCCCTGTGGGAGTCTGAGGCACCACTGCAACCCATGGGGGCTGCCCTCTGTTCATCGTGGGGGAGGAACTGTTCTGTCCACACTTGCTCCCCCGGTCCTCTCAAGTCTGTGACAAGTCCAAAGCCTTAACCACTAAACCTGCATTTAGTGGTAACTTGTTGTTTGTACTGTCATTTGTATTAGAAACATATTAAAAAGGTTTGCACTTATCACTGAAAAGACAAAAGGGTTAAAGCCCAAGATTTTGTAAAAATATCACTAGTAAATGTAAGGAGCACATGTGTTCTTGCTTTATTTCAGCTGATTGCTTCAATCATCAAGGCAGTATTACATACCTCTCAGCTCTTGTTCTTCTCAGCAGGTTCACAAGCTTTCTGATTGGTGATGTCTTCATACTTTACTCTCCTAAAGACGTCTTTGAACTCTGCTCTCTTAACCTGAAGGTGGATTTTGCTATCCTGCTGCACCTTGTTCAGGAGCCTATAAATCTCATAAAACCTTGAGGAATTTAAGACACATAGGGTGATTTTGTAAAGCTGCTTTGTCTGGAACTAAAGGGCATACTACGCTCCTCTCCTGCAACTATGTAAAGATGTACTGGAGGATTAAGCCTTTGTGCAGTATTTAATTTGAGGGAAAAGATCGCCAGACACCTGCAGTGTTCTTAGCCAAGCACTTCTCAACATACATCAGCCAGTGAATTAATTACAGAAAATGAATGCTAGCAGCAAATAATTTCAAGACATTTTACAGGTAAAGAGCTACATTGCAGTTGTTTAAGATGTGTGCTTAAAAAATATGAACACATGCAGATAAAATGACTTACAACTCAAAAATTTCTCATCAGTTTCTATAGCGTTAAGTTCTTTTCTTTAGTCTTAACTCCTGTTAAAACCATATTTCTTCCCTACATATTATATTTACATACTGTAGTGACTTTGGGACAAGAACACAAGACGATAAAACATTTTAAAATACCAACTTGTTATATCTCTAGTAGATTGACAGAGTAAAGTACTAATATTGCATTTTAAAGTTATACCAACTGTGGAAAGGAAGGATGAACACAAACCTGGTAATCCACATTTACTTGAAAAAAATGAGGTCAGAGCAGTTACAAAACAAAATGCAGGCAACTGCCAGTAAACAAGGGTGAATTCCCGGCAGGTAGTACCTAAGCTGAGTAATCGCCCATTTAATCGCCAAAGCCTCCCTTTCCACCGCTGCATACCTGGTCTCCCGGTCCAACAGTTTCCGGCTCAGGAACATGATGGGGTGTTCCACACCATCGACACTTTGGCTCAGCACGGCCCCCAGGCCTGTGTCCGAAGCGTCCGTCTGGAGGATGAAAGGCAAAGAAAAGTTAGGTGCCATCAAAATAGGTGCGGACGTAAGGGCCTGCTTTAAGTCACCAAATGCAGCGTCTGTCTTCTCAGTCCATACCACAATGTTTGGAGCCCTCTTCTTTGTTAAATCAGTCAAGGGCGCCGCTCTCTCCAAGAACCGGGGTACAAACTGGCGGTAGTACCCCGCTAACCCGAGAAAGGCTTGGACCTGCCGCTTGGTTCACGGACGGGGCCATTTCAAAATGGCATCAACTTTGGAGCACTGTGGCCTTACGGACCCCGACCCACCAGGTAGCCTAAATATTTGGCCTCGCTCAATCCAAAGAAGCATTTCTTGGGATTAATCCGGAGCCCGGCCTCACCAAGTGTCCTCAATACCGCTCGGACATGCTGTAGGTGTTCCCTCTATGTGCTGGAATAGATGACCACGTCATCCTGGTAGGCAGCACTGTATGAGTTATTAGGCCGAAGCACTTTGTCCACCAGACGCTGGAAGGTTGTGGGAGCCCCGTGTAACCCAAATGGAAGGACACGATACTGCCATTGTCCGCTAGGGGTACTAAACGCGTTTTTTTCCTTCGCGGAGTCTGTTAAAGGAACCTGCCAGTACCCTTTTGCCATGTCCAGTGTGGTCAAATATCAAGCCTGTCCAAGCCTCTCCAGGAGGTCGTCCACTCGTGGCATTGGATAGGCATTAAATTGGGAGACTTGTGGGACTTCACCATAGGCAAAAAGGACGAGGGGGAGGAGCTGATCCCAGTCCCTTCCATCCCCGCTGACCACCTTACGTAGCATTTGTTTCAGAGTCTGATTAAACCTCTCCACTAAACCGTCGGTTTGAGGATGATATACTGCGGTCTTTAAATGCTTTATTTTCAGTAATCTGGCAGTCTTCTTGAACGTCTCCTAGGTGAAAGGTGTCCCCTGGTCTGTCAAGACTTCCTTGGGGATACCCACGCGCACAAAGACCCCTAGTAATTCCCGTGCGATGGCTTTAGAAGTGGCTGAGCGCAATGGAACAGCTTCGGGGTATTTGATAGCATAATCCACAAGGACTAGGATGTACTTGTGTCCTCGGGCTGAGGGCTCTAGAGGTCCGACTATATCGACCCCAATTCTATGGAAGGGAATGTCAATCAGGGGAATAGGAACGAGAGGAACGTGGTCCTTTCTTGGAATTTATAGCAGTTGACACTCCAGGCAAGAAGTGCAAAAGCGACAAACCTCCTCATTGATTTCTGGCCAGAAGAAATGGAGCTTGATCTGCTCCAGGGTTTTTTCAGTGCCCAAGTGGCCACCTAGGAGGTGGGCGTGTGCTAACTCACAGACCTGCCGTCGGAAGGTCCGTGGGATTAGCAGCAGCCTTCTCTCCTGCCCATCATGCATTGCTACATGATAGAGAAGGTCATTGTCTAACACAAAGTGAGGACCCTGTGGCAATGACTGGTTTGTGCGCAGGCCGTTGACTAGGACCACTGCATTTTTAGCAAATTTCAGAGAGTCGTCACTCCACTGCTCCCTTTTAAAGGAAGCCGGCATCTCTCTAAATTGGATCCGTAAAAGGGAGAGAGGGTCTGGACTGACCTCAATGGGCGTGGTTTCCTCCCGCTCCACCTCAGCGTTGGTGGATGTCGTGTCAGCACGCGACGGCCCAGGAGTTGCCACATCACCCAGGACGGCCGCTTCGTCTCTCTCTGCCGGCTGATTACACGGCGTGGAGACAGCTTGAGACGGCTCATCTCCGTCCATAACTAGGCCCAAGTTAACCCCAGGAGTGGTATGTGTCTCACCGCTTTTGATATTAGGCCAGTGCTGCCCCAGTATCACCGGGTGTGGAGGATCAGGTAGGATTGCCACGGTTAATTTCTGAACTGATCCTCCATAGCTGATGACACAAATGGCGGTCCTGTACCAGCGGGTTTCCCCGTGGACACAGGTTATACCGGCCTTAAAGTTCAACCACTGTTGCGGTGGCACAAACTGGCGGGCAACAATGGAAATGTTGCTGCCGGTATCGAACAGAGCAGAAGTTTTATACCCGTTAACGATCACCACGCCTGTGTGTGAGACCGCCAACGGGTTTGTCAGAGCACACCAACCCCTCTTCCCCCTCCACCTGCATTCCACCTCATTCCCAAGCAGTTTGCGCGCCCGCGGCCTTGGGGACGTCGGCACAAGCTCTGGGTTGTACGGGGGGGGGGCTAGGTTCTGGGAGTCTTGAGTTTGGCCAAGGGACGGTTCAGCTGCCCCAGATTGTAAGGCCATCCTTTGTCTTTCTACGAGCTCTGCCATATTTCTGAATTGTCTACCCCAGACCGGCTGGGTGAAGCCCCGGGGTAGTGTGTCCAGAAGCAGATAGCAAGCCACCTGCTCTATTATTTGGAAGGGCTTGAGTTCCTGTGGCCATAGCCACTGCTCTACCTTTGCCCATAGGGACCAAGCTTGTTTAGGGGTCGGCCGCTCTGGGTCGAACCTCCATTTTTTCAGGCTACTCACCTGCCAGTCTGGGGCACCTCTAGGTGGAAATTGGGGCTCTGGCTTCATAGGAAGGTTGGCACTCTCCTCCTAGAGAGCATAAATAGCCCTCTTTGCCTCCCCCTTCCGAAGCAGCCCAATTCTGTGAGCCCCTCCCGAACACTCCCTGGCCTGCCTAGGTTGCCTAGTGGAGCATGCCAGGCCATTCTGCACCGGGCCATTCCGAAACACAGGACACCCTCCCCGTCTGGAAACTCGGCCCCGGTATGCTCCTACCTGGATGTGTTGCAGGTCCTGTCCCTTTCTCTTCCAGGACTTCTCGATCCTGCTGACTATGCCAATGTCACAATAATGAGACATACTCAGATAAAATTTTGGGGCAGCCGCCCGTATAATCTGGTATCCTGGCTGCAAAGTCGTTTTTTATGAAAATAAACAGCACTGATGTGCATACAAACGAGTCCAAAACAAGACTGAGGATTTAGGGAAGAGGGACAGGCTTTTAAAGGGGAAGACAGGAAGTGAGGTCATAATGATCAGGCCCATGTTCTTTAGCCATTGGTTCGAACCCGGACGTGACATCACAGGGGCCAGAGCCGGTAAGGTCTCCTTCCATTGGCTCAGTCCCGGAAGTGACATCAAGAGAGCCAGATGGAATCTCCCGGGAATGGTCTACAGGAAAGAGAGAAAAAGAGTCAGTGCACTCTGCCAGCTCCCGGCATGCCTCAGAACTGCCATCACTCAAGCCCTTTAGCTGCCTCCCATGCGCACGTGTGTGACAGTAGGTATAATAAAATATGCATCTACATTTCAAAAAAATGTTGGGAGGGTGAGATTAAAACTGTTATGAAAACTCGGGTCGCAAATACTTAAAGGTTGAGAAACGCTGGTGTAACAGATGACAATGGAATCACTAAGGAGGGTTAGTTCTAAGTAAAAGGAGGTTAAAGTTGTAAAGGAATTCATAGTCAATCTGAACTACGAGAAATGCCTGAGAGGTTAAGCTGGAAAAACGTAAAAGGCAGAAGTGTTATTTAAGGAAAATACCCATTGTAAGTCTGGGAGGTCTAGATGTTTATTTTTTGTTGTTGTAGTTGGAATTGTTATGAAACTGTATAGTTGCCATACTATCCTAATAATTTGTTAATACCAGCCAGTTCAGAACATGAATGAGAGATAATGCAGTCATAAGTAAAATATATTTTTACTAATCAAAAATATAGCATTTTTTCAAAAATAAGTTTTAACACTATGGCTGAATTCAAACAATCAATGGCAAAGTAAAACATAGCCATTTAAAAACAGACTGACTTGGCATTTCATAATAATGATTTCTGTTTCTGCTGCTAAATATCTACAACTACAGTATATCAAATTTAATTTTTAATATGAATGCCTAATAGTTGTTGTAGACACAGTGATTCAATTATTTATTTACTTGCAATATACAGCTACATTGTTCTTAAAAAAAAAGCTTATTGTTATTTCCATTTAATTGTAAAGTATTAGTGAGGTAATTACCGAGAAGGATGAAGCAGATACACGAAATTGAGAGTAGTAAAGTGTGTATTTAACAATAGTGTGTGTTACATGATAAAAATCTAAATACATACTGCAAACAATATTTAAATGTGTCCACAAATTATAAGCATTTCACCAGTCTGATATTTTGTTGGGGTATGTCTCTCAGGGACACCATTTCCAGGGTGGTTGAGCTGAAGTCCCAGCCTTAAGTAGTATATTTTCAAACACTACATTTTTGTAATTGTGATTTTCCTCAAGGATATTTATTTTTAAATAGATTGTTATTTGCAGTGGTAGCTGTTAGGTGCAGGCATACACAAAAAACAAAAATGCTCATTTCTACACTACTCCCTAGCAAAGTTTATTTGTAAAGCACATTTTAAAACTATATTGTGTAAGCCAAAGTACTGTACATATAAAAGGCAAGGAAATGGACAGCAAAGTTGCAAACCATATAATCATTCACATAAGCACATTAGGACAAAAAAAGCAAAGGTATAAAAACATGCAGCTTAATAACCTGCTGGCTGAGTGGGAGCAGAACAAGTCAGCAACCTAAGGTGAGGCCAAGTTATTAAAAGCTTCAAAATTAAACAGTAGAAGTTTAAAGTAAACCCTAAAATATGATGGGAGCCAATGAGTGAAGCTAAAACCAGAATGATATGACTGTTTTTCTTTCTGCCAGTCAATGATCTTCCTGCAGCAGTTTTTCAAATGTTATACCACTAAGCAAATCTTTCAGAATGTTGCAAGCTGTAGTTCTGCTCCATCCTTGTTAGTTGTGACACTCAGCACCCAGTGAATCATAAAAACTGTTTTACATAGCTGCGGTGGGCTGGCGCCCTGCCCGGGGTTTGTTTCCTGCCTTGCATCCTGTGTTGGCTGGGACTGGCTCCAGCAGATCCCCGTGACCCTGTAGTTAGGATATAGCGGGTTGGATAATGGAGGGATAGATGGATGTTTTACATAGACACATTTGAAGACTCTCTCGTTTGGTGAATTGAACTTATGTTACCTAGGAATTGTCATTAGCTTGTATTTTGTTCTGAGCTCTTCACTTGTGATGATCAATTCTGTACCCTTGTCCTGTAATACATTTCCCAAACAGTCCCCAAACTGATATTTACTCGAATATCTTGACCTTTTTTGCAAGGCATTTTGGATAAAAGTGTCTGCTAAAAATTTCCCTGTGCAATTAATAAAGTTTGTCAAATTAATCTAATCTAAGCAAGTAAATGTAAATATAAATGCATATGACCCATGGCTCTGATCTTCCTTCTGTACATAAAATGCAGTCCCCTTTTCTTGCCATCTTTATATCAGCTAGGGGCACTGAATCTTTATGTGTGATTAATTAGTTCAAACACCTTTTAGCTACAGGTTGATAATGTTTGTTGTTTACAATAATAATGTGCAGATAATGCAGTCGTGAGGCAGTTTACACTGTAATGGAAATACTGTTAATTCAGTCTTTGTTTAGAGAACTGTACTTACAGAATTTCTTCCCTCTCCTTTTCATTTCCGGATAGGTGAATTCTTTTATGTGTGTGTTTCTTTACAAGTGGCTTGCGAATGCACCAGAGTTTTACTTAACTTGTACTGGGCTTGTACTTTGAGGCTGTCTTGCAAGTAAAAGAGGAAAATACACAAACCATACTAGCTGAAAGAGCCACTTTTAAGGTACAATTGAAATAGTAAACTAATTTGTAGTTGAAGTTATCCAAAGTGTTTCTACATTTTAAGATTTTGCAGATTTGCCAATGCATTTCAACGGGGGAGATTTTGAACTTTCAAAACTTTGTACTGTCTTGACACATTTTCTTGAAGAAGAAGTGTGCCATCTTCCAACAAAATTGGTCCACTTTGGCCAGTGTTATTTCATGGGGATAGACAGACAGACAGATGTGGCTATCGCAGTAGGTCCTATGCACATTATAAGTAAGCATAATTAAAAATGAGTCTCACTGTCTCTTTATGAAGGCCTGCCTCTCATAATGTGTTCTTCCAGCATCCTTAGAGAGTTTTATAGGCATTCACCCAGGGTGTGACACTTAATTAATTCCAGGTCATATTGTACAATAAGAGGGCCTAATGCCCACTAGCAAACTTTGCCTACCCATACTCACCCGTATCTCATGCTGCATTTGTATCTTAAGTGAATTCTTGGTAGCCAAGGGACCCTTTGTAAAGCCATTATGAATTAAAAAGTTTCATAATGTTTATAAATTACACTGACAGGAACTGTGGAATTTCTTTACCACACTGTCAAACAAGAATGAAATATTTTGTACAGTTCTGACAAATGCTTGTCTTTAACATTTTATTGCTTTATCTGCTGTGCACCATATTTTAAAGTATCCAACTTTTAAAAAATGTGTTATCTTGAATGTATGCAAAGGCAAGCACATTGTTTAAGAAAGCACATAATCTGATTAAAATGAAGAATGTTCCTTAGTATTACAAAATTGTTTTATTTTCATATGTTCAAAGGCCAAAATCAATAAGAAATGCATGTCATGACTGCCTAAGGCTTTTAAAAGCAAATTTTGCCTGTTAAAAATGAGTGCTTTTAGTTTCCTGGTTAAAATTTCATTTATTATTTGTATAGGAGTTGGGATGTCATTACATTATAATTTGATTCCTGATGATGGGAATGTGTTATTCGCATCTTTTTTTTTTTTTGATGTTCTGCCAAATGGCAGGTTTATGATGCATAATGTAAAACAAGTGCTGTAAGGCTAAGTATCCATAAAACAGCAAAATGGGATTTAGGCCTTTCCTTATGTTGGGTATTACCATACTAAAGGAAGTGCATTTTTATTTAAGATATTATTGACTGATTTCATTATTTTAGTGCAGGTTATGAGGTTTAAGGCAAGGCCTGAAATACAAAGGGTTCTGTGGTATCTGTTACCCCCTAATAAATCCCATGGAACCCATGACAGCTTGAGGATCAAAATTATGGAGAGTTCCTGAAAAACTATGAAAACATGTTGTAGTGTTATAAATCAGTCAGTGCTTATAACTGAGTTTGCCAGAAAATATTGTAGGAGAGTGTGGAAAGCTCTTTACAGGCAGAGAGGAAAGGCAGTGGTATGGAAGCGCTTCATATGCTAGACACATGATTGAGTGGCAGCAGCCTGTCCTCCTAGGAAGGAAAACACATCCTTTAAATCAGGACAGGGTTTTGTAGGAAACAAATAAATCCGAGCCCAACTCAGGCATTACCATATTCAGTATGAACAGTGTGATGGTGTTAGCTGATCCAATGATAAAAACAATGTCTAGGCTAGGAATGGTGTGAAGTTAGCCACTTCTTGCTGCCAGTTCGTATTTATTGTATTGTAGTTTTCCATGGCACGTAAAAAGGGTTTGGTGAACTCATTGGCCACATTATGCTTTAGGGGGAACAGAGTTGCTGTTTATTGATGAATCAATTAATAAGCCCATAATTTGGGATGAACTTGAGGCCGTGCTAATGAGAGGACGTCAGTTCCTACCAGACAGGAAGAACGTGCAGGGCTGACATGAGGGCCTCTTGATTAGTGTGTACTTTAAAGGAAGTCAGTATTCAGACAGAAATGTATCAGAGCAGCAATGCAATGGATAGTCACACTCAGGATTTAAGTGTGCATTTTTTATGAAAAGTGGCTTCCCTGTATAATGCTGGTCAGAAGTACAAGAAGACATGGCTTTTTCCTGTAGATCCATGCATGAATCAATTTGTCTATTTAGTATCTGTATAACCTAATTGATAGCTACTTGATTGTATAGTCCATAGTAGCTCAGTAAGACTGCAGGGTTTCACCAATTGAGCACAAACCGGAACGCCTGCTTGTCACAAGGTATTTTGAACATTGGTTCAAGGCAGTTGTTTGTAAAACTGTTTCCATTTCTATTCCGTGCTTTGACCCAACATGTGGCTGAGTACATGTTACATATTAACCTTTATTCCATTGTGGAACTGAATGCCAACTCTTCAAAGTGTCACAATCCATCTGAACAAATACAAAATAAACAAAATCAGTATTTTCCTTGATGACTGCTGTGCAATTAATGTTCATTTTGAATAGCAGAAGTCATATACATAAGCAATGGATATAACCGTGCTGTAAAAAAAGGGAAACGGGTTAGAACACAAAATCATACACATAAATATTATTTTAAAATGGAGCAACCAGAATGTGAGGTCAGAAAAAGCATGGTTCAAATTCAGGAGAAAACAAGAAGTCTAAAACCAAAGAAGAACCACAGATATGATCACAGTGTTGTGCCAGTTCACACCTAACAAGAACTAGCTCAAAGTACAGTTCACACAGATGAAAATGAATAAATTCATGTTCGTAGTTCACCATTTCAATTTTGAACTAGTTCATGTTCAGTTCATTTTGTATTTTTTAAGGAGTGAGAATAAATGACCCATGAGTTTAGTTTTTTCAATTTTGCATGCCTTATATTAGGCTATTACAGTGTTCATGAATAAAATACAATAATTAAGAAGACCTTTTTAATTTAAATACACCTTATTGTGTTATACCCAACAACAATCACATATAACCATATATGCTAATATCCTCCCGGTCAAAAAAGAAATTAAATAGATGCAAGTATACATATAAATTACTACTCTATTTCCAACCATGTGACACAAATGGTGACTGTGGAACCAGCGTGTAGGTGAACTAACTTATTACGCTGCTGGTCAAAATTCGAGTCATATATTGCATGTCCAATGGGGAAAAATATAAAGTGTCCTTGCGAAGTACAACGTTTTCCTAAAAGCGAAAGTGGAGCTTCACTGTATGCTCGTCTCAGTGGGGGTGCAGCTTAAGCACAAGCAGGCAGACACAGACAGTGCCTTTTGATTTTACGTTATTTTTTCCAAATACAAATAAATGGCAAAAAATTCATATGAAATAAATATTCGTAAAAAATCCACTATATGTGCTTATTTGAATACTGTATTCAGATTTGACTCCACCCCTTCATTACAAGGTAAGGCAAAAAGTTTAATCTGGATCTAAACCAGATCCAGAATGTCACCTAAAACTGAACTAGCTCATGTTCAAGTTCTTCACTTGCAAATATGTTACGTTAATTTCACCGTCCTTAGAAGAACGAGCATGTTCAATGAACACACTCTTTTGAACCAGTCCATGCACAACAGTGCATGATCAAGGAAATTACCAGGGTTTGAAGTAGAACTCATAATATTTTTTGAATCCACTGCATGGATGCTGGTTTAGGCTGCATTGACCAACATCAAATGCCCACAAGAGGCCGTAGACAAAATGGAAAGTCAAACACAGAAGCTGACACAAAAATTGGATGGTCCAGCAGTACAGATAAGACAAAGAAAAAGTAGCCACGGGGCAGCTGTGTTGAGTGGCTTCTCCAAACAGACAGGAACAAGGACCGCAATTAACAAGGCTGAAGGCTAACTGGCAAAACTGTAAACAGCAGCCACTAACTGGTTGTGTTCAACAACATGATGACACTAAATAGAGACAGCCAGCAAACTACCAGCATCAGTGAACATAAAAAAGAGACATTAGAAAGATGTATGCCAAGTTTTAAGACTTGAACAGTTGCCACTTGTAAGATTCCATCTGGAGAAAAGGAGAAAGCAGACCAAACAGATGAATATAGGTAACTGATGATGTAGTAGTAGTTTGAGTGAACGCTGACGGGACTGGTCGCCGCTGCTCGCTGGTTGCCACTGCTCGCCGGTAACTAGACTATTCATTTTAGCTATGACTGGTGATTTTGATGGTGATATTGCCGTTATTGTTGATATCTCTGCGTGGCTGTGTATGCATTAGCTTCAGTCTAACCCCGTTTTGAAACTTACCTGGTTTGTTCTTTGGACACCTGAGCTGCTTGTGGCCTCGCCTACAATGTGGATTGGTAGGATATTCACCTGGTTAATGTTTGTTTGGTGTCTTCTGTTGCTCGCTGTTCAACCTGCAACGGGCCTCCAGTACTCAGCTGCTGAGCTTCTTCGACTGCGTCTCCACCAGTCTGTGCCTCTGCTGTCTGTGCTGCATTTCAACCCGGACGTCATATTTCTCCCTCGTCGGAGATACATCCATCGTGGCTCCCGCTGGAGATTCTGAATAGACGCCTCAAAAGGAATTAACTCCTTCTGGTCCAACTCTCGGCACCCTCCATGCAACACGGATAGGAATGCTGACCACAGCGTGTTGGCCAGCCTAGCTCAGTTGGCTACCACCGCTGTCAAAAGCGACAGCAACATTGCCAGTTTCGGTCTATTGAACATCTGCTCACTTATGAGCAAAGGGGCATCTTATTCAGGATCTCCTCATTGACCGTAAGTTTGACTTTCTCTGTTTAACTGAGACTTGGCAGCAACCTCAAGACTTTTCTCAACTTAATGAATCCCAAACCCCACCCCACATCCCAGGTTTGTTTACATTTGTCAACTCCGTGCCTCTGGCCATGGAGGAGGTGTCGCGATAATTTATCGCGAGAAATGGAAAGTCCTGCCGTTGTCTGCTCCTGCTGCTAGCTATTTTGAATCAACTCTGTGTCAATTGTCTGGGCCTATTCCTACCATCATTGCAACTATCTACCGCAAAATCAAACAATGATTTTTTGAACGATGTTGATACCTTTCTTACCCATTTATCTACAATTACTTCAAATATAATTATGTTGGGAGATTCTAATATACATCTGGACAATATCAATATCCCTCTCACTAGAGGCTTTTTATCTTGCCTGGAGAGTTTTGGATACCAGCAGCACACTGATGTTCCCACGCATTGTAAAAGACATATCTTGGACCTGATCTGCTGCTCTGGTGTTGTCCCTCTCGATCTTACAGCAGATGAACTCACTATAACCGATCATTTTCTCCTTTCATTTAATGCTAAACTTACTTTTTCTATTCCTAAGCTCTCCCATCTCATATCTTTTCGTAACATTAAGAATATTAGCTTGAATTCTCTGTCTTCTAGAATTGATTCCCAAATGGACTTTTATAACTTATCCACTCCCGAAGAATTGGTCTCATATTATAACACTTGTCTCGATGCTATTCTTAATTCTCTTGCTCTGCTAAAAACCAGATCTGTTTCTTTTTCATTTTCTGCCCCCTGGTTTACACCTGAACTTCTGCTTCTGAAAGCAAAGGGCAGGCAACTTGAAGGGTTTTATAAAAAAAAAAAGGAAACTTTGTCTACAAAGAGATGCATAAAAATCATTTACTTTATTACAAGGACTGTATAGCACAAACCAAATCTAACTATTACACTCAGTTAATTTCTTGTAATAAAGGTAATACCAAGTCTTTGTTTTCATTACTTAATAATGTTATACAACCTCCACACTCTTTACCATCTCACCTTTACTCGACTGTTTTCTGTAATTCTCTTATGTCCTTTTTTAATGAGAAAATCCAGAGGATACATCAGCACCTTGGTCCAGATTCTCTCTGTATTTCTTTTGAACTACACTCGCCTGTTCACTCTTTTCTTCTTTCCAGCTCCCCACTTCCTCAGAAATCTCAGATCTCATCTGCAAATCTAAGTCATCTACTTGTCAGCTGGACCTCCTCCCTACAGTTCTGCTTAAAGCCTGCCTCCCCTCTTTGGTCCCTCTCATTTCTGCCATCATTCACTCTTCTCTCACTACTGGTATTGTTCTTTCATCTTTTAAAACTGCTGCAATAACTCCAATATTGAAAAAAACCTGGTGCTGATCCTACTAACTTCAATAATTTTTGCCCTATTTCTAATTTGCCCTTTATCTCCAAACTTCTTAGAAAAATATTAACTATCCAACTTCACTCCCACTTATCTCATAATAATCTATATGAAAAGTTCCAGTCTGGTTTTCACCCCCTTCACAGTACAGAAACGGCATTTGTTAAAATTACTAATGACCTTCTTATGGCTGCTGACTCCGGTTTAATTATATTCTCATCCTTCTTGATCTGAGTGCGGCCTTTGATACTATTTGTCATACCACTCTCTTTAATAGATTATCTTTGATTGGAATTACCCACACTCCACTTGATTGGTTCAGATCCTACCTCTCAGGCTGCACTCAGTTCATTCAGCTTAAAACTTTCACATCCCAACCGAACCGCTGTTACTTCAAGTGTGTCCCAAGGCTTTGTCCTGGGGCCTCTTCTTTTTATTATTTACCTTCTTCCCCTTGGCAATATCTTTCGTAAACATAACATTAATTTTCACTGTTATGCTGATGACACCCAGCTCTACCTTGCTAGTAAACCCATCTCTTCCTTTCCACCATTTTCGCTTATTAACTGTATTGCTGAAATTAAATCCTGGTTTTCTTCGAATTTTTTTAAATTAAACAGTGACAAAACTGAGGTTCTCCTCATTGGCTGAAAATCATCATTATCCAAAGCCGATAATCTTTCTCTTGCTATTGATAACTCAATTGTTTCCCCATCACCTCAGGTTAAGAGGCTGGGTGTCATCCTTGACAGTACTCTGTCTTTCCAATCTCACATTAATAACATCACCCGGTCTGCTTATTTCCACCTACGTAATATTAATCCATCTGCCCCACTCTCACTCCCAATATCATGGCCATTCTTGTTCACAGTCTTGTTACTTCTCATCTGGACTACTGCAATTCACTCCTCTTTGGTCTATCTAATAAATCTCTTCATAAGCTTCAGCTAGTCCAGAATTCTGCAGCTAGCATCATTACTCAAACCTCATCTATTCACCATATTACTCCGGTCTTGCAGCAGCTTCATTGGCTCCCAAATAGTATTCAAATTGATTTTAAAATTCTGCTATTAACATTTAAGGCCATTCATAACCTCACCCCTCCATATCTGTCTGACCTTCTTCATGTTGCCATTCCCTCCCGTAACCTCCTCTTCCTCCATCCACCTGACCATCCCTCTCGCCCGTCTAACCTCCATGGTGAGCAGAGCATTCAGCTGTTCTGCTCCCAAGCTCTGGAATTCATTACTTACTGGGCTTAGAAATATCGAATAATTTTCAACCTTTAAATGTAAACTTAAAACGCATCTGTTTAAAATGAATTTTTCTTTATGATTACAGTGGCTTTGTTTGGTTTTAATTTTATATGTTCTGTTTTTTACTGATGTTTAAAGATGTTTATAATGTGTCTTTTTATTTATTTATTTATTTATTGTTTGTTCGGTGACCTTGAGTTCTCAGAAAGGTGCCTTGTATAAATAAAATGTATTATTATTATTATTATAGATTATAATATTATATATTATTTATATATTATTTCATATTTATGACCAACATTCTACATTTCACTTCTCTCTGGCACCATGACAAACAAGAAGTGCATTCAAATACAGAACTTCATTTTAACAAATAAGAAACACAAATATGCCTAATGAATCTCTTGCCCCTTTTGCCCCTTGTACATTTATTTAGCCCATATAGTTTTGACTGTTTTATATAGCACAGTGAGTGTTACTGCTAAAAAGATAATCATGGCAGAATTCAAGTACAAGCAATTGTCAAAGACAGGTTGGGAGCATGTGCTGATAGGACAATACCACACACAACCACCTGGATTGGGACCTGAGTGAAACAGGTGACACCTCAGCACCACACTGGAACAGTGTGAGTTTTTTTTATGGTGGCTGAAGTGCCAATCCTGCCACCTACCCCAAAGTTGGAGGACCTGCTTGCAGGGTTGGAGGAAGATTAACATCATACCCCAGATGAAGCAATTGTATGTTTAGGGCCTAGTTCAAGGGCCCAACACAGTAGAGTTACGTCTGGCGTTTACAGGATTCGAACCGGGAACCTTCCGATTGCCAGGGCAGATGACCACTCTAAAAAAGGAAAAAATCCATATGACTAAAAGCAAAACCAAAATTAAAACTGTATGAAGAAAGCATATCAAAACCATAAAAACCTTTGATTTGAAAGCCCTTTCTGGCTTTGCTACCCTTTGTTTTTCCTTTACCACAAGAGCCAAATTTCAGGCACTTCCATTGTGGACCCCACCATATTTTATTGTATACTAGCAAAATACCCGCGTTTCGCAGCGGAGAAGTAGTGTGTTAAAGAAGTTATGAAAAAGAAAAGGAAACATTTTAAAAATAACGTTAACATGCTTGTCAATGTAATTGTTTTTTCACTGTTATGAGTGTTGCTGTCATCAAGGATTTGATTATCATTATTTCTTTCAATAAGGTTCATATTTGGAGGACGTGTTGTGTTCAAGTTACATTCCGTGTTTGTCAACCGTTGTAAAGATAACAGGTTTCATTCATTAAAGTGTTCACTACCCAAATCGCTACTCGTGAATCTAAGATGTTTAACAGGCATTCCCAGTATTAACTTGTGGATTGGCCTGCGAATATTTAGCGACAGCGTGTCTATGAACTTGTAGATTAGCCCGCGAATATTTAGCGGCAGCATGTCTATGAACTTGTGGAATTGCCCACGAGTATTTAGCGGCAGCGTCTCTATGAACTTGTGGAGTAGCCCGCGAGTATTTAGTGGCAGCGTCTCTATGAACTTGTGGATTTGCCTGCGAGTATTTAGTGACAGCATGTCTATTAACTTGTGGATTTTTCTGCGCGTATTTGGCAGCAGCGTCACGAAGTTGTTTCCATCTAGCTGCATCAGAAAATGTACTATGACGTCTGACACGCCTCCTTTTTACTGTTTTCTCACAGCATGGATTGCTGCTGATGGACGGCCTTATATGGGCAGGCAGTCAATTACGTGGGAGGCGTGGGGATGTGGGACGCAACTCTGCCTCACAAGGCGACTGAGCTGCAGGCTATGGACGTATATATGTACGTAAGTAGGATTCAATTATGATCATTATGCGTAGAATTTCGAAATGAAACCTGCTTAACTTTTGTAAGTAAGCTGTAAGGAATGAGCCTGCCAAATTTCAGCCGTATACCTACACGGGAAGTTGGAGAATTAGTGATGAGTGAGTGAGTGAGTGAGTCAGTCAGTCAGTCAGTGAGGGCTTTGCCTTTTATTAGTATAGATCACCAACAGCAGCAGCCTGATGACATCAGAGGTCACATAACTTTAATGCCATGTGATTAGCAACATGTGTTGTGTAACAAGGATATGGTGATACCCATGGAAAACCATGCCCCAAATGGTAATGGTACAATGCCATAAAAGTTTAACAATAAGAAGTCAATGGTGTTTCTGCTTTAAAAGCAAGTTGGGAACAGCCTCACCAGGGGCCTCATGTATATACGGTTGCATACTCCCATTTCCACACTCAAATGGCGATGTGTAAAACCTATACTTGGCGTAAAGCCACACACATTTTCACACTTGCTCAACCCTTGGCATACGCAAGTTCTCCACTCGGTTTTGCAAACTGGCGGCACCCAGCGTCAAAGCAGTGCTTTTGTTCCAGTGTGGTTTCCCTTTCTTTTTTAGATCTACATCCCTGACGCTTCATTATCATATACACTGAAATTACCCGCATATTGTTTATTAGTTTAAGGCATCTGATTGTAATTAACCTGTAACAATATAATGGTCTACGGAATGGCCAAACTATTCCAAATACGATAGCTGCTTTAGCGTTGTTACTCTCAATGCACCTTCTTCTTCTTCTTTCAGCTGTTCCCATTAGGGGTTATTCACAGCGGATCATCTTTTTCCATATTACTCTCACTGGACCACTCAAAGTATTTATATCACTGTATCTGAGTGTGCAATCACAGCTCTACAGAAGCTGATTGGAAAGAGAATTATCGGTATACAGCATGAAGCACACGCTGCCTCAGCCATGCTACCTATTTGAACTGCTCTCATATGGCAAACGCTTCAGAGCCTTTCCTGTACTGACCTCGCGGTTCAGAAACAGTTTCATCCCAAGAACTATAAACGCAAACAATCAGTCCATCAAGTGCTCCTTGTAGAACTGTTTGTACTTAAAAGTATAATTACCTCACTCTAAACTTGTGATACGGTTATAATATTGCACAACCTGTGCCACTTTATAAAGCACGTATTTACATATGATGACGATATAATTTTTAAGGTGAAATGCAGCAAAATATGTTTATTACATTATACAGATAAAATGTTAACATTTAAATAATCTATGTTTTTAATAATTAAACATGTGAGGACACGGTGTCGCAGCACTAGCAAGGAGCTGGGGCCCCATTCAGGGATTGTTGTTGCCTCGCGCTGTATTCTTGCTGGGGCCGGCGCGACACTGGAGGGATAGATGGATAGAATAATTAAACATGTACTAAAAAGGTATTCTAATGTTCCTTTAAAGTTTTGAAGAATCAGAGTTCTAAGCTTACAGATGGCTTGACATCTATTACTGAGCTGGTTGTGTGGTGATTGGGTACTTGGAGAAAGAAAAGGAAGGACAGGAATAGGAGGTTATTACATTTGAAAGAGACAGTATTGCTGCAATAAATTATTTCATCGAAGGTCGCACACGGCGCAGCAAGCATCTTCCGTGAGGCAAGAACAATCTCTGGACAGGGCACCAGCTCGTCACTACTGTATCACTGCGCCACTGTGTTCCCATGTTTAATAACATGCTTTAATTCTTATCATCATGAAAATGATAACAAGTATACATTTCAGTATTTAAATTATTCAGAGAGCTCTAATATCACAAATGTAATGGATTCTGTGTCTGTCGGAGGAAGTGAAAGCCCGTTTAAGAAGCACAAAGTGATTCACACACATAGAAGAACACATAAGCATTTAACGTGCTACTTTAGTTACGATAGGATTTGAGAAACTAGTAAATTAAATGATTTTAAGATGAAGTTTATGATATTCTACTTTATATATATATATACTCAGCAAAAAAAGAAACGCCCCCTGACTTTCAACTGTTTTTACTTTCAGTAGACTTAATGTGTAAATATTTGTATGAACACTAAAAGAGTCAACACCATAAGACATAAACTAAAAATGTTTCACAATGTGTCCCTGAATGAAGGGAGGCTCAAAATCAAAAGTACCAGTCAGTATCTGGTGTGGCCACCAGCTACTTGAAGTACTGCAGTGCATCTCCTCCTCATGGACTGGACCAGATTTGTCAGTTCTTGCTGTGAGATGTTACCCCACTCTTCCAC
>JANRMT010062825.1:22267064-22281129 GCA_026402145.1 Polypterus bichir lapradei | reverse complement strand
CCCTTCTCTTGAATTTGCGGTCATGTATGCATGTTATCATCCAGTTCACACTCAGAATGACCACCAGAGGGCGAACTGGAGGTGACTGCCAGCATTCTTTATGTTTGAGCACCACCGTGGCCCTGTTGCTTTTGAAATTAAACAGAGTTGGCTGGTTCCAAGCGTCAACTAGATGATAACATACATACAAGATCACAAGACAAAAACATTAGTGAGTCTTCATTGTTTGTTAATTGATTTTTATTTTTAAAGTTGTGTTTTTTTAATTATATTTTTCTCACACTATTACAAAAGAAAACAACTTTATTTTCCTCCTGGGCAACGCCGGGTATTTCAGCTAGTGACAAAATACACTACGTGATTAAAGTGGAAATTTCGAGATTAAAGTTAACATTTAAAGCTTTTTTCCCACTGTGTCCCTATTTTTTTTTCTTTTCTCTGTACCCTAATAAGCTTTCATATGACACTCAGATGGTGGGCTACGACTCGCCTTTTCACAGTGACTTTGATATCTGACAACTTCTCTTTTATTCCAGGCACTGTGCAACTTTGTGGACTTGAGCTGTCGAGTTTCTCCAACACTCTATGTCACTCGATCAACTTCCTTTTGTTGTTTATACCACTGTCTAAACCAACAAATAGTACGTTCTTCCTTGCCTCCACTTGGTATTCGATGAAATTCTTCTATTTTCCCCCATGCTTTTGCCATTGCCTTTTCACAGAACGCTGAGCTTAAGGGCTATTTATATTGATTTGCATATTCAAAGAGGCGTAATTCTGGGAGAAGTTGGGATGGTGCAGTAGGCGTGTGCATGTGTATTACTTTTCATGCTGACCGGGATTTATGAAGCGGAAGAACGTGGAAGTTGGCGTATGCACAGATTTATGCATCTGGAATTTTTTGTGCATACAAACATTTCCCCTTTTGTCCGTATGCCATGTTTTAGTGTGAATTCTACACACAGCGTTATGCATGAGGCCCCAGGTGTTGTGCAACATAAGTAATGAGCTTCCCTCAGTAATTTAACTTATTAAAATGGTTACAACAATCTTCAACTTTGTCTTTTTAAACATTTTTTTCTGAATTGCCTTCATATAGTTAATGAAATGTCCTGTCTGGAAAAATATTGCTTCTTGTAGTATGCAAACTTGACTTTATGCTGGGTGGTATAAGCCTGTTTCCGACTGAGGAGCTTGATCTATAATGGTCTAGGTGTACTCTTGGGGCTGTGTGAGTGCACACTTCACAATTTAGTAATAGCACTTAAAAACTAAAAGCCCTCATTCTCGACATTGCTTTTATTTTTTTTTTTAATCACACATTCGCACTTCTGCTTTGAGCTTTTAATATTCAAGGCTATGCAGCACAAGCCAGCAAAGAGGTGTGAAATGTCCAGTACTACTGTACTTGCTGCTTTTAAGGTAGCAACAGTTATTTAAAAAAATCAGATCAGTATCACAAATACATTGAGCACAGGAGATTATGCTCATCATTATTGGAATGAGCATCTTGATCTTTACACACCACTGCGGAGAACTGCTTGACAGCATTAAATTTGATAATACCATCAAGGAAGCCTTATGCATACTCCTTCCATTTCACAGAAAATAAATCAGCAGTATGATACCCCTGATTCTAAAGAAGTGCAGTGTCCTGGTGCAGAAAGAAAAGGTATGTAGGAACTGTATGTTGGCTCCACACTGTATAGCAAATAACTGACTGCATGATAGTCATCTCTGCTAACAATCAGCTCTAAACTCTTGTGGTCAGGTTGTACAGTGTGTGTGTCATCTTTACATTCATTCCATGTAACTGTGGCTTTTGTCTTCTTTCATCTCAAAGTTGTTCAACTTTAAACTTGAACATTGCTTTTTCAATTTGGTCAGTTTATGGCACAATGTCATCAGCAAACATCATAGTTCACGGGGACTCCTGTCTAATCTCGTCTGTCATCCTGCCCATCACCATTACAAAGAAGAAAGGGCTCAGAGCCGATCCCTGATGTAAACCCACCTCCATGTTGAATCCATCCGTCACCCCTACCGCAGACCTCACCACTGTCACACTTCCCTTGTACATATCCTGTACAACTCTTACATACTTCTCTGCCACTCCCAACTTCCTCATACAATTCCACAGCTCTTCTCGAGGCACCCTGTCATTTGCTTTTTCCAGGTCCATAAAGATGCAATGCAACTCCTTCTGGACTTCTTTATACTTCTCCATCAACATCCTCAGAGCAAACATCGCATCTGTGGTGCTCTTTCTTAGCATGAAACCATACTGCTGCTCACTAATCATCACCTCACTTCTTAACCTAGCTTCCACTACTCTTTCCCATAACTTCATGCTGTGGCTCATCAATTTTATCACCCTGCAGTTACTACAGTCCTGCACATCCCCCTTATTCTTAAATATAGGTACCAGTACAGTTCTTCTCCACTCCTCAGGCATCCTCTCACTTTCCAAGATTCCATTAAACAATCTGGTTAAAAACTCCACTGCCATCTCTCGTAAACACCTCCTTGCTTCCACAGGTATGTCATCTGGACCAACGGCCTACATATACTGTGCAACTCTTACATACTTTTCTGCCACTCCTGACTTCCTCATGCAATACCACAGCTCCTCTCTAGGCACCCTGTCATATGCTTTCTCCAGGTCCACAAGGACACAGTGCAACTCCTTCTGGCCTTCTCTATACTTTTCCATCAACATCCTCAGAGCAACTAATAGGATTATTCAGAAGCAAGGACTATAGTTTTGTAATTACAGTAAAGTGTTTTTTTTACCACAAACAACTGTCCACAAAGATGCAATGCAACTCCTTCTGGCCTTAAGTGTCAGCCACTATAAAAGGAAGTACATTTTCTTTACTAATAGAAAAAGAACATCACTACTAAATAAAAGGGAGTGGACACAAAGAAACAGATAAAAAGAAAACATTAATTTGATTATTTCTACTTTTTCCTGTTCAAAGATAAAAACAAATCCCACAAAAAGTACTTGTGTATACTGTGGTAGAAGCACTTGGTTGGTGCCGACCCAACACAGACTCACACCGGAAGCACAGGTCAAATGAAACAAAAATATTTATTTTTGTGGTCTTCAGCCGTGGGGCACGTCTTCCCCATGTCTCACAGGCCCTACACAGTCCCCAAAGGACACAGAAACCAAAAACACCCCAAAAATCACTCCTCTTCCTCCACTCCTCCCAGGCAGCTTTGTCCTCCTCCTCCCGACTCTGGTGCCTCAAGTACTGGCTGTAGGCTCCTCTTATAGCTCTCCCGGAAGTGCTTTAGGTGGTAATTAACCTAATTCAGGCTACACTTCTGCATTCAGCCCACCCAGGCTCGTTAAGCCGTGCAGCTCCTCCTGGCGGTGGCCATGGATCCCAACAGGGCTGAGCGCCAGTGTTCCAAGAAAGTGGCCCCAATGCATCCCGGAGGGGCTAGTTCCGGGGGACATAGTTTATATCCCATGGCTGGTCCCCCAGATCCAGTATCAAAGGGGTGCCCGGGCCAGGCATGGGTCCCGGCTGTCTGCCACAATACTTAGGATATGGTCAGTTCTGTAACTGTAAAACCTTTAATGCGTATGTTGGTTTCCCATGCTCCTTCAGGGCAGTGTCCATCCTTTTTTCAAGATGCTGGACTAGTGCCACATAGGAGTGTGATTATATGTTTCTCACAAACAACTAACTCCTTAAAAAACGGGATCATGCTTATTCTCTAACAGAATCAATGTGTCTGAACATGCAGACATACATAGCAGATCTGTGAAGCAGCATTACCACTTACTCATATTATAAAGTGAATCATCCAAAAGGCAAGCTCAAATGTTTCACAGAAGGAAGGATCTTGCATGATTCTGTTTAATGCTTTTTTGAAACTGCTGAAGATCCATTACTGTTACACTGGAAGGGTTAACACAGTAACAACCAAAAGCGTATCTCTTATTTTAAATATTTAGTGTGGCAGAATAACAACTATATTATTACTACCACACAGCACTTGCCCTCAAAGTTGATTTTTGAATGAACACTTTATGGACCTTGCCTCGTTAATAAAGACATCTGTATTTTGGAAAAACACACTCTGTCTTAATTCTGACTCTACGACTACTAGACAGCCAGTGTACTTGCCTAAGGATGAGGGATTTCATTAAGGGGATCAAGATTGTATTGATAGGAAAGCTACTGTATGAAGAAGTGGTTATTGTGCAGGACATTTCTTTTATGGGCAGGTCATAATGTCCCATTTTTCACTTACAGCCATATACTCCCATAAAACCGAGATTAATTCATACTAGGGCCTGAATATGCACATAACAAAGGTTGTTCCAGTGACTTGTCATACAAGAAAACTATGTGTAGTGTTTTTGAACTTCAGCATTTCTTCATACTTCATGTACTGCATTTCTCTGAATAGAGTCTACTTCTGAAAGAAAATCAAATTCGCTTGCATCCAATGCTTTGAGAAGCTTCACTGCATTTCTGTTCTTAAACATTCTGTTAATTATGTTGCCGACTGCCTAAATTTTTTGCCTCCAGCTTTTATATCCAAAATTAATATTAGTCTCTACCCTATTCAAAACTGATATACTTGTCTGCAAAGCATCAAAGAAAATTGTCATTTTTGTTTGTTTTTCGTCAGCTTATAACATTTACTGTTACATTTGTCTTAATGTTCTTTCAAGTGTCTTTGCAATTTATTGTTGTACATTCTCCATAAGTACTTAGTGCGCATTACTTTGCCATAATTTAATTTAATTTACCATGAAAACCATAACTGTGGCTAAAAAGTAAAATATACAGTATGATACAACTGCTGTATTATTGGACATTTTATCATTTTTTCCATGTTTTTAATAAGAACAATAAGCAGCATTATGTGTTGTTAGGTGTCTGAACTCTGATACAAGGGATATTATAAATGCAGGGAACAGTATCACTTGGCCACTGACCTGGCCCCTACTCTGCCCATTTGCTGTGTCTGTGTATGGGAGAGTGGTAGCTCCTGCTACAATAAATAACCCTGCTGTTCCTGTTAAAGTTGAATAAAGCTGGTTTTGCTAAAGTACTGTGACTCAGCCTTGTGTTTTGGGTGCAAGACAGCAATTCACGCGTCACAGTGTACAATACAAATATAAAATGAAAATGAATGCTATGTGTTGTGTCTGTTAAAAATGTGTTCTTTGCTTTTATTATGAAGGGCCACAATCTTTCGGAGTTAGATAATTTTTCTTTCCCAAGTCAGCTCTTACTTGAGGAAAAGTAAATAATGAACAGTATTGATTATGTTGTAAAGAAAATAATTAATATGCATCTATAAACAAATTAAATGTGGAACATTCTGTTTAATTATACACTCTATCAATCACCAATGAAAGTGCCAATGCTAAAGGTAATTAGTAATTTAAAAACAAGTACGGAGCAAAATTCCAAAAAAGCAATTAGTCTCTGAATATTACATTGAACATATTGATCTAAAGCAGAAAAGTGCATCAGTCCTACAAACTTCTGCACCACATGTCGGCATAATATGCTGAATATTACAAGATATACTAATTGAAACACCGCTCAAAGGTTCTGTCTTTAATAAATTATAGTTGGTTACACTCCAAGGGACAGTTTCCATCGAACTGAAATCTCAAAACTACTTTGATTAAATACTTGACTTTTAGTTAATGTAATTGTTTAATTGCATTTTATTGCACTGTTTAGACAACCCTTTTGCTGAAATGTCCTGAGATTTATTTACAGTTAGACTTTATTTAGTGTGGTGAATGACACCAAAGAAAACTTTAATATATTATGATTACCTACACTGTATTAAGAATCATTAATGAGTTCGTTCAAAAATGCACTATAGTTAAAAACAAAAAAGACCAAGAAAACTGAAAAAATACAACACAACAAAAATGACTGAGTGTGGGGAAGATTTAAGTTCTCATTTTAATTGTCTTAAGTGTCTGCTTCAGTCCTGGAACCCTCAATTCTTCAGGTTTTTATTCCAACCAATTTCACAATCTTTACTGCCCAAGTCCAGGTGTGCAAATTCAAGAAAAATGGAAATTAAAAAGAAAATGTTAAAGGAAATGTAAGAATTTAAAGCTTTGGCAAAGTAAAAATATTTCAGAAATTTTTAGAATAAGAGATTTAAAAAGAAGGAACAGTTCGCTAAACAATAAGATCAATTAAATGCAGGAATGCGGCACTCATTGTGATGTTGTTCAGAATAAAACCTGCACCCGCAAGGTGTGAACTTCAGAATTTCTGTCAAATTTTCCAAGGAGGAAAATGTACTATTGCTTTTATCTTCCCAGGAGGCAGCGAAGTGGCGCAGTGGTTAGGGCTACAGCTTGGAATATTCAGCATCCTGGGTTAAAATCATCCAGTTAGGTGTCATCTGTGTGCAGTGTGCAAGATGTTGTGGTGCACAGTGGTAGCGCTGCTGCTTTGCAGTAAGAAGATTGTGGTTTTGCTTTCTGAGTCCTCCCTGCATGGAGAGCACTTTAAGTAGTGAGAAAAGCTCTATATACTGTAAATGCAAAGAATTACTATTATTAGTTTTTCCTTACACTTATAGTATTAAAATAGGAATCCATCTAAAGGTCTTTAAGTTTATGGCTTGATTTGTGATGACAACAGTTATAAACACATGTAATTTTTATTTTTCTCGCTTCTTTCTATTTGTCATTTTTTGTAAAATGTAAGAAGTTTGGAACGATGAGTACTCTCCCTAGAGCTGGCTGTCCCACCAAACTGAGTAACTGGGCAAGGAGGGCATTGGTCAGAGAGGCGATCAAGAACCCAATGATCATTCTGACAGAATTTAGAAAGTCCTCTGCTGAGAAGGCACTGACGACCATATCAAGAACACTTTATCAAACAAGCGTTTTTGGTAGAGTGTTTGATTTCTGCTTGCCAAATGGCATTTATATGATCCTAAAAGCATGAGGAAAATAATTCTCTTGTCGGATAAGACAAAAATTAAACCTTTTAGGCAGAACTCCAGGCACTATGTCTGCCAAAGAACAGGCATAATATGATCTCTGCTTTACATGTTGACAAAGAGAAAGTTACTAGAAAAGTGATACAAATAAGATTAGGCAATTAATATTATAGCATAAGTAAAAAAAAAAAGGTAAGGTCAGAAGCCTGGGGTAAAAGTGAAACCAAAAAAAAAAAAAACTTCAGTAAGGCTGGAGAGAAAAAATAAAGGCCAAAATGATGGCCAGCCCCACTGGATAAAGCATAATGGTAGCGGCATGGGGTTGCTTCTCAGCAACAGGGACAGGGAAACTGGTCAGAAGTGAGGGACGGATGCATAAGGCTAAATGAGCAGGGAGGCCCTTTAAGAAAACTACAGTGTATGTGACCTTGACAGGGGTGAAAATTCACCTTTCAGCATGACAATGGCCTGAAGTAAACTGCTAAGGCAATGCTGGAGCGGCTTTGAGACATGTTTCCGACTGTTTTTGAGAGGCACGAAAAAAGCACAGACTTATACTCCATAGAGCATTTGTGGAGAGACCTGAAGGTGGCTGTTTACAGATACTATCTATCCAACTTAACAGACCCTGAGAGGATCTGCCAGAAAGAATAGGATAAACTGCCCAAATCCAAGTGGGCAAAGCTTGTAGAGACTTACCTAAGAAAACATAAACCTATAATCGCGGCCAAAGGGGCTTCTACAAAGTACTGAATTAAGGGTCTAAATACTTATGTGAATGAAAGATTTCAGTTTTTGATTTAAAATATATCTGCAAAACTTTCTGAAAACATGTTTTTAGTTTGTGATTATGGTTCATTGAGTGCAGACTGATGGGCAGAAATTTAGCCATTTAAAATGAAATCTACAAAACTATAAAGTGTTTTTTTTTCATTTTTTTAAATTATTCCTTGTTCTGTAGTTGTGGGTTGTTTTATTATGAACTAGCCGTCCCTCGCAGCTCTGCCTGTGTAGTAGTGAAACAGGACAAACTTTAAAAATCAATAAATAAACAGGTATTGCTAGCTAAGTGGAGGCAAGATACATTCCAAAACGCAGAGATACAATGACTTGAACGGAAGGTGGAGTGTAAGTGAGGTGGGCCCTGCCCGGTTCCCCACCCCTGACGTCACGCTTCCCCCTCCCCTCGGCCTCCAGTCTCTGTCTCGGATTAGCGCGAATATATTGCTCCTACAAGCAAACTATGATACTTAGCATGATGAGAGAAGTCGCAAAATCAACAAGAATGTTCAAGCAAATTATAGAAAAAAACCCAATCTAAATCTGTTAAGTAGTTCTCTCATTCGCTAGCTAAGAGGAGGTATGGTACATGCCCTGAGGCAGGCGCGTGACTGAGGAGGGCCCTGCCCCCCCAACCCGTTGGGTCTCTCTTGGATTTGTGCAAATAAATCGGTACCGCAAGCGAACTATGATAGAGAGAAGTCGCAAAATCAACCAAAGTGTTCAAGCAAATTATAGAAAAAAACCCAATCTAAATCCGTAAAGTTCTCTCGTGAAAAGCAGACATACATACAGACAGACAGACGTTGGATTTTATATATATATAGAAATATAATCTATATATATAAAAGTCAATGTATATGTGTGTGCATGTAAGTTCCAGCATCACTTCCAAACGGCTGGAGTGATTTTCATGAAACTTGGTACACGTTTCTCATTGGTCAACTAAAAATACTGCAGGGTGAAATCAGCCCTAACCCACCTTTCTGGGTATGGTGGGGGGAGGGAGGTGATCTTACGGTCTTATATGCATGTTATCATCCAGTTGACACTCGGAACAACCACCAGAGGGCGAACTGCAGGTGACTGCCAGCATTCTTTATGTTTGAGCGCCACCGCGCCCCCGTTGCTTTTGAAATTAAATAGAGTTGGCCGGTTCCGAGCATCAACTGAATGATAACATACATACAAGACCACGAGACAAGCACATTAGTGAGTCTTCATTGTTTGTTAATTTATTTTTATTTTTAATGTTGTTTTTTTTTTTAGTTTTTTTTTTCTCAAACAATTAAAAAAAAAACATTTATTTTCTTCCTGGGCAATGCCGGGTATTTCATCTAGTAAATTTATAATTACTGTCATTATCTTTTTCATTGTACCCATACTAAAGACACTACATCTATAATAAGTTATTAGAAACATCCATCCATTTTCCATACCTACTCCAGCCAGTTCATAGTTGTTCTATATTGTAATCACAATGATTACAAGTTAAACATATACATACTTAAAATTTTCATACTTTCTATAAAAAATCTTAAAAAAAGTGTGATATTTCTAGTTGTTCTGAAGCAGAAGGGAATAATGGAAAACAATGTATTATTTCACAGCTGGAGGTGTACAGTATTTATCTATGAATATGAAAAAAATTTAGATCCTCAAAAGGGCATTCTCAGAAGAAAAAGTGAATGTATAGCTTAAATATCCCACTGGGCATTGAGGGTAAATACAGTAAATTCACCGTATTAAAGAAAGGGCAGATAACATCAATAAGATGCAATTAGTGGCTAGACAGTTTCCACTCTTGACCTCACATGTGCCTATCAAAATTAGTGCAAATACCAATAAGCTGACAGTACATTTTATCACTCTTGCACATTGTTTGCTTAAAAATGCATTTGTAAATAAAAACAGAAGCAAGCAGCCAAATATATCTACACAATTTGAATTACAATTTATTCTCATTAAGATGGGATAAATTATATTCCATACAGCCTGCAGCAGGATTTATTTTACATTATTAAATCAGAATGTCTTTCTGAGATTTATAAATAACAGTGATACCATCAGAACAGTTTGTTTCAAAAACATGAAATCAATTGCTCATAGATACAGAACATTATGTATTCACTTTAAGCTGTGCAGTACATAAAATCATTTTTGATATGGTTTTCAAAACTCTTCTAAATCATGGAAACTTTAACTTTTAAATCTGAAAGATGCATTTTCAAATGGGGATCACGTGTCTTTAGAAAAGATGGGATCATTTGTTATGATTTCAGTACAAATGTAAAGATTAAATGATACCAGAATAAAAATAAAATAGCACAACTGTAAAGTGAGAAAGATAAAAGTAAAGATACATAATTATAAACAACATCTAAAGAGGAAATCATATTTAAATCTTATATCATTTTAAAAGCAATTCCATTATGAAGTTGGGGTTAGTTAAGATTATAGCAGACATAAGAAACTTGACCAATGACAGGTAACCTTTCAATAAAAACAACTTTCTTTTGTTAACTAATTGCTTAGTTATCTAAATATTTAATCCAGATACTTTTACAACATCTCCAAGGCATTTACTTCAGCTACATGACATGGTAGTCATTTATGATTTTAAAAAAATGCTTCCATTTTAAATTAATGTACCCTTAATCTCCAATCGTTTACTAAGTATGTGATTTAATATTTAGCTGAAAGAATTCTGCCTGATAAATTTTATCAGTGTTTTGTATGAATAAATGTTATTTAGGGCATACAAAAAAAGTCATTAGTGCATTAGCCTTATGTGTTTAGTTGCAATTTGTAAGAACAGATCTGAAGTGAAAACTACATGGGAGATTGACAGTGGGGATCATATTTCCATAGCTTGCACAAATGTGGGAAAAATGGAGATTTATTCCAGTTTAAAGAAAAAAAGTGTATTTCTTAATTTGAGGGAGAATGTCAGGATTTGTTAGGATTAAGTTTGCAGATGATAGCAAACTAGATGGAATGGCAGATAATCTAGAATCATTTGATTCATTGTGAATGCAGTTGAACAGAATACAGGTTTGGGTAGATTTGTGGCCGATGCAATTTGATTTAAGTAAATGGGTGTTATTACACATACAGTAGAAAGTAGAGATGCTAGATTTGAATACACAATGGGAGTTCTGAAACTTGAAAGGACAGCTTATGAGAAAGATCTTAACTCTTCAAAATAAAGGTGCCTTTTGGCTCCCAAAACGCCCATCCATATGAAGGTTCCAGAAAGAACCATTTATTTATCTAGATCGATAACAAGCACCACATAGTAAATACCCATAAATAGATGGTAACAGATTTGTGAAATACCAAAGGCTTTAATTTGAAATTTAAATTTAATTTAATTGAAATTAAATTGAAATGTAATTACATTTAAAATGCTTTTAAGTAGGACTTTTGTTAAATGGGTCCAGTAACACAGGCTAAGTTCAGATTTTCTTAATTTGTGTCCTGCAGCCTACTATACATGAAAGATGTTCTACATATTAGAAAGTTTTCAAAGCACAAAGAACCACCTTCATATGCAAAGAATCCTTCCTGCTTGGTTAAGGAAGTGCTCTATGAGGAACCACACAACCCACTAAAGAACCATATAGTACTATTAAAGAACCTTTATTTTTAAGAGTGTAAGAGTCATAGTGGAGTCATCATTATCTACATACAGTGCTATGGAAGCCATTAAGAAGGCTAGCAGATTGTTAGGTGTGCACAGAGAAAGTCAAAAAAAGTGTAAGAAGAGAGGTGCCAGAGTGATAATCCGGTCAAAGAAGGAGAATCTGTTGCAGGGAATAACAAAAAAAATGAAACAAAAAAGAAAGTAATTTCGCTCATGTTCCACAAAACATCTTAGTGCAAAGGTCTGTCCTTGATGGGGGACAGACCTTTTTAAACAGGGTCCAGGTCAGAAGTGGCAGAACCTTTGAAGGCGGAGCAGAAATGACATCAAGGAGGAGGAGGTTGGGAGCAGGCGCTGATAGTGCATTGTCAAACCCACCACACCACAAAAATGACATCAAGGTTTTCCCACATTTCTGTCCTTCACCCTTTCCTGTCTTTCCTACCTGACCAGTGCCAATGAAGCTCTCCCATGGTTTGTCTGTGTGAGAGGTTGTACTTAAACTTTATAACACACTGCTAAAGTCCAAACTGGAGTACTGCATGCAGTTTTGGTTTCTGGGGTATTAAAAACTAAATCAATAAATAAACCATAGTAGTAATGGAAAAAGTCAGGATAAGAGCAACTAGGCTGATTTAGCGACTGAGAGACAAGAGATATAAGGAATGATTAAAGAAGCTGAACCTTTTCAGTTTAAGCAAATGAAGATTAAGAAGTGACATGATTGACATTTTTAAAACTATAAAAAAATTTATTGCAGTGGATTCAAGCTGTCGCTTTTAAATGAGTTCAGCAAGTTGACATACAGTAGTTGGAGACATGGTAGTGGTAACACGTAAATGTTAGATAGTTTTTCTTCACACAAACAGCCATAGAAACATGGAATAAATGACCAAGTAGAGAGTAGGACTTTAGGGACCTTCAAAAGTAGACTTGATGTTATTTTGGAGAAACTAGATGATTAGGACTGCTGAGCTTTGCTGGATTGAAATCTGCGCATTTGTCAAAATTTGTAAACAAAAAAATGTAAGCAACTTTATAAAATTAAAAAATGTTATTTTAATCTCTTTCCTTTCTATAAATGGGAGAATATTCAGTAGATTTTTAGTTAATAACAGTGCTGTACAAACAGCAAAGGTTGGTCGATGAAGAAGACAGTGAGTGGAGATTCTCTAGAGAAACTGTTTACAGAAAAATATTTTTAAAATTGACACATATTTTGATGAAATAATATAAACACTTTTGTAATTTCAAATATCTTCTTTGTTTACAGAAAATCATCGGAAAGTACTTTGTAAGACTCCGGTACGGACTGTTAAAGTATACTTTTTACTGGCAGGTTACGTGACTTGCTGAAAATCATACAGCAAGCCAGAAAGGAGGTTGAATAGGAGTGTGTCCTATTATATAATCCGTTAGCCTTTAGACCATAATATCTGTATCTCATCAGTTTACTTGGATCTTTGTAAACTAGTTTCCTTTTTACATATAAAAACTGAAATATTTAAACAGTACAATTCAGGCCATTACTTATTTCTAGTAATTGGAACACTAAAAGCCATATTATATTTGAAACACTGAAATAAATTAAATTTATTCAAGACAAAGGAGTGTGACATTACAGAAGATTAAGCAAAAAAACTACAGTGCAAATAGCATCCTGCTAGAAACATCTTGAACTGTCCTCCTTCCTTCTTTTTAATAATGTCTTGCATTTAGAACTTTCTGCTGCACTCACTGACCAAGAGCTTAAGTAGCTCCACAATTAAGACATGGACTAATGCAGTGTAGCTAATTAAGGACTGGAGCAGGCTGATCCATGAGACATCTTTCTTTCCTTATCACTATTGTCATTTTTCATTTTCCTCTTGATTGGAAGAGGCTCCCCTCTTGGCTTGCACCTCCATTTTTCATGCTGTCTTATGGGCTGAAAACAGTTCATATTCAGGACAGGTGTATGGTGGGTGGAAGTCATAGGGATAGGTGGACTTATTCCACTGACTTTCTGGCTACATACCTTAAAAATCTGATAACAATTTTTTTTAAATTACATTATAAAACAAAAATACTGTTTATTTAAGAAATGTCATATGCAAAACACAACATGAGGTTCACATTAATGATAGGTTGGACTGGTCTCATAACACAGAAGAACTATATAAAAAAAATGGTAGAGCAGGCTCTTTTTTTGTTTTAAGAGACTTTATTTGTTCCTTTATTGTAGGAAGTGACATCCTTTACATCTTCTATAACCCTGTGATAGCCAGTGCGACTTTCTATGCTGTGGTGTGCTGGGCCAGTAACATCACTTCAGGAAAGGCCATCCGAATCAACAAACAAATTAAAATGACATGATGTTATGGAACACACTTTGGACCCCCTGGAGGTCTTAGCAAAGGAGAGAATTAAAAAAAAAACTGAATGCCATTATGAACAATGCTGCACATCCTCTGACACACTAACACTGAGCACTTTCAGCCAACAAATTATTCAGCACAAGTATGTCAAGAAACACGACTGGAGAGCAGTTGTAGCATTGCTGCCTCACAGTAAGGAGATGATGAGTTTTGCGTCCTGGGTCCCCCCTGCATGGTAGCACTTTGAGTAATTAGAAAAGTGCTATATACATGTAAAGTATCTATCTATCTATCTATCTATCTATCTATCTATCTATCTATCTAT